>CM060981.1:44610151-45162651 GCA_030765065.1 Deroplatys truncata
TAAATCTGAAACTGCAGCCATAAAAAGCTGAACAACCTTATCTCTATAGCATGTGTAAAAGCATTTATTTACATATCAGTTCCTCTGCATTTAATTTCAAACTTCTCACTCCTACGGTCGGGAGGGGATTTTAAGGAACAAAAACAGATAGAGCAAAGGTCCACTCGGGGCAAATCCCCCCTCCTATGCCCAGGGTTAGCGCCAACCATGTGGCTCACCAACCGGAGTTTTCCCATGAAGCCAATACTTGGAGTCCAAAAAGGCCCCCTACTTACGCGGAGATGGAAGTGGATACGCCATTTACGTGTGTCATCCCGAAAGGGCGACTACCGAAAACCTCGGTAGGGTCGACAGCAATCTAGCATACGTCTACCGGCTATCCAGGTCGGTACTGGAGGACATTGAGGCGTCTCACAACCCCGGCTGCATGGAAAACTATACGATGCACTCAATCTCCCATGGGTATCGGGAACCGCTGCCCCGTCGAGACCAACCCAATCCGAACAGCTCCCCAACGGGAGGGGCTCGAATGTTCGGCCTGACGTACTTCTAGTACCAGCACCACGGCAGCTGAAGGGGTCGGAACCCCTCCCTTTCGGGAAAAAACCGTTGTAATACTTCTTAATATGTGGTTTTTCATGAGTATGAATTACCAGATATGTAATAACGTTGAACCCATTTCCCCGACACACGCTAATGTTTTAAATTCTCCCCTGACGTTCCCTGATTATTTTGAAATTCCCTGGCTTTCGCTGACCTTCCCTGACTGTCCAGGTCGCTGGACGCGGTCACTCCAGTTTCATCAACAATGTCACGAACAGTTCTATGTTTTTCCATTGCTACGCATATGTGCCTATGGGGTTCCTGAGGTGGCGGGTTCAAACCCAGCGGAGGACCATGAATTTTTTTCGGGCGTAAAAATTCTTAGCATGGCACGCAAGTAAAGCCGGTGGTCCCGGGTCGTAGATTTACGACACGTAAAATAACCTCAAACCTGATAAAGAGGCCTATGAGCAAAATTACCGGTCTTTCACGCCCAATATAGAATGGGACGCTAAAGACCACAGCAGTAAAAGAGCGTCCATAAATAAAACTACAAAAAAATTCTGATGTGTTACACTCACATGACTTTCTCTACACTTGTACAAACTATTTTTACAAACGCTTATTCTCCATATGCTTAATCGAGATGTTAATCTTATTGCTAATTTTTTTGTAGGTGCAAGGGGAATTGGTAGGCTTTAAGCGATAGTCAAATGTTTTAAGAGCTGGTTGCTATGTTGTTCTCTTTGCATTACCAGGACAAAAGAAAAAAAAATGAATAACGAATTCCCATTTGAGAAAAAGTAAGTATTGGAAAATTTAAGGGAATAACAAGCAATATCTCGAAAATGGTTCACTCAACCAAAAAAAATATATATATGACATAAATTATGTATTTTAACACGATCTACATTTTTTGTGTAGTAAAATTTTGTCTATCTCTTATGGTTTACGAATTATTCAAAAGTCGTTCACAATGAAGAATACTTTTGGACACATTCCCAGAAAATTCCTGATATACATTTCATTTGTCATGAAAATATCTTAAACATATGATATTTTAATCAAAATCGTTAGAGCCATTTTTGAGAAAATTAATATTTTCGAAAAATGTTCCATGTAAAGGATAATCCGGGATGGGGGATTTTCTTGAAAACCTTCGTGTCGCATCTCTGGAAGATACTAAACCTAAATACTAAGTTTGGTGTTTATCCGACTGTTATGCTGTTCACAGACATACACACGGACATGTTTCCAAAAATTTGCAGGGGGCCTCAAAACATGTATTTCCGGTGAAAACTCGGTATCGAATTTTTGGGTGGAATACAATACTTCCCCTACTTACTATACGTAGTAGAGAAAGTAAAAAAAGGCCCATGGGTCATTTCCATTGGCAAGTTATGTAACCTCTCTATTTAGACACCTGGTCCCGCTTTTTCTACCGTCCTCTTTGTTTTGTGCCGTGCCGTAAATAAATATTCCCCTTCTCCCAATTTTCTCCGATACACTTTACAAGGAAACTTATCGGGAAATGCCATTCAATTCAATTCCTACCAGCATTTCTTCTGTTAATCCGTTCCTCGTGTAACCATTCGTGTATTTTATATGGTTCATTTCCGAATGTTCCTCTCAATAAAACCAATCACTACTGTATTCTGTCGTTTCACTGGCATTATATCAATCAAATGTTTTAACTATCACAAAATACACAAAATGATTTAAAGTAATTCGTCTATTTCGCTTAGCGCAAGTTTCACAGAATTAACGACAATGTAAACCCAATAAACCCCAATGGAAAACTGCTACTAGCCTTTTCAGTTAAGAAAACGACAGTAATGAAATACTTACAGTAGATTCCAGTACAATATTACCTTATATATGTTCACAAATGTGCATTTTATTTCACAGATACACGGAATAAACAATCTCGGGTCATGGCCTACCATACACACTGTAGTTATTTGCATCAGTATTGAAAGGGCATGAAAAGAATGACAAACGTGTTGAAGAGCTCTAACCATTAATAACTGATATCTTTCTACAATGTTTTGTGCAGTGCGTTTTCATCTATCGCTTAACGTTTAGCAATTATACACGATTATACAAAAGTTCTTCTGAATGAAATGGACTTCACAGGCTATTCCCAGAAAATTCAAGATATACATGTTATTTTTAATATAAATATCTTTTATATATCGCATTTTAATCTAAATCGTTAGAACTATTTTTTAGAAAATAAAAAATATCGAAAGATGTTCCATGTAAAGGGTCCTTTAGTGCCGGGGGGATTTTCTTGAATATCTTCGTGTCGCATCTTTGGAATGTACTGAACCTAAATACAAAATTTGGTATTTATTCTACTTTTCTTTTTGAGTTATGCTGTTTACAGACACACACACGGACCGTTTTCTAAAAATGCTTTTTTAATTTCTCCACTACGTGTAGTAAGTGGGGGAAGTATTGCATTCAACCCAAAAATTCGATACCGAGTTTTCACCGGAAATACATGTTTTGAGGCCCCCTGAATCCAAAAAAAGATTTTTTGGCAACACGTCCATGTGTGTGTCTGTCAGTGAACAGCATAACTCAAAAACACTGTACATGACAAATAAAATGCATATCTTGAATTTTGTGGAAATAGCCTAGGAAGTCCTCTTCATTCGAAAGGAATTTCGTATAATCTTGTATAACTGCCCCATAAGTCTCATTGATTTTCAGTTGTTTCTCACGATTGCATGGAAACAATATGGAATTTTAAGGCCAGCATATAGCGTCCAGTTGTTAAACATTTGACTATCGCTGTTCTCTTTGTGTCTATAACGAAATGTGTAATGTAGCTATTTTTGCAAAGGTTTATTTGGATTAAAAATATAGAAAGAAATCTGATGTGTTACACTCACATGACTTTCTCTACTCTTGTACAAACTATTTTTACAAACGCTTATTCACCATATGCTTCATGTTAATCGAGATATCGAGATGTTAATCTTATTGCTAATTTTCTTGTAGATGTAAGGGGAGTATGGTAGCTTTTAAGCGATAGTCAAATATTTTAAGCGTTGATTGCTATGTCGCGCATTCCATTCTCTTTGCATGTCCAGGACATAAAAAAAATGAATAACGAATTTGAGAAAGAGTATAAGTATTGAAAAATTTAAGGGAATAAGAAGCAATTTCTCGAAAACGGTTCACTCAACAAAAAAAAATGTATATGACATAAATTGTGTATTTTAACACGATCTGCATTTTTAGTGCAGTAAAATTTTGTCTATCTCTTATGGTTTACCTGTTATGCAGAAGTCGTTCAGAATCAAGAATACTTTTGGAGACATTCCCAGAAAATTGGAGATACACATTTCATTTGTCATGAAAATACCTTAAACACATGATATCTTAATCAAAATCGTTAGAGCCATTTTTGAGGAAATTAAAATTTTCGAAAAATGTTCCATGTAAAGGGTAGTATGGGGTGGGGGGATTGACTTGAAAACCGTCGTGTTGCATCTCTGGAAGATACTGAACCTAAATACCAAGTTTGGTGTTTACCCGACTGTTCGTTTCTGAGTTATGCTGTTCACAGACACACTCATAGACATGTGGAATACAATACTTCCCCTACTTACTATACGTAGTAGAGAAGGTAATAAGCTTTAGTTAGAATAATTTGTATACTCACTAATAAAGATAGAGGGTAGAGAAGTTATGTGGATGTATCACAACTTTTTTATTCAGGGGACCTAAAAACTTGTATTTCCGGTGGAATCTGGGCGTCAAATTTTTGGGTGCAATGCAATATCTTCTCTACCTACTATGTAAGTGGTAGAGAAAGTAATAAACAAAGAAAGGAAAGCGGTTGATGCCACAAAAAATTATTTGAAATACATTGTGCATTTTAAACAGCCTACACTTTTTGTAGAGTAAGTTTATCTCTTATGGTTTACACAAATTATATAAAATTTATTCCGAATGAAGACTTTACGGGCTAAATAAAGATATATATTTAATTAGTCTGGTAAATATCTTATATACAGAGTATATTAATAAAATTATTCAGAACAGTTAAAATAATATTCTAATTCATTTTCTGAAAAATGTAAAAAAAAAAAAAGTAACTTCCCTTAAGGAACGTAATACTATGGTTCGTTTGTGAGAAAATGAAACCAACTTCTAAAAAATTAACATTATTGAACTTTAATACTGCAATCTCCACTTAAATTTCTTTTTTTCTTTATTACACATTTTCAGTCATTACGAGTACGTTTTCAAAATAATATAAATGTAAAAATTAGCTTCAGGTAGATTAGCTAACATTTTTTGAGGGGTTTGAAATTAGCGTTTTAAGAATTGTAGCGTTATTGCAGGCGACATCAATGAAGATAACATCTTATGTAAGCAACTAATAATAATTTTAAACATATTCAAATTTTGCTGTTACTAAATTGCCCTCAAATACGTATCGAGTTTTCGAATGTTTCAATGTGTATATTTAAAAACAAACCACAAAGTGTGAATGATTCGAGAGATAGATATTTCAGAATATTTTAGATGTATAGCTTGTTACGGACAGTGAACATGGTGATGCCAAGTTTGTAATAACGAGCGTTTTAAACAAACACGTCCATCGATAGCAATAATTTATAATTCAATTTACATGTTCTCGCTGTTATCTATGTAGTCGTGAGTTAAAACAGTGAAGATCTGTGGTGATACAGGGATTTATTAGTATTGATGCCTACATCATACATCACGAAAATATCTCTGCGAATTGTGAAGCATTTTACGTATTGCTTTCTCCACCACGTTCATTGTAGATGCAGGAAGTATTGCATTTCACCCAAAAATTCGATACCGAAATTTCACAGGAATAACGTTTTTAGAAATATATCCCTATGTGTGTGTGCGTGTTCACGCATAACTAAACAACGAAAAGTTGGTATTTAAGTTCAGTATGTTCCAAAAATGCGACACAAAGATCTTCAGGTAAACTCCCGTACCCAAAACGAACGTTAACATGTGGGGGGAGGCTCTAAAATACCATATATTTATGATGTGTACAAAAAAAATATAATGCGTAGCTTTAATTCTCTAGGAATAATCTGTGAAGTCCTCTTCATTTGGAAGCAAAAATATAGGGTGATGCGTTTGAGATGTCATTCAAAAATTCTTCTCCACTTTGTAGGTAGAACGCCAAATTGTATTGATTTAGCCTTTCCTTGTGTACCAATCGTAGTGAAACTGTTTCATAGAGGTGGTATCTGAACCATCCCTTCATTTCACATAGATTATAAACATCGCTCATTGGTTAGCTTTTATTCATGAATTGCTTTTCAGGTCAATCAGATAGAGAAGTGATACCGGCTGGTTGGAGTCAAAATTTGCATACCTAAAGGTGGAAACCTAATGAAGGAAAAAAATCTGATGTGTTACATTCACATGATTTTCTCTACTCTTGTACAAACTATTTTTACAAACGCTTATTCTCCATATGCTTCATGTTAATCGAGATATCGAGATGTTAATCTTATTGCTGATTTTCTTGTAGATGCAAGGGGAATTGGTAGGCTTTAAGCTATAGTCAAATATTTTAAGAGCTGGTTGCTATGTGGAGTATTCCATTCTCTTTGCATTACCAGGACAAAAAAATGAATAACGAATTTCCATTTGCGAAAAAGTGTAAGTATTGCAAAATTTAAAAGTCGTTCACAATGAAGAATAGTTTTAGAGACATTCCCAGAAAATTCGAGATATACATTCCATTTTTCATGAAAATATCTTAAACATATGATATTTTAATCAAAATCGTTAGACATTTTTGAGAAAATTAAAATTTTCGAAAAATGTTCCATGTAAAGGGTAGTCTGGGGTGGGGGGATTTTCTTGAAAACCTTCGTGTCGCATCTCTAGAAGATACTGAACCTAAATATCAAGTTTGGTGTTTATCCGACTGTTCGTTTCTGAGTTATGCTGTTCACAGACACACACACGGACATGTTTCCAAAAATGCTTTTATTTTGTTTCAGGGGTCTCAAAACATATATTTCCGGTGAAATATCGAATTTTTGAGTGGAATAGAATACTTCCCCTACTTACTATACGTAGTGGAGAAGGTAAAAATGCTATGGTGATCTACGGAAATGGGCCACTTTTTATGCACGTCAGTGTAAGCAATACCGTATTGCGTTATTTTCTTTGAATAAAATCATTTGTATTTCTCATCACGATTTTTCACGAAACTCTTGCACTTATAAAATTATCACTAAGTGGCCTCAGACTTCAACAGATCAAACGTTGAAGCTAACAAGCCTAATTCCTCTTCTTATTTTAGCAGGATTACCAGAATTGAAAGGACACTTTTACAGTTAAATGTTTGAAAATAAAGTAGTATAAAACACGTGAAAGTATGTTCATTATTAATTACGTTAGGATCAATTTTAAACCGATGATATCAACATTGTTGTGGCACTCTGGAATTTGAACACCCCTGCAGCATCCTGTGAGGAATATCAGGGATAAATAATGGAGATACTGACAGCAGCCTGGCAATTATTGTGTATCGACACACGGTGGTGTTCGCACATGTAAATTCCCCTGCATACACTCTCCCTCGCAGATTTCAACCCTTTATTATCCCATTTTTAGCCCGCTTTCCTCGCCTACTTCCGTTTTACATTGGAAATGTACAGCGTTTTTTTATTATAAAAGCTGAAAATTCGTAATTCCGCTTTGTTTCAACTAAACAGCCATTTTACACAACAGGTATTTTTGTACTGTAAAAGGTGCATAATTAAAATCATGTACAGAGAGGTACAAAAATATTGCCAGTATTCCCAAATGATAATGACGGCTTTCCTCAAGTCGATACAACTGCATTACCAACACATATTACATATCTGTCTTGTTATATGATTATTCTGGTATGATAGATATAGTAAAACTTTGAGAAAGTATTTAGCTACACGCTTGGGAACCAACTTGAAGTAGTTATAATAGTTGCTTTAGTTTAGCTCCTCGTATGGACGTCAACTTGAAGAAGTATTGTGTGTTACGTTACATAATATGCTGCTACGTATGAGAAAAGCTGATTTGAACATGTTGTATTTTTGTTGTTACGCTCCAAGTTTAAAAATCTGATGTGTTACACTCACATGACTTTCTCTACTCTTGTACAAACTATTTTTACAAACGCTTATTCTCCATCTACTTCATGTTCATCGAGATAAACATTTGCAAACTCTATCTTATTGCTAATTTTCTTGTAGATGCAAGGGGAATATATATTTACAAGGGCAGTATCGAAATACAGTAGCCTTTAAGCACATACATATCTCTTAATAGCTGGTTGCTAGGTGCAGCACTATTCCCTTTTCCACAGATTAATACTCTTGGCATATCCAAGACAGAAAATAAGTATTGAAACATTTAAGGGAATAACAAGCAATATCTCGAAAATGGTTCACTCAACAACAAAAATGCATATGACATAAATTGTGTATTTTAACGCGATCTACATTTTTTGCGTAGTAGCATTTTGTCTATCTCTTATGGTTTACCAGTTATGCAAAAGTCGTTCACAATGAAGAATACTTTTGGAGACATTCCCAGAAAATTCAAGATATACATTTTATTTATCATGAAAATATCTTATGCTTTTGTTGGATTCAGGGGGTCCCAAAACATGTATTTCCGGTGAAATCTCGGTATCGAAATTTTGTGTGGAATGCAATACATCCCCTACTTACTATACGTAGTAGAGAAAGTAAAAATATTATTTTAACTTTGTTATTAAACTGCTTCTATAGATATTACTTATGTTTGCCTCAGATGCGACAATCTTACTTTAGAAACACGTTTCTCTTAATCAGGGTGTGGTGCGACAAGAATGTAGGCTTACACAGATTTTAAGTTTAAATTCACTTCTTTCTATTAATCTTTGGCACAAATTAAATATCACTACACTGATATTAAGAGCTGTGAGATTCCTCAATTTAAAACTTGCACTTTGTTATCGCCTATACTTAATTTTCGTTTCACACGAATACGTAATATTTCTTTAGAGAACACATCTTCCATCCGGTTACTATCAAGGTCTGCAGGCAACTGAACATATTTCAACCGTAAAACCCGTAAGCTTCTGTATTTCAAGTCTCTGATTGGCTAATCTTAGTCCAATAGAATACCTGCATTTAATTAAAGCTTTTTCTGGCTGTTGATTGGCTATTTAAAAAAAACACTGTCACAGAAATTACATTATCTTTGCTCTAATCATGACTAGTAACATTCAAACTCCCAAACTCATTATTGCTTCAAGGTTACCTCATTGTTAGCAACTTTAAACTTATTATTCTCACAGCTCTTACATTATTAAATTACATAATGCATTCACATAACATTTTTAAAATGTTTACAATAATATAAGCATTTGCAATGACTGTTACATACATTTTTACAAATTATTACATAAATATTGCTTCAAAGCGGGCTGTTATTGAAAATAAATATTATATAATACAATTGAAATGAAAATACTGCCTCAACTTGAAACAATAGACCAGTTTTATGGGCACAAGAACTTATTGTAAGATGTACAGAGGTAGACAGAAGTATTCAAATCTATGTATACACAGCTTTAAATATTGAATTAATGGATACAGCAGGTGCGTTATCCTGTGTTTCTCACACGTACACGTAAACGAATGAAAAGAATACGTTTGTATTATTCAGTATTTGATTTCCCCTAAAAACGTTATGTTACCTTATGACACAAGTATTCAAACGCGCTCTATGTACAACACAGTAAACGAGGGAATCTTGACTTTATACCTTTAGAACGCCTTATTCATGTCTGCTGTCATATACAGGGTCGACCAAAAGACTCCGAACCGCCTGCGCGGTGTTTTTCCTGCCCGCGTCCTAGCGCTCGTTGCCGTCTGCTGCTGTCATAGAAAGGCGCGGATGAAACCATGCAACATTTTTAAAACAACTTTAAAACTGAAACTGGCCACCGTCATTGCCCATCATGGAATTTTTGGGGGGAATTTTCCAAACGATGACCGATATCGTCTAATGTTTCTTCGGTAAGAACCGAACGCCGTCTTTTAGATTTCTTAGCCTGAACACTTCCTGTGGCCTGAAATGTACTGTAAAGTTCAGGGATTGTTGTACGGCCTGGAACTTTTACACCTGGAAATCTTTCTGAAAATCGTACTTTCACTTGGCGAGCTGACCGAGTTAACACATACGAATCATAAATAAATACACGCTGTGCAGTAGAAAACATACTGAGCCATAATATACTTTATGACTAAGTACTGAACTACATCACCTCACCGTCAACTCAAACCTGCACTTCACACTGCGGAACAAAACCACAACAGCGTGACTTTGTTTATAGCAGGAGTGCGTTATCGTGTTTTTATCATATTTCCACACGCCCAGTGAAAAAACACCGGGCAACCGGTAATATTGTTCATAAAATACCCCTCAGGGGTAACTTAAAACAAAGTGTGCAAGACAAACCCGCACACCCTGGAAGAATTAAAACAAAATATCCGCCAGGAAATTTCTCAACGTGAACTACGGCGAGTGATGGATAGTTTCCTAAAGAGGTGCCAAAAATGTATGGACAACGACGGTGGAAAGTTTCAGCATCTCCTCTCGTAAAGTTGGTAAGTAAAGCCTTGTGCAGGTGGTTCGGAGTCTTTTGGCTCACTCTGTACTACGCAAGCAACTTCAGCTACAGTGGTCACAGTGCAAATGGGGAGGAAGGGAATAGAGACGACTCTAGAGGAGAGAAAAATCATCTTACGTAGGCATGAACAAAATAAGAAATGTAAAGAAATTTGGAGAAGTTGTACACAGAAATCCGTCCACTGTGTGGTGTGTTATCCAACGCTATAAAATGAGGAATATCATTGTCAACAAGCCCAGGAGAGGGGCTCTGTCAAGTGGTGAAAAATTGTGAAGTAAAATCTCAGGATAGCAGCAACAGAAACTAAGCACATCTGGAAGAACATATTGGGAAGGGGCTTCATGAAAGAAAGGGTTCCGAATTGTACTGGGTACAATTCAAGAACACCAAGAAGAAAACCTTGTGTAAGTAAAGTAAACAAGAAACAGCGTTTAGTATTTGCCAAGAGCATGCAACGAAGAACAATGACTTCTGGTATCCTGTGTTGTGGTCAGATGAAAGGTATGGATACTGAGGCAGTATTTTTAATACTTAAATGATATGTCTAATTATATAATATAAAATATAATAACAACCCGTCTTAAAGCTATATGTGTATGTAATAATATATAAAGTGTATGTAACAGTCATTGTATTATGTTTATATTATTATATACACGTATAATAATGTTATGTGAATGTATTATGCAGTTTAACAATGTAGGAGCTGTGAGAATAGAAGCAAGCTGCTTTCCGTAGCAAAGAGAATTGTAAAGTAGAAACCGAAAGTTGCTAACAATGAGGTAACCTTGAGACAACAATAAATTAGAAAGTTTAATAATGCTACTAATAATTCTTGGGACAATAATGTAATATTTAAATCATTTTATAAATAGCCAATCAAAAACTAGAAAAAGTTTAAATAAAAGTATTCTATTGGAGTAGAATTAGCCAATCAGAGACTTGAAATACATGAAATGTGCAAATTCAGGCGGCAGACGCTACAAGACAGCGTTTCCAAGCAGACGCTACAAGATTGCGTACCCGATCTGTACGATACGTGTTCAATGTGAGACAAAAATTCATTGCGATGAGAATAGTATAAAGTTTACGTGTTTAAAATTGCAAAATAACAATAATCTCACAGCTCTACAGTAGGATATATCAGTGAAGTGTTGTTTAATCGTGTGAAGGATTAATAAACAAAGCACAATGCAATTATAATTTACGTAAGTCTTATTCTTTTGCCCTGCTAAGAGATAGGTGTTTCTGCAAATTACTGCTGACGCAGCCGAGGCATATATAATATTTAAATAAACATTAAAATACAAAATTGATTTTTAGACGTGAGGCGAAGGCCACCGCAAAAGTGAACGTGAGGCGAAGGCCATCGGAAAGTTTGTATCGTACGTCGGGCTGCAACTAACTAAAATTTGGCGCCCAAAGCGTCGTGCTAATAACGTGAAAAGATATTCTACTTTAAGACAGAACAATCCTGATTGGGATCCTAAAAGTATGGAAGTTACGGTCAAACATGGGAACGGAAGCTTAATGGTATGGAGATGTATGGCGTCAAGTGGCGTGGGAGAGCTAACTTTTATTGATAACAATATGAACAATTATGATTATAAGAATATACTACAAGAACATCTGAAAAGGAGCGCTCAAAAACTAAATTTTGGAAATAATTTTTAGCGATCCTAAACACACTTCAAAAACTGATAGGCTATGGATCATGTACATCACATCTCCCCATACACTCTGAAAGGGTTGTTGTCCCACGTATGGTAGTCAAACTTGTTTACTGTTGCTGCTTGCACCACGTATTGCGGGAGATGTTTCTTGGAGTGCTCGCCCCACGTTTAAAAAATCAACTTTTTATTTTTATATTTATTTAAATATTATAAATGTATACCTCGGCTGCGTCAGTAGTATTTTTTAGAACACGTATCTCTTAGCAGGGCTGGTGTGGCTAAAGAACAAGGCTTACACAAATTATAATTGTATTGTACTTTGTTTATTAATCCCTCACACGATTAAATATAACTTCACTGATATATTCTACTGTAGAGCTGCGAGATTTTTTTTGTTAATTACACTTTTTAACACGTAAACCTTATATTATTCTCACCGCAATAACTTTTCATGTCTCACATTGAACCTGTATCGTACCGCTCGGGTACGCAATCTTGTAGCGTCTGCTGCCTGAACTTCTACAATTTCTCTATTTCAAGTCTCTGATTGGTTAAGCCTACTCCAATACAATACCTTTATTTAACTTAAGTTTTTTCTAGTTTTTGATTGGCTATTTATAAACTGTTTTAAATATTACAATATTGTTCCAAGAATTATTAGTAGTCTTTATTAAACTTTCTAATTTACTGTTGTCTCCAGGTTACCTCATTATGAGCAACTTTCGGCTTTTACTTTGTAATTCTGTTTGCTACGGAAGGCAGTTTGCTTCTATTCTCACAGCTCCTACATTGTTAAATTACGTGATACATTCACATAACATTATTATACATGTACATAATAATATAAACATAATACAATGACTGTCATATACACTTTATATATTATATGCACATTGCTTTAAGCCGGTCTGTTATTATATTTTTTATATTATATAATTAGACAGATATTATTTAAGTGTTAAAAATACTGCCTCAACTCAAAACGACACGACTGATTAAGAACATCTGGCAAGAATTGGAAGATAGGATCAGGAAACGCCATATCACATAGAAAACAAGACTGAAAGACATTATTCGGAGAAATGGAGTAAAATTTATTTGGTCTTAACTAGCAATGCCTAGGTGTTTGACAGCAGTTATTCATAGAAAAAGTATGATAACTAAGTATTAGAGTGCTATGTTTTGTTTATTTGAATACTTATGTCCAACTGTTGGGAGAACATTTTTCAGGTTTCATAACGAAAATGTACTTATGTTTAAACACATGTGACCTTTAAAATGAAATAAAGGTGTGTTAAAAACATAGAGGAGATTTGTTTATTTTATTGTGTATATTTTGGTATTTAACGTCCTCTTTTAGTAGCATAATGTTGATATTTGAATACTTCTGTCTACCTCTGTACATAAATTGGCTGCTATGGGAACCTACTTCAGTGCTTGGTAGACTGGAGGTTTGGAGAAAGTTTGTCACTGCAAGTGGAAGTAGATTTTTCAGTACCACCTTATATTGGCAAGGCTTTTTTTTTAATGTAACTGTGCGTATAATGTTTTTTTCAATGAAATTCAGATATATACTCCAACTTAGTATGAAATAAATTTATTATAAGCAATATAACAGGAGGCCATGAGTGACTTACCTCATTTTGATCTGCGCGCTGGGGAACATGGCCGGGCGCGGTGACGTCAGATCCTTTGGTTCCTTGCCATCCGTGTCTCCTCGTATTTCACATTTTCTCCTGCAAAACATAAAATGCACAAATAATTAATACCAGCATTTACAGTTTGTAGCTTTGTCTTGCAAAAAGAGCTAAAGAAGACTGAAAACTTTAGTATTCACTCTAATTTAAACATTTTAAATAATAAATATTCTTTGTATGCTTTATTTATACACCGTGCATTTAGTTTAATAAAGGCAGATATTAAAATGAACATTTATACTATATATACACCCTAATATTTGAAAGAATCGTCTTATTGCACATTCCCTTGTAAAGACAAAGGGATTAGGGACATACAGTAGGCTTTAAACGATAGCCAAATCTTATAAGAGCGGGTCACTTTTTGAAGGCTTTCAAATTCCGTTCTCTTTGCAACGGTAAGTGGCTCGAAAAAAATCTGATGTGACACACTCGCATGACCTCTATCGTATATTAGTGGGTATACAATCTATTGTTACTAAAGCTTATTTTCCTATCTAGTACATTTTAATCAACATAAACATTTACAGAAAAATATCTACATTACACGTTTCGTTATAGATACAAAGGGAACAGCGATAGTCAAATGTTTAAGAACTGGACTGCGCTTCGGAGAGTGAGCGAGAATATTTACATGAGATATGACGCCTGTTTGAGAGCACAAGGTCAACATTTCCAGCATCTATTATAAGGTTAGGATTTTAGTACGCCTCTCCGGAGTAATTTCCCCGGCGACTGCCGACTGTCTCGCGCAGAAGAGAGAGTCCGCGAGTGGGTTCGAATATAATTTAACTACCCTATACAACAACCATGTTTAAATATATAACCAAATAAAACCCTGTTTTGCACAATTTCTCCTGGAAAAAAGTATTTTTAATGTTAAGATAATGTAAAACTGAAACACATAGGTTTTACTCTCAAATAGCATAATTCACAAGACAATAAAATTAGCCGCCTAGGCACTGAATCACGCGTCACCCTCTGAAACACTGTCATAAAATGTGGGGATATATGGGTTTAGAGCCACAGTTTTTCCAGCATCTAAGCAATTGGGTGCCTAGGCGGCTATTGGATAGATTATTGAATGTCTAGCAAATGTGTCCTCTTTGCGAGTAAATGTATAACTTACTTCAGTTTTACATTTTGTTGCGATTGAAAATATTTTTCGTGGAGATATTGTAGATTACATGGTTTGATTTAGTTATATATTATTTTAACTTGGCTATTATAAGTAATGATGGGTCAAGCTATTGCTCAAATTTAAATAATCTAGAACTGTGCACGTAAAACAGGACGCCTGTGTATGCGCGTAAAGGTAAACGTACATGCACCTCCTGCTTGCTATACTCACCTGTGAAGGCCAGTAGAATGCCTCCGAATGCTAAGGGGACGGCATAAATGGAAGCCAGTCTACCACCTGAGAGAAGTGTATTTTATTGTAACTTGTTTGCACCACGCTTTGGGCGTCAATTTGAGAAAGGTTATTATTAGTCCCACGTTTTGGGCACCAATTTGTAATTGTTATTGTTTCACGTATGGAAAAGCCGATTGAAGTAGGAGTTGTATTGTATTTCTACCGTTGGGGAGCCGAAATTGTAGTAGTTGCAACAGCACATATAGTAAACAGTTTCCGGTAGCCTTCGCCCCAAATGTATTTTTAGGTGGCCTTTGCCGCAAGTTTAAAAAATTTAACTTTGTAATTTGATTGTTTCTTTAAGTATTAAATATTTACGTTCGCCTCGGCTGCGTCAGTATTATTGTTACAGACATGGAAGTCTTGGCAGGGCGTGATGCGACAAGAATGTAGGCTTACACAGATTTTAAGTTTTAATTCACTCCTTTTTATTAATCCTTGACACAAACTAAATAGCACTTCACTGATATCGAGAGCTGTGAGATTCTTTTATTTAATACTTGCACTTTTTAACAAGTATACTATTTTCGTCTCACACGAATACGTAATTAATTTCTCGAGGACACATCTCGCGTCTGGTTATGATCACTGTCTAGAAGCAACACGTCTGGTTATGGGCACCGTTTGGAGGCAACTGAATTTATTTCAACAGTCTAAACTTATAAATTTCTGTATTTCAAGTCTGTGATTGGCTATTTTTATAAACTGTCACTAAAATTACATTAATGTTTCCAAGAATCACAAGTAATATTTAAACTCTCAAACTCAAGGTTACCTCATTGTTACCTTATTGTTAGCAACCTTTAACTTATTATTTCACAGCTCCTACATTATTAAATTACGTAATGCATTCACATAACATTATTACACATGGATACAATAATATAAACATATGCAATGACTGTTACATACATTCTACAAATTATTACATACACATATTGCTTCAAAGCGGGCTGTTATTGAATTTGCATATTATATAATTTGACTGAAATCATTTAAGTGTTAAAAATACTGCCTCACACCATCAGACGCAATTGGTCTACCCATGGACAAATCCACAGAAAAACCAGGGACAGACTTTCTCCGGCAACAACCAAATGCTAGTTTCAACACAATGGAATTTCCGATACAAGGATGATTATGCAGATACAGCAAAACCAGTTGAGAATCAACAACTACAATTCTTGTCTAATAAAGAGGTCTATTTATCTTGAGAATTATTGCAGCTCTTAATGAGAACGTCATACAATATTCTAGTGTTTTCTATTGTGAAATCAACTGTAAAAGAGCGTGTAAGTTATATTTGCTTAGCGGCGGCGGCAGTTTTTGGATGGCGCAAAACTACTGGGGCGTGAGCGCCACATTGGCTGCATATTTATTTACATTCTGGTACAGAGATAACACAAACTTTGTATGAAACATACAAAATTATGTATTCGGTACACAAATGTAGCAAAATATATAAGAAAAATTGAGAAGGTTGTATTAAAAGAGGAGTTGTATTGTAATTTAACAGTTGGGAAGCCGAACTTAAAGTAGTTGCAACCGCGTTTTGTGCACAGTTTCCGGTGGCCTTCGCTCCAAGTTTAAAAATATTAACTTTGTAATTTTTACTGTATCTTTAAATATTATTTATTTATGTTTGCCTTGGCTGCATCAGTATTAATTTGTAGAGACATGAATATCTTAACAAGGTGCTGTGCGGCTGAAGAATGTAAGCTTACATAGATTATAATTTAACTTCACCCCATTTATTAATGCTTGACACGATTAAAATAACACTTCACTGATATAGAGAGCTGTGAGATTATTTATTAATTACTTGTACTTTTTAAACACGTAAACTATTTTCGTCTCACAATGAATGCGATTAAACTTCTCGAGGACGCGTCTCGCGGCCGGTTAGAAACGCTGTCTACAAGCAACTGAACTCTGAATTTGTACAATTTGCCCTATTTCAGTTTCTGATTGGCTATTCCTACTCCAATAGTATACTTTTATTTAACTTAAGTTTTTTTCTGGTTGTTGATTGGCTATTTTATAAACTGTCTCAAAAATTACACTATTGTTGCTCCAAGCATTATAAAACTTTCTAATTCATAATTGCCTCAAAGTTACCTCATTGCTACCAACTTAACCTATTATTCTCACAGCTCCCAAATTATTGAATTACGTAATACATTCACATAATATATAATAATATAAACATTAACACAATGACTGTTACATACATTTTATATGTTAAGGCTTTAAGGCGGGCTGTTATTATATTTTATATTATATAATTAGACTGAAATCAGTTAAGTGTCAAAAATACTGCCTCAAAATTCAGAGCAAGCAGACAATAAGTGAAAACACTGATGTGTTAAATTACACCCAGTTCAGCAGCTTCGTCCGGAAAATCTCCAATTTCAACATCCACAGGTATGACAAATCCACTACAACCGAACGGGATGGCCAGGCGGTAACGTCTGTAGCCCACATTCGGGAGGTCCCGTGTTAAACTCCCGTGGGCCAACCAATATGACAGATTGTTTCGTGGTTTTCCTCAGTCGCCAAGGTAAATACCGGATTGAATATTTAATACCACGAACCAAAGTTCCACCTTAAGTCTAAAACAATTGTAAAATGAAAAATAACTGGTAATAGCGAATGCTATGCCATCTATCCACAGGCTATGCAAGCAGTTAGACTGCACGGCACCCTAACGCCATCTGCACGGCACGAAGTAGAAGATCCGGCTGCCATGCGCTGGGGTCTCCGTCGGCACGTGATGAAACATGATGGCATTTCCAGGGATGAGACCTAGAAGGTTAACAATCCGCCTTTCTGTGTGAAGGTGGCGGTTAGACTGGACGGCACCGTAATGCCGTCTGCACAGGCACGAAGCAGAAGATCCGGTAGCTATGCACTAGGGTCTCTGTGACACGTGACGAAGCGGGTGGTTACAGGGATGAGACCTAGAAGGCTAACTCTCCGCCCTTCTGTGTGAAGGCGGCGGTTGGACTGGACGGCACTCTAATGCCATCTGCATGACACGAAGCAGATCTGGTAGCTATGCGCTAGGGTCTCTGTGACACGTGAGGGAGCGAGTGGTTACAGGGCTAAGACCTAGAAGGCTAGCTGTTCATCACACATCGTTCTAAGAGTTATCCACTAACTGATCCGTCGCGATATGACGAAGGGTTAAAGCGACGTAAAATAAATAGAGTAAAAAAAAGTCCACTACACTTCGGCAGTCCAAGGATTTGTTACCATCAACACACCAATCAGTCTTTCCTGGAGGTTCATCATACTTGACACCAATCCACTAGCCTAGGTGAATTATACATAACCTACGTATGTACTTTACTGTAACTGTGTTGTTGGATGGCCGGATACTCTCACTACACAACAAAAACAATGTTTCGCTGCCTCTCTCTTATGGTTGCTTTTCTGACTTCTTTACATTTCGTCTACATTGTATTGAAACGGATCACCGGAAGTGGGAAAACCTTGTAGTTCTCTGATGATCTGGTAGTCTCGGATACTGTAACTTATACCGTAATTGCCCAATCTTAATATACCGCGCTGATAAAATCAGTTGGTAGTATCGTGTCTGCCTGGTGTGGCAGAAATAATTCTTGGCGGAAGCTTTACTCCACTTAATATTGTTAGAATTCTACAGCGTGTGTTGCACTTTAGAATCTTGTTAAAACCTTATTTTAATTTACTTCATTTTTCCGGTGTATTTTAAGTGATTTAAAATACGTATAGCTCAGTTAATAGTAATCTACTCTTTTACAAGGTTTCTTTACGTGTTTTTAAGGTAAGACATTTAAATAAGAATAGCAATAATAATTTTCACTGAAAAGTGATTTATTTGCTCACGGGCAATGTACATGATAAAACGTAGAACTACTGTTACCTTTTTAAACGAGTTTTAATTATAATTTTATAACTCTGCTTATTGACTCTTTATTTTGGTTCAACAAATAATTATTGATCTCTCTTGCATACAATTTAGTAAAAGTCAATATTTGAATTGAGCGTTGCTCAAGGCGTCTTATTCTTTGTGGAAAAATTTCTTTAAGTAATAAAGAAAAATTGAATGTTGTTTACCTATCCTAGCTTGGTTGCTAAGCATATCGAAATGAATTAAAATTTATCTACGAACTCTACAAGCTAAATAAATCACATACTAATATAAATTCATTTTTAAGATATTTCAATTAGATTTTCTCTTTTGTTGATCTTTTTGTGTCATACAATGTTTAAAATATATATTTTTCGACCTTTCCTTCTAGCGTATTCCCCTTTTGACGTTATTCACTTTTACTGCTTTCTCTATTACGTATAGTAAGTATATTTCACACAAAAATTAGATATGTTTTGAGGTCTCTGTATCCAGATATAGCATTTTTGGAAACATGTCCGTGTGTGTGACTGTCAACAGCATAACTCAAAAACGAAAAGTTGGATAAATACTAAGCTTAGTATTTAGCTTCAGTATCTTTGAAAGATGCGACACGAACATTTTCAAGAAAATCCCCTACCCCAGACTACCCTTTACATGGAGCATTTTTCGAAAATTTTAATTTTCTCAAAAATGGCTAACGATTTTGATTAAAGTATCATATGTTTAAGATATTTTGATGACAAATGAAATGTATGTCTTGAATTTTCTGGGAATGTTTCCAAAAGTCCTCTTCTTTCTGAATGACGTTTGCATAACTAGTAAACCATAAGAGACAGACAAAATTTTTCTACACAAAAATGTAGATCTCGCTAAAACATACAATTTATGTCACATACTTTTTTTTGTCCATTGAACCATTTCCGAGATATTTCTTATCATTTGTTTCAATTTTGTAAAACTTATACTTTTTCTCAAATGGGAATTCGTTATTCTTTTTACTTTCTCTACTACGTATAGTAAGTAGGGGAAGTATTGTATTCCACCCAAAAATTCGATACCGAGATTTCACCGGAAATCCATGTTTTGAGACCCCCTGAATCCAAAAAAACATTTTTGGAAACATGTCCGTGTGTGTCTGTGAACAGCATAACTCAGGAACGAACAGTCGGATAAACACCAAACTTGGTATTTAGGTTCAGTATCTTCCAGAGATGCGACACGAACGTTTTCAAGAAAATCCCCCCCATCCCAGATTACCCTTTACATGGAACATTTTTCGAAAATTTTAATTTTCTCAAAAATGGCTCTAACGATTTTGATTAAAATATCATATGTTTAAGATATTTTGATGAAAAATGAAATGTATGTCTTGAATTTTCTGGGAATGTTTCCAAAAGTATTCATTGTGAACGACTTTTGCATAACTGGTAAACCATAAGAGATAGACAAAATTCTACTGCACAAAAAATGCAGATCTTGTTAAAACATACAATTTATGTCACATATTTTGTTTTGGTCCATTGAGCCATTTCCGAGATATTCCTTGTTATTTGTTTGAATTATCTAAAACATACTTTTTCTCAAATGGGAATTCGTTATTCTTTGTTATGTCCTGGACATACAAAGAGAATGGAATGCTCCACATAGCAACCAGCTCTTAAAATATTTGACTATCGCTTAAAGCCTAGCAATTCCCCTTGCATCTACAAGAAAATATGCAATAAGATAGTTTCCGGAAATGTTTATATCGATTAACATGAACCAGATGGGGAATAAGCGTTTGTAAAAATAGTTTGTACGAGAGTAGAGAAAGTCATATGAGTGCAACACATCAGATTCTTTCTTCAGTGATTAGGTGGCCAGAAACCATACGTGGAAGATTTTCTAACCTAAAAGCGTCACAGGACTCGGTCTTTTTCTGAAAATATTTGTATTATATTTATGTAAATATATCACTGGAATAATAACACATTTGAAACCTTGGAAAGTGGTATAATTTTCCCAATGCTTTCTTTTCTTTTGGATATTGTATATGGATCTCCATGTTCTTTGTGGGATTTATTGAAAGCTTCTCTCTTCCTTTTGCTCATGTTGTATTCGTTTCAGTGATATTGTAATATAATGTTTTATAAATATTACTAAACCAACTACAATTCAATAAGTTGAGGCCAATCTTCATTATGGTTACTTGTATCATTCTCCACAGATTTAGTTTATGGAGTTGTATCTTACATCATCTACTGGCCACTATACGCACTCTTAGGACTTGTATCTGATTCATTGCATTGGCACAAGGACTTACTTGAGAAAATATGATTAACGTTGCTTACTCTTCAATTCAGTCACTTTTTGTCACCCCTGGATGTCCTCTGCTAAAGCGGGACAAACAAGTGAAATCCACGCGCTACCACAAGTTATGACGCGCTCAACATGTAACAAGTGTATCTTAGGAGCAGATCTTCGGAAGCTGTGGAGGACAGGTCCATAAAACACCAGCAGCTGGATGCTGAAATATCACATCATTGTCTCGCAGATTTAGAGACATCCGATATCATCTCTACAACCAGCATCTGTGATCTGCAATTTCTCACACCAGAGTTATGTAGCAGCGACCTTTTGCATGTGACACTAACTTCACAAGGAAGGTAACGTATTTAACATCTTAGTATATCACTTAGGGGGCCGGGGATAAATCATACTGGAAAAAAAAATGATGTGATACTTGATCAATGACAAATTCACACACATCCATTATATATCATTGAATTTGTATACAAGTAGTTATTCAGGATACACTTTTCGTAGGAATGATTTTAGATTAAACTATATGCACTTAGTTACATAAAACATGAGGAAACAGATTCAAATGTTTATTTGCGGCAACAAACTCTTGGGAATGAAGAAAACTTGGTTTTATTAGTGTGCATACAACCTATTCTTACTAAAGCCTATTTTTCTATCTACCACATTACACTTTTCGTTATAGATACAAAGAGAACAGCGATAGTCAAATGTTTAACAACTGAACGCTATATGCTGGGTTTAAAATTCCATACTGTTTCCATGACATCGCGAGAAACAACTGAATATTGAAAGGACATTAAGAGAGTGACCAAGAAATCAACAATTCGAACCTTTAATAACGAATATCTCAGAAACGGCTTATGCCACAAAAACATGTGAAATAAATTGTGTGTTATAAAGAGATTTACATCTTCGTCTAACGCCAAACGTTTACCAGTTATACAAGATTATAGAAAATTCCCTCCGAATGAAAAGGACTTCACAGGCTATTACCAGAAAATTAAAGATATACATTTCATTTGTCATGTAAACATCTTTAATATATGGCATCGTTAGTCATTTTTTACAAAACAAACATTTTCGAAAAATCTTCCTTGTAAAGGGTAATGGGAATAGGAGATTTTCTTGAAAATCTTCAGGTCACATATTTGGAAGATACTGAATCTAAATACCAAGTTTTGTATTGATCCGACTCTTCGTTTTTGAGTTATGCTTTCACAGACCTTTTCTAAAGATGCTTTTTACTTTCTCTACTACGTAGAGTAAGTAGGGGAAGTATTGTATTCCACCCAAAAATTCGATACCGAGATTTCACCGGAAATATATATTTTGAGACCCCCTGAATCCAAAAAAAGCATTTTTGGAAACATGTCGTGTGTGTGTGTGTCTGTCTGTCTGTCTGTGAACAGCATAACTCAGAAACGAACAGTCGGATAAACACCAAACTTGGTATTTAGGTTCAGTATCTTCCAGAGATGCGACACGAAGGTTTTCAAGAAAATCCCCCCACCCCAGATTACCCTTTACATGGAACATTTTTTGAAAATTTTAATGTTCTTAAAAATGGCTCTAACGATTTTGATTAAAATATCATATTTTTATGACAAATAAAATGTATATCTTGAATTTTCTGGGAATGTCTCCAAAAGTATTCTTCATTGTGAACGACTTTTGCATAACTGGTAAACCATAAGAGATAGACAAAATGTTACTACACAAAAAATGTAGATCGTGTTAAAATACACAATTTATGTCATATACATTTTTGTTGAGTGAACCATTTTCGAGATATTGCTTGTTATTCCCTTACATTTTTCAATACTTATTTTTTCAAATGGGAATTCGTTATTCATCTTTTTGCCTTGGATATGCAAAGAGTATTAATCTGTGGCAAAGGGAATGGTGCTGCACATAGCAACCAGGTATTAAGAGATATGTATGTGCTTATATTGCCCTTGCAATTACAAAACAAAGGGAACATAGTACGACTTAAGCGATAGTCAAATATTTTTAGAACTGGTCGCTATGTGTAAAATGTAATTCTCTTTGCTTGTAAAAGATCGTTTCTGCAAATGTTTATCTCGATTAATATGAAATAGTTGGAGAATAAGAGTTTGTAAAAATAGTTTGTACAAGAGTAGAGAAAGTCATGTGAGTGTAACACATCAGATTTTTATTATTATTATTATTATTATTATTATTATTATTCATGGTCCTCAAAGCGTATATTTCCGGCGAAATCTCGATTTTGTTTTCTTTTTAAGTTAAAGCAATACCTTGGTATAAACTTATCTCAAATAATTCAACAATGTTTTTGGCTTACCTTTGTTAAAGCTTATATGATTTCAAGATTCAATAACCATCAATGGCCTGTACTTTTTATCTCTGTTTTTACTTTCTCTACTACGTATAGTAAGTAGGGGAAGTATTGCATTCCGACTAAAAATTCGATACCGAGATTTCACCGGAAATACATGTTTTGAGGTGCCCTGAAACCAAATAAAGAATTTTTGGAAACATGTCCGTGTGTGTGTCTATCTGCCAGTCTGTGAACACCATAACTCAAAAACGAAAAGTCGGATAAATACCAAACTTGGTATGTGAAAGATAGAATTAGACGACTGAAAAACTCAGTGCAATAGCAGAGATTTGAACCATGGATCTACCGGTCTCGGTCCGATTGCTCTAACCACTGAGCTACCATGGCAACATGTCGGCACGCCATTAAATTCTCCAGCTGACTCTCATTTTTCTCGGTAAACCACAAGGAGATCTCAAATTATATTGAGATGACATACCCCAATGGCGACTTATTCTTTGTAAGTACTTATGTCCCGGGCTTCACAGGATCTCTTTGTGGTTTACTATCTTCCAAGGATGCGACATTAAGATTTTTAAGAAAATACTCTGCCCATCACAGAATACCTTTTACATGGAACATTTTAGAAAATTTTGATTTTCTCAAAAAAGGCTCTTAACGATTTTGATTAAAATACCATATATTTAAGATATTTTATGGAAAATGAAATGTATATCTTCAATTTTCTAGGAATGTCCTCAAAAGCCCTCTTATTCTGAATGACTTCCCATAATTGGTAAGCCGTAACGGATAGACAAAATAGTCCTTCACAAAAACTGTAGATCTCGTTAAAACACACAATTTATGTCATGTCCTTTTTATTGTGGAGTGAACCACTTCCGAGATATTCCTTGTTATTTGTTTTCATTAATGTTCTGGACATGCAAAGAGAATGGAATGCTCCACATAGCAACCAGCTCTTAAAAGGTTTGACCATCGCTTAAAGTCTACCATATTCCCCTTGCGCCTACAAGAAAATTAGCAATAAGATAATTTCTGCAAATGTTTATCTTGATTAGCATAAAGTAGATGGAGAATAAGCATTTGTAAAAATAGTTTGTACAAGAGCAGAGAAAGTCATGTGAATGTAACACATCAGGTTTTTGACAAATGCTATTACCCTCAATAAATCCATTTCTCTCAAAGAGAGAAAAAATGAAGATGGTAAAGTGTAAAACATATTCAGGTGTCATTATTTATTCGCAGAAGAACGGTCCAGAAAGTGGAGAATGTGTTATTAAGGCGCATACACACGGAGAGAGAGTTTAATGGCCATTTTAACAATTCATCTCTGTTGGATACACATTTCTTTTTGAGAGGGGCGGACTAAAAAGGTTGAAAACGCCGACAATGATGAGGCCATCCCAAGTCAACATATGATAATAACGCCGGACCGTAGCGAAGGAAAAGCCTGTTTCAACAAAACTTCGTTAGAAATTGTCTTGTAATGTTACACGGGCCCTCTTTACATATAAAATGCCGTTTTAGAGGGCAGTCAAAATACAAGGGGAGCGCTACAAAAATAGGCAAGAAGATAATTTCGGCACAAAAAAGGGAAGGAAGGTAAGGCAAGGGCAGTCTTGTTATTCTCCCTAGGTCCAGTATGTTGTTATATTCGAGATGTTAACGCCGCACAAAAGGCCAGCCCAGGTAAGGGTTGGGGGGGGGGTTGGTACTGTATATCTATAGAGTTTCCTATCTCAATTAACAGAGTTGTGTTTGCTTTTTGGAAGTTGCGCTTCTGCCGTGTAACCATCCCCCCCACCCATCCTTTTCTACCCCCACACGCCTTAGCTTCTTTCCTGCCTTGCATATGCAGCTTTCCCTGCCATGGCAAATTGTTATTTTAAAAGGAACATCCCACTAGAAACGAACAACTTCAAGCCTTATTTAATTCCATGTGCATAAGCGGTTTTAATATCTCGATTAAAATTCAACGTTAGTATTAGCCTTTCTGGACTTTGTAGCCTGCAAAGTTCTCTTACTAAGCGCTTTTTTTTTTCAAAAGTAAACCTTTCATAGAATGTGTAAAAATTAGTTTTATCTACTACTATAACAATCAGTGATGCTTTAGTTCATAGATACTAGGCAACAAAACTTATACTCACATATATATTATTTTCCTTGATAATAATATGCATTAAAACAAAACCTTCTCCCCTAATTTATAATTACTGCAACATTACAACCCTTACTATTCGTAGTACTTATTGGAGGCACATTTTCTCTATCATCAGAAGTATTGTTTTTCACAACTTTGCCTGTAATTCAACTCCCTTAAGTAATAGATAAGTAATGTCCTTCTTACCCTCCACACTTTCTTCTGCAACAGTAATCAATGTCCACCCTCCATGTCTTTTTAAGGTAAGAACACGAGCACTGCTGTCTGCGAGTACAGTAGCAGACAATGCCTGGTGTAATCCTTGGCTTCAAATGCTCTGCAATCTTCTCAAACATATTTATACCAACCACTTATGCACGACATTTTTCTTTTAAATAAAACAAAGTACTTATTGCAGCTAGCAATACCAACTCGAATACTATAATTATTTTTAAAAATTTCAAGCAAATCAACATCTAGTTCACTACTTATTACAAAACTTCTAGATACGAAGGCCATCCCAGAAGATGTATATATAGCGGTTGATATTTCAAACAAATGAATATGTTAGAAAGTACCACCCTTATAAAGCTGAAGTTTGACGATGCTACGTTATTTGGCAGTCATT
Organism: Deroplatys truncata; assembly: GCA_030765065.1. NCBI lineage: Eukaryota > Metazoa > Arthropoda > Insecta > Mantodea > Mantidae > Deroplatys > Deroplatys truncata. Next base: position 44,636,457 of record CM060981.1, read on the forward strand.
AATAGTCAACTCTCTCGGCGAATCCGTAAACATGGATAAAACTGGTCATCGTTATATGATACAATACTTTCATTTGAAAGGTCTTAGTCCAACTAACATTAAAGCTGAGCTAGATTCTACTCTGGGGGAGGCTGCTCCTTCGTTTATAACAGTAAAATATTGGGTGGCAGAGTTTAAGCGAGGCCGTACGAGCTGCCAAGACGAACGTCGCAGTGGTCCACCAAATGAGGTGACCACGCCAGAAATTGTGAAGAAAATCCACAAAATGATTTTGGATGACCGTCGACTGAAAGTGCGCGAGCTAGCACAGATCGTAGGCATTTCAAAAGTGCTGTACATCGCATACTGACCGAAAATTTGGACATGAGAAAGCCGTGCACAGGAAGGGTGCCGCGTTTACTCACAATGGATGTTTTAGTCGAGTGTTTGGCGATGTTTCGCTGCAATGAAGCCGAGTTTTTGCGTTGATTCATAACCACGGATGAAACATGGATCACTTCACACCTGAGACGAAGGAACAGTCAAAACAGTTGGTTGTGAGGGGAAAATCGGCTCCAAATAAGGTGAAGACAGTTCCATCTACAGGCAAGGTATTGGCGTCAGTTTTTTGGGATGCGCGTGGGGTCAGTTTCATTGATTATCTTCAAAAAGGAAAAGCAATCAATGATGAGTATTATGCAAACTTATTGCAGCGTTTGTAAACGGCCGCATTTAGCGAAAAAGAAAGCTTTGTTTCATCAAGATAATGCACCAGTTCACACATCCGTTATCACCATGGCCAAAATCAATGAGTTATAGTTCGAATTGCTTCCTCATGCAACGTATTCGCCAGGCTTAGCCCCCTCTGATTGTTTTCTGTATCCAAAGTTGAAGAAATGGCTTGGTGGTAAAAGATTTGCCTAAAATGAAGGGGTGGAGTCTGCAGTTGATGGCTATTTTGCAGAACTCGACGGCTCTCACTATAAACAGGATATCGAAGCTATTGAACATCGCTGGGAAAAGTGTATCGAGCTGAAAGGAGACTATGTAGAGAAATAAAGATGTTTTTCCTCAAAATGTTTGTGTTTTCTTTGTTAGGTCGGGTACTTCTGGTACAGCTCTCGTATATATGTTTTTGTTTCCTTATCTTCACAGTAAATGCTGAACCCACATCCTCAACATCATCAATCGTCAGTTTATACAATTATTCCCGACGACACGCTCCACATATCCCAAATTTAAGATCAATCTGCTGTAATAAATGATTTTTATCAGGCGCAGTTTTCAGGAACTATGTCACTCAATCTCGGCTTAATAGTTTCGACCTCTTACTACGATAACCTACAGATTGTCTCTTTAACATGCCTTTAATTTTCAAACTTACTGATTTCAATACTATCATTAATCAAAACAGTTGTTCTCACCATCTCATTCACTCCAAAGACTCGAAGCTTTAATACTTTTCGGCAAAATGGTAGAAAGGGCAATCAAATATTGGTTCAGAATAAGGCTATTAAAGGAAAATGAGATACTAAAGCCATGCTAGTTTGTTCAAGAGAAAAGGAGATAAAAGAAACTTGGATGCACAAGATCAGACAACACTGGAAGAAATAGGAATGGGGGAAACATGGGCAGAAAGAAACAACAAAAGTAAGGGTTTCTGGAAATAAACTAGAACAAGAGTGGAGGATATTGAAAAGGAAGGAATTATAAGTAGTTTCAAGGAAAAAAGGTCATTAATAAATTTAAAATATTTTAAAACGTAATGGGGAAAAGAAAGATAGATCGAAGTATGTCCAAAGAGGCCAGAATGGGGTATGCATGGGCGAGGACAGGTGGGAGAGATGTGATGTTTTACATGACAATTGGCATTATATTCTGGAAAGCAAGGACACGGATAAAGGAAGAGAGAATCTAATACTAGAGAAATGGAGAAATTTACCAATAGAGCTAAAAGTTAGGAAGATTTTTAATAGAAGATTAAATGAATATATGGAGAAAGCAGGAAAATATTTAGGAAAAATTAATTTAAAGTGGTTAAAAGAAACGAAGTTACGGAAAAAGGGTAACAAGAAAAAAATAATAGTGTAAAATTACACAACCCCATTTTATATACAATAGAATGTTAAATATAAGGGGAAGAGAAATAATAAGGAACTCCATTGTATTGTAAACAGCATAAATTGCATGTAAAGTTCAAAGTAGACAATAAATCATTCATACAAATACTTTTCGACTTCTCATAAAAATACGCCAACAAAGAATTTTCATTTACGTGTGCTTCATTACCCCCACACCAGTCCTTGAATTTTGTATAGCTACATAAGTAAACTTTCCTTGACTGTACATTAATAGTTGCATCTTGGACTGCTTTTAAAACTTTTCCTGATGAACCGTGAAAATCACCTTTTTCGTTCATTTTTACTTTAAAATCACATAAGAAACTAGCATCCAAAATTGAGGAATATAACCATAAAGTTTGATTTAACGTGTCTTTTTTTTTCCTCCTCCAAAGCCCACTCTTTCTCTAAACATATCTTTCTTAGAATATAAAACAAAAGCAAGCTACCGAGCGGGATGGCTCAAGCGGTAAAGTCTATGGCCCGCATTCGGGAAGTCCCGTGGGCCGGCCAATCTCTCTGAGGTTTTTTCGTGGTTTTCCTCAGTCGCCGATGTAGATACTGGATTGGATATTTAATACCACGACCCAAAGTTCCACCTTAAGTCTAAAACAATAGTAAAATGAAAAATAAGTGGTAATAGCGAATGCTATGCCATCTATCTACAGACAATGCACGGCACGAAGCAAGGCGGCATTTCCAGGGATGAGGCCTAGAAGGCTAACTGTCCGCCTTTCTGTGTGAGGGGGGCGGTTGGACTGGACGGCACGCTAATGCCATCTGCACGGCATGAAGCAAGTGTTTACAGAGATGAGACCTAGAAGGCTAACTGACCGGCTTTATATGGGGGCGGCGGTTGGACTGGACGGCACCCTAATGTCGCCTGCACGGCACGAAGCAGAAGATTCGGTAGCTATGCGCTAGGGTCTCTGTGACACGTGACGGAGCGTGTGGTTACAGGGATGAGACCTAGAAGGCTAACTATCCGTCTTTCTATGGAGGGGGGCGGTTAGACTGGACGGCACCCTAATGCCATCTGCACGGCATGAAGCAAGTGTTTACAGGGATGAGACCTAGAAGGCTAACTGTCCACCACATATCGTTCTAAGAGTTATCCACCAACAGATCCGTCGCGATATGACCAAGGAGTTAAAGCGACGTAAAATAAAATAGAAAAAAAGCAGGTTAAAAATTGAGTTCAGCAAAATTCGTTTTATTGTTACTTCCTATACTGTGAAACCGACTGACAGATTTATTCGGAAATATGTGTTTGCAAATCAAATATGAAGATAAAAAGAGTAAAACAGAAATACATTTATAAAATATACATTTAAAACAAGCAAATACGCAACATAATCTGTAAATTGCTGAAACATTATGTTTAACAATAAAACTGGCAAAATATGTATTATATGCAAAATAGTTTAAATTACTAGAAATTTAGTAATGACTAACATACCAAATTGAGCTTACTTTCTGACAGCAGAGAAAAAATATGGGTTTGCATTGAACTCGTGCTCCTAGTGACCTCTTTCGCCTAGCAAATGGACTGTTACGAGAGCTGGACTTCTGAGATCTCTTAACATGAAAAAAGCTTCCATCACAAGTTGGGACATTTAGAACGGAAATACGGACATTTTAACAGCTTTGTATGGCCTAAAGGGAAACACTGCAATACAAACTGTGACTCCCAACTTCGCAACTCTGTAAAGCCATTTTATTATCAGTCGTGTTTATTATTGTTTTACCTGCTGCTTCAGGTAATGGAGTTGATTTAGCAGTTTATCGTGGGTGCGGTGTGCAGTTCCATATTTAAAGCTGCGATAGACAATAATAACGAAACTGATGTGGGCTAATTGACCATGTGGCAATTTTAGATTTGTTCTTTACCACTGCTGCTACCATTTATTACGATGTATGCTTCCAGGAGCCCTTAAACATCCGAAGGTTAAGGCTACATGAAAGTTAAATGCTATACAAATGCTACACTATACCTAGAAAAGCAATTTTTTTATCTACTGCTTGTTAATCGAGATAAATATTTAAAGAAATTGTTGTACTACGTATTTCTTGGTTTCAATTTATGCCGTCACTGTCGCTTTGGGAGGCATTCTACTGGCCTTTACAGGTGGAGTATGCATCTGTTTACCTTTTCGCGTGCACAATTCTAGATGATTCACATATGAATATATAATTTTGAGCAATAGCTTTACACGTAATCACTTAAAATAACCATGTTTAAATATATAACCAAATAAAACGCTATTTTGCACAATATACCTACGAAAAATATTTTCTCTACTCTCATACAAACTATTTTTACAAACGCTTATTCTCCATCTACATCATGTTAATCGAGATAAACATTTGCAGAAACTATGTAGGCAGGCTTGGTTGGCTTTAATCGATAGTCAAATCTTTTAAGAGCTGGTTGCTATGTGGAGCATTCCATTAGCTTTGTATGTCCAGGGCATAGAAAAACAAAAACTAATAACGAATTCTCATTCGAGAAAAAGTATAAGTACTGGAAAGTTCAAACAAATAACAAGGAATATCTTGTAAATGTATCACTCGATAAAAAAATGTATATGACATAAATGGTGTGTTCTAACGAGATCTGCATTTTTCGTATACCAAAATTTTGTCTATCTCTTACGGTTTAGCAGTTACGTGAAAGTAATTCAGAATAAAGAGGAATATTTGCCATAAAATATCTTAAACAGATGATATTTTAATCAAATTCGTTTGAGAAAATAAACATTTTGCAAATATTTTCCCTATAAAGGGTAGTCTGGGGTGGGAGTATTCTCTTGAAAATATTCGTGTCTCAGCCTGGGAAGATACCAAACTTAAATCTCAAGTTTGGTATTTATCCGACTTTTCATTTTTGAATTATGCTGTTCACAGGCACACACACGAACATGTATCCAAAAATGATTTATTTGGATTCAGGGCACCTCAAAACATGTGCTTCCTGTGAAATCTCGATATCGAATTTTTGGGTGGAATGCAATACTTCCCTATTTACTATACGTAGTAGAGAAACTAAAAAATAGAACGTTTAGAAAACGGTCTGTGTGCGTGTGTGTGTGTGTGTGTGTGTGTGTGTGTGTGTGAACAGCATAATCCAAAAACGAAAAGTTGGTTAAACGCAAAAATTGTTAATGAAGTTCAACATATTTAAAGGATGCAAAGATTACTAAGGAAATCCTCCCACCCAAAACTACACTTTACGTGAACAAATGTTTGTTCTCTTTTATTTTCTCAAAATATTGCAAGACGGGTTTGATTAAAATATCACATGTTTAGGATATATTTGCATGACAAATAAAATGTGCATCTTGAATTATCTGACAATAGGCTTTGAAGTCCTCTTCATTCGGTAGGATTTTTGCATAACTAGTAAACCGACAAAATCTTGTTACACAAAAAATGTAGGTCCCGTTAAAATACACATTTTATGTCAAAGTTAACCAAATCCAAGGTATTCCGCGTTATTGGTTTGAATTTGCAAAAATATTAGCTTTTTTCTCGTGGTCATGTAAAGAGAAGGGAATTTTAATGCCATCGCATAGCGACCTAGTCTTAAAACATCTGACTATCGCTTAAGCCAACACTCTTCCCTTATTCCCTTTACAAGGCAGTAAGACGAATCTACAAAATGAATGTAGCACATACGATGTTTTTTTTATTGGAATAGAACACTTTGTGTGCCTCAGGTAAGCGGTAGAGAAGAAAGAATTTATAGCTGGCATTTATATACTACTGTTTATTGAGAAAGAAGCCAACAGTTCTGTAGTTCTACAGTATTTCTTACTCTTAATCTCCAGTCTGTTGCCATAGTAATGGCTGTCAGGAGCTGGAAGAGAATTTCGCCACATAAGCGAACATGAAGGCCTATTATGCTTCTAGAAACCTGCAGGAGGAAGTGAAGGACACAAAAGGAACCAGATCCGGGGCGGCAGACTCGGAAGCAGGCGGGGTCCTTAACGTATCGCGGGATCCCCACGTGTCTACATACGTCTCCCAACGGAGAGGGGAACCGTCACACACCAAACGCTAGGGCAGACAGTTCCACAAAGCAAACACTACCACCACACGCCTCACCGGCCGTCCACTCGCCTGATCCGTCGACCCTAAAGCATAAGGGAATGGGAACAGGAAAATTTGCGGCATTACACTAGATGAGTCAGCTGCCCCTAGGTATTTCTTATCTATGCAACCCGCAGTTTATAGCCTAATGTGAAAACATCGACCCTTTTAGCAAACAAACTGTTATTGTAGCTCTACTCTTCTATCCGGTAATATACACAACTAGCATTAATGATTAAAGGCCTGAATGAGAACCGAGAGCTGTAAAAGGCTTAAAAAAGGCGGTTCTTCATGGATATAATGCTTGCAAGGAGGTAGAGGAACCTTCTCCCAGAGAGCGGGAGATAGTGAGTTGGCCGAGTGGATTAGTTTCGGAGGTTCGAATCTAATACAAGCATTAAATAGTTTTGGTTCTTTTTTTTCTTTCTCCTTGTGGTTATTTTCTGTATTTTAGTATAATAATTTATTTACTTTTGTTATTTGCTCTTCTGTGAGCCAAAGAACAACAATTACAAGCAGATAATTGTGTATCATGTTTACCCTAATAATTGTACCGTATCTGCGTTGTAAACCGTGTTACGTAGTTAGCTTTCAATCTCTTGGCGCATATCGACGATATTAAATATAACAGCTTTTGTTTCACGTTTAAACCTTATGTTTCGCTTCTTCTATTGGCTAAGTCTACGGGTAAACAGAATAATACATTGTTAAAGAGCGTGAATTTTATCAAGAAAGTAAATGTTCAAAATGACGACACCCTTTATCGTTGCCGGAGAGACTTCTTGATGCTGTAACATGCGCGGTATAATCTGCCTGCATTCTTTGCGTATGGGTGTGCCCGTAGATGATTTGGGCTTTGGGGTGGAAAAGATGGCGATTATTCTAAGATATTGTACACACTTATTTTATTGTATCATAATATCAAATTATAGGCCCAAAGAGATAAAATAAAAGGTAATAAAAAGTTTGAACTTGCCCCGAAGGAATTTGAACCCGAACTGAAGTGGCACAGTGTTAAAGCAACCATGAAAATACCATTTGCCTAATGCTAACTTGCGAGCTGAGGTTCCTATACGAATCGCAGAACTAGATCCCACCTCGAACCTTTACACGCTTTTTGCAACTTCATACAGTGTTTTGGGCACGGAAACTGCATCAGACATTACAGTTACTGTATAAACTGAAATATGCCATAGTTTGTGACAGAAGAGAAATTATCTACCTAATACTTGGCATTTTTTGACAAGGCTGTACAACATCCAATTGATCGTACTGTGTACTGTGTACTGCATTTTGTTTTCAAATGGTTTTGTCAACCGATGCATGTGATAGGCTGCTCCTTCAGGGGCATTTTCAAAGGGGTGCATGGATGTATGCTAAAGAATAAAAGTTTGTAAAATTGGCTAAAAGTGCTACTGCAGCTCCAAATGTCAGGTTGGGATGTTTTTTGCATCGACATACATAGCGATTGCATACTTTCCCGTAAAACACGTGTGCACTGAGTTATGTATCCCTCCTGTATAAAGTTTTATGCAAATCAGCCATTAGAAGCCATTCAAGAAAGGCGTAAGTCACATGTATCGCTTAGCACGTTGCATAAATTCAAAAATAAATAGGCGCAGCTGTCTCACCTGGTATAATCCACTCCAGGATTGCCTAACAACTGCGAAGAATGGGAATCGAACCCGGGGCCTCACGTATGCGACCTTCACACGTGACCACGGATCCCTTACTCCCACAGTATTCCTAATTAAACCGTATATTGATTGAAATGAAGCAAGTGGAGGAAGACGTCGGCACTTCCGATGAATGGAATGGAACACACACACACACACACACACACACACACACACACACACACACACACACACACACACACACACACACACACACACACACACACACACACACACGGACCCACGCCACTGCAAGCGTCACCTAGCAACAGAAACACGGCCCTAACGGAGTAGCAACATTTTATTAGTAACGTTTTCTTCTTAAAAACATTTTTACAAAAATACCCCACATTTGTGAAAGGGGGGAAAAACCGTGAGAAATAACGGAGCGGCAGAGAACTATATTTCCTAAGGGCCTAATCTTCCTAGCACGATTCAATTCTCCCCTCCCACCCCCTTTTTCACAAATTGAAGGATGCAGTGGAGGGAAACGGTGCTTGAGGGCATCACGCAGTGGCGTGCAACATCTACTGAATTAACACTTTGCTAAATCTCAACATTTTATCTGACAGCACCGCCCGAAACAGTTTGGCAGGTTTTGAGGGCACTGCTTAGACCTACACGATAGACGGGTGCAACTTTAAAAGGGCAATAAACATACCGAGTTGATAATTTCTGAAGTATTTGAATACTTTTTTCAATTATTTTGTGACTAGCTAACATACCTGAGGTTGCATGGGCACGTTTTTAAACTCCAGTGAGATTTAACTTCACTTACCTCCCTCGGTTCTTTATGAAATTCTTATGTAATGACCTAAAGGACTTTTATGGCGAATCCTCTCGTTTACTCCATATAATTGTAATTTCGTATAGCTCCCAAGATATACCTAATAACGGTTGAAATATCCCCTGATGTTAACGCAAAAGGATGTCCGACTTCTTTAACCTCTCCCCGACAGTCTTACAAGTTCGTCGATCGAAATGGTCGATTAACATGTTCTCTACATAATTTTCACATAATACTGAAACCCTAACATATCCTACAAGAAATAGAGGTGAAGCTGGTGAACATGCAGATTTCGCATTTCCGGCCAAAAAATTAACGCTCTTTTGAAAAGACCATCGAGAAAAAACAATCTTCTTAGAATAAAAATCTGATGTGTTACACTTATAGAAGTTTCTCTGGCCTTAAAATTCCATACTGTTTCCATGCAATCGCGTGCAACAACTGAATGTTGACAGGACCTTAACAGAATGATCAAGAAATTGACAATTAGAACCATTAATATAACAGATAAGTATCTCGGAAATTGCTGATGCCACAAATAAGTTATCTGAAATAAATCGCGTGGTTTAAAGAGGTCCACATTTTTTGTGTAGCACGTTTTCATTTATCGTTTAACGTTTACGGTTATAAGATTACACAATATTCCTTCCGAATGAACAAGACTTCAAAGGTTATCCCAGAAAATTCAAGACATATATCTTTTTTTAATATACGGAATTTTAATAAAGGCATTAGAACCATTTATAGAAAATAAAAATTTTCTAAAAATGTTCCATGTAAGGGATAGTTTGGGTGGGGATTTTCTTAAATATCTTTGTGTTGCTTCCTTGAAAGAACTTAAAATATCAAAGGCGCTCATTGTCAACATGTACAGCAACCCGTCATTCCCTTTTAGAGACTACAGAGTTGTAACAGGTTTAATATTCGTAAGGTTTTCTGAATACAAAGATTTTAAGTGATAAGCATAGAAGTTTTTATTTTCATACTTTATAAAAATGTATTATTTATTGTTAATAGAACTTTGGAAACCTAAGTGGGTCATAACAGGAAATTGTTTTATTCCATTAATATATGTAATATTCTATTAATTATTTGTATCAGAATGTGTGATACTGAAATTACTGTCATGAAAATCAAGTAGCCACATTACCCTTCACCACATTTTAGCTATACAACAAAGCAAATAAGGCATTATCTCCCGTTCTTCGAAACCAAAGTCTTGGCATACACCTAACGTTGCAAGCGTAGATAACTGGTGAAAGCGCGCAAATTAAGTCCGAGGTCTGATAATTACAATAATGGTGAAATGTGTGGTTATAAAATTAAATTGACCGAGTATGAACCTCCTCCCACTGATAGATTAATGCCGTGGTTGCCATCTACCGGTATGACGGGTTATTTAATAAACGCCAGATACATAAAGAAATAAAGAAAACCTGTTATGCTTTTATACTTGTATTTAATATGATAAAGGGGAAAATAGTTGAGTAGCTCCACGGAGATTTGAATCGGCAACATCAGGAACAGTAAACTTCTCTACCACTGAGTTAACAGTCCTACAGTAAGCATGGCATTGTAACGAATCGCAATGCACTTGAGAACCATACACGAACAAATAAAGCGTGTTTTGGTTACAAATATTCCGTGTTAAATCACTCTGAAACTTCTGTCTGAAATGTTGTGTTCCCCACAATAACTACTACAAAAATATATGCAGTCCTGTGAGCAAGAGCCTGGTGTCCCGAGCCCTCACGGAAGTACTCGATTCGAGGCAGCTTTAAACGGACCCGAGTGTACAGTTATCAATACGAAGGATTTATGTAACATAACAACTCAATCTGTAGACCCTATAGTGAGCTAGACCAGCTTAAAGAAAGCTAGTCTACTCTAGGATGTAGATTACTTCATAAATACATAATTACATCGTGTACTTGTACGTAATTAAATTGTAGTTCTTATGTGGAGTACGTTAGAGCTAAATTTTTTAAAAACATTATTATTTATACTTAATACATTTATAAAATTCAATAACATTCTATAGTCAGTTATTTTTTGAATGAAAGAAATCCTCCTCTGTATAGAAGGTGTGAGTGATGAAATATCTTTTTAAAGCTAACTTGAATTTATTTTTATTAGTTTTCAGTTCCTTAATATATGATGGAAGTGAATTAAATAATACTATACCATTTTAATAAGCCCCTTTTTGGAATACTTGCTTGGCCTGTGTAAGTCCTGCCCATTTCTAGTTTGTTTGCTGTGTATGTCTGAATTTTTTATGAACACTTCTGGGTGGTCAACCAGGTTAAAAGTACAGCTAAAATATACTCACAGGCTAATGGTAGAATTCCAAATGTTTTGAATAGTGGTTTACAATGAGATGATTGCTTTACACCTGCCATTATTCTTATTACCTTTTTTTGCAAAAGAAATATTCTTTTTGTGTCTACTGAATTTCTCCAAAATGTTATTCCATAAGTCATAATTGAATGAAAATAAGCATAATATACTGTTTTAGGATGCTTTTATTTTTAAAATGAATTAATGATCTAATTGCAAAACATGCAGAGGTTAGTTTCGGTAGGATGTAGTCAATATGGTCTTTCCAATTAATATTATGATCTATAATAGGACCAAGAAATTTTATGCTTACAAGTTTCAGTAATTTCATTGCCTTCGTGTTCAGTTCTTATTTCTGCAAAACCTTTTTATTATTTGTGCGAATATTGATATATGTTAATTTTTCTTCCACACAAGCAGTGTGTACCTAAAATTGGCAAGGTAGTCGGGATTTGAACGCAGGATCTTCGGCTTTTCCTGACGTTGCTCAACATTTAATTATCATTGATAAACATTATGAACTTAAAACACTAACGAGATTGTAAATCGTCATTCGGGTATACCATCTCAAAATGACGCCTTGTGGTTTACCGGAATAAAACGCGACTCATTTAGTAATTTAATGTCATGACGGCATGTTGCACGGCAGCTCAGCTAGTTAGAGCAGCGCCACAGTAGGCCGAATATCCATGGTTCAAATCCCTCTAGGAACAAACTAAACAGACTAAGTAGAGCAACTTTTCAAGTAAATGGTACAGGATCTATATGCAGGGCGTGGTATCGGAAGATAGAATTGTTAAATAACAATGTACCGAGCGACCACCCACACTGACCATGGGTTTTTCGTGGTTTCCCCGGGTCGGTAGAAGAATGCTGCTGTAGTTTCTCCTCTACCAAAATTTTCTTTCTATCGTTTCCCTTTCATTCTGTTTCCTTCTTATCTTTCATGTGTGCAGGGCAGATGGCGCGGATAGTTGCACCCCCTGGGCGGGTCCTCCCTCTAGGCAGCTCCAGCAATGGGATGGGTCTTCGAGCATAGAATTATTAAGGACTTCCGCGCGTCTCTGTGGTCCGTCTACCTGCGACCTGTAGCCTCCTGTGGTTTCTTTATTTTATCCCGTGCTCCCGGGGGAGGCCACAATGAATTATGTGGGTTTAAGTGGCAGGGTGCTGTCTCCCCCGCTAGAGCTACGTTACACTATGTGCATTTAACGCATCACAAATGATAAACAAGCTTGCAGAATCTCATCCATCCTAAACAGCTTCCTCTGATGCTAGCGCCTGTATGCTTCATGTGAAGTGAACACAAGCAATACAAGCAATGAAGTAATGCATGGTCAAGACATCGGTTTCTCTAGTGGCTTTAAGCAATAGTTATTTCCTGAACTTCATTGGTATCTACGGATGACTTTTACTTTCGCTACTACGTACAGTAAGTAGGGGAAGTATTGCATTCCAACCAAAAATTCGATACCGAGATTTCACAGGCAATACATGTTTTGGAGTGCACTGAATGCGTATAAAGCATTTTTGGAAACATGTCCGTGTGTGTGAGTGCGTGTGTATGTCTGTGAAGAGCATAACTCAGAAACTAACAGTCGGATAAACACCAAACTTGGTATTTAGGTTCAGTATCTTCCAGAGATGTGACACGAAGGTTTTCAAGAAAATCCCCCCACCCCAGATTACCCTTTACATGGAACATTTTAAATTTTAATTTTCTCAAAAATGGTTCTAACGATTTTTAATAAAATACCATAATTTAAGACATTTTTATTTCAAATGAATTGTATATCTTGAATTTTCTGGGAATGTCTCCAAAAGTATTCTTTATTGTGAACGACTCTTGCATAACTGGTAAACCATAAAAGATAGAGCAAATTTTACTACACAAAAAATGTAGATCGCGTTGAAATACACAATTTATGTCATATACATTTGTTTTTAGTTGAGTGAACCATTTTCAAGATATTGCTTGTTATTCCCTTAAATTTTCCAATACTTACACTTTTTCTCAAATGGGAATTCGTTATTCATTTTTTTATGTCCTGGTAATGCAAAGAGAATGGAATACTCCACATAGCAACCACATCTTAAAAGATTTGACTATCGCTTAAAGCCTACCAATTCCCCTTGCATCTACAAGAAAATTAGCAAAAAGATTAACATCTCGATTAACATGAAGCATGTGGAGAATAAGCGTTAGTAAAAATAGTTTGTACAAGAGTAGAGAAAGTCATGTGCGTGTAGTACCTCAGATTTTTTCTTTACTCGTTCCTTAATAGTCTACGCTTTGGTCCAGCTTCTTTCTCGAATGTTCGGACCTGTTTATATAAATTTCAAGCATGTTTCACGTCGTGCAAAATAACTCAGGCCGGCCGTGTATAGAACAACGTTTGAAAGGTAGAATCACTGAAAAATTCAATGCCATAGCTGGGATTTGAACCAAGGATCTTCCGATTTTCGTCCGGTAGCTCTAAAAAAAAGATCAAGGATTTTTAAGAGACGTTTAACATTAGCATTGAAATAAATTAGTAATGGGACGAGTACACTATTTCTTGACACTCGATACTTTATAAAAAAATTGTAACGGCGATAGCTTGTTCACTGAAATTATGTTCTGTTGGTAGGTTCCAATTCTATATTGTATGCTGTTATTATAATTATTATTATTATTATTATTATTATTAATAATAATAATATTAATTGTTCTCCCACACAAGCCATGTGTTGGACAAGGTTGGAAAGGTAGAATCAGGCGACTGAAAATTTCAATGCCATCGCCGGGATCTGAACCACGGATCTCCCGGTTTACGTCCGGTTGCTCTAACCACTGAGCTACCATGGCAACATGCCGGCACGGCATTAAATTTCCTAGCTGATTTGTATTTTTGCCGGTAAAACTCAAGCAGATCTCAAATTGTAGATTGACCTAATAGTGATCGAAACTATGAAGCCCGGGACTTAAAGTACTTAAATTTTCAGTCGCCTGATTATACCTTTCCTCCTCCTCCACCACCACCACCGCCACCGCCACCGCCACCGCCACCGCCGCCGCCGCCGCCGCCGCCGCCGCCGCCGCCACCACCACCACCACCACCACCACCACCACCACCACCACCACCACCACCACCACCACCACCACCACCAATTTCTTTGCCTCCCTTTTTATGTAACTATATTTTGTGCTGAAAATTTTCTTTTAAAGGATTTTCTACCCATAGAAAAACAAATACGAGCAATTCTTTATTCTGCAATCTTGAAAATATAAACTAATACACTCATTTTTCATGAAATTCAAATAACTAAAAATAACATATATGTTTCATGCGCTGTATTATCTCACGTCTTAAGTTCTAATTTGTTTCTGAAGGAGAAAGTAAATGTAATGTCAGAGGGTGAGCTATTGCAGGATCGTGCAACGTACCTACATCCACAACTCAGTTAACGCTGCATGCTACACCAGTACCTCCACTCCTTCCCGCAATGTTTGTCCGTGTTTTTATTTAGAGGCAAGAGTCTATGGAATGTTGCATTTGTTCACACACAAGAGTCCAGCAACCCTTTTGGGACACGTGAAGTTTCGACTCAATTTTCAGTAATACAAAACTAAACATTTAAAAATATCGAATAGCTATTTCGAAGTATTAGATATACTTCGATGCCACCGTATCCAGGGTATCGAGGTATCGAAGGTATTGAGGTTCCATCCCTAAAATAAATGTTACATACTATAATATAAGAATTATAACAGAACTGTATGTTAAATTAAATAAAATTGAATACAAAGAACGAACTTAGAACTTGCAAATTAGTTATTTTACCCTCAATACTTAATATAAAGAGTATTTATGACGTGTTACACTCACATGACTTTCTCTACTCTGTACTAACTATTTTTACAACCTCTTATTCTCCATCTGTTTCATATTATTCGAGATAAACATTTGCAGAAACGATCTTTTGACATGTTCCCCTTGTTTTGTATTTGCAAGGGCAATATAGAAATACAGTAGCCTTTAAGCATAGACATATCTCTTAATAGCTGGTTGCTAGGTGCAGCACCATTCTCTTTGCCACAGATTAATACTCTTTGCATATCCAAGACAAAAAAATGAATAACTAATTCCCTTTGAGAAAGTATTGAAACATTTAAGGAAATAACAAGCAATATCTCGAAAATGGTTCACTCAACAAAAGAATGTATTTAACATAAATTGTGTATTTTAACGCCATCTATGTTTTTGTGTAGTAAAATTTTGTCTATCTCTTATGGTTTACCAGTTATGCAAAAGTCGTTCACAATGAAGAATACTTTTGGAGACATTCCCAGAAAATTCGAGATATGCATTTCATTTCTCATGACAATATCTTAAATATATGCGATTTTAATCAAACTCGTTAAGAGTCATTTTTGAGAAAATTAAAATTTTCGAAAAATGTTCCATGTAAAGGGTAATCTGGGGTGGGGGGATTTTCTTGAAAACCTTCGTGTCGCATCTCTGGAAGATACTGAATCTAAATACCAAGTTTGGTGTTTATCCGACTGTTCGTTTCTGAGTTATGCTGTTCACAGACAGACACACACACGGACATGTTTCCAAAAATGCTTTTTTTGGATTCAGGGGGTCTCAAAACATATATTTCCGGTGAAATCTCGGTATCGAATTTTTGGGTGGAATGCAATACTTCTCCTACTTATTATACGTAGTAGAGAAAGCAATAAAGATTAAAAATGTATAGCGCTTCAGAATTCCATAACAAATAAGGTAGCTGTATTAAGAACCTACATGTAATCGTCCGCGATAGGATTCAGATCTTAAAGCGCATTTAACAAGCAAAACCGCAACAGTTAACTTTCATACTCTTCACACTGTTAAGGAATTTTATTTATGAATGGTCTTAGCAAATATCGTTTGTGGTTTCATCCCTATACACAATTTTCTTCGCTTCCAATACGCACCAGCTCATGAATTGTTGACAAATTAGGCACCTACGCCTTAAGGCATTAAAACAGATTTTCTAAACTTTCTTACATCCTATTCATGATACACAGATATGAAGTTCAACATCTCGTTGTAATAAGTGCTTTTTATTCCAGATTTTTTTTGTGTGCAAAAATGAGAAAGACAGAGAGAAATACAAGTTCTCATCTTGCATTTTTATAATAAGACATAAGGTAAATTTGCCCAGATTATACCACTTTATAGATTTTGTTTATTACAACTCAATTAACCCTTTAAAAAGTGCTTAACAATGTGATGAATATAGTGCTTATCTTCAGGTTTTTGTATTAAAAACTTCAAAATTAAAAAAAACGTTTAAGTATATAAAAACTTATATTTTTGAAAGTCTGTAAGTGGTACAAGTTAGGAAACTGGTAGACATATAAAACTGCTGTATTTGGTTTTAACTCGATTAATATGTGTTACTAGAGGTTATCATTATTTACAGGCATCCCTAAATAACTTTTTCACTCCTTTTTTTTAACCCTGAACACTTTGCAAGAATCTAAATTTTACACTTCATGCCTCTCATCGTTTCTTCTATTCTGTCTTCATTACTTAATTCACAGAACCACGTTTAACTTTTACCAGTTGGTTTTTTGGTCGTTTTCCCTACAATGCTGTCACCATCAAGGCATCACGTTGTAGGGCTACAACTTTATGTCTTACTTTAAATTTTGCTGTTTACAAATTGTCTTTATACAGACTGCTTGTTAGCTCATAAGCTTTCTAATTTGTCTTGGAGTCCTTGCTGATGTTTTTTTGGAGACTATTTTGGGTAAAGATATTTCCATGACGGATACTTTCAGCGAGGTTCTGTAACAGAAACAAACTAATAGTTTCATAAATATAACGTATCTAAGTTACTATAAACATTAAGTATATGCAAAGAAAATCGAATATGTATTTTAGAATTTGGTCGCCAAATGATACTACGATACTAGTAATTTTTTAACAAAACCCTTCAAGAACTAATTTCCTAAAATGTGCAGGTACGATATTGGAAACTGCTAGTGGTACAAAATAGACAACCAAGTCATTTTATGTTCTTCCACATGTATAACAATGTTTAGAGACTCGACACTATATAACATTAGTAAGCTATCTTTATGCACATTCAACCTATGAAGAGCAAATTTTGTTTTCACTTACCTTATCAACGCAATTCTCTTAACCACGTAAACAAAAAAAATCTGACTTCCACATTTTTCAGTACATAAAACGTTTCACACGATGCAATTTTTCACCAATTTTACTGAAACTTGCAAGCTAGCTTCATAAAACAAAAGATAGAGAGCTTCAGATACCTAGTTTTTTTAAATATGTGAATGATTCAAAGATATTATGTATAAATTAGAAAATAAGGTGTGAATTTGCTCAGTAGAAAACAAAAAAAAATCTGATGTGTTACACTCACATGACTTTCTCTACTCTTGTACAAACTATTTTTACAAACGCTTATTCTCCATCTATTTCATGTTAATCGAGATAAACATTTGCAGACTATCTTATTGCTAATTTTCTTGTAGATGTAAGGGGAAAATATATTTACAAGGGCAATACAGAAAAACGGTAGCTTTAAGCACATACATATCTCTTAAAAGCTGGTTGCTAGGTGCAGCACCATTCCCTTTGCCACAGATTATAACTCTTGCATATCCAAGACAAAAAGATGAATAACGAATTCCTATTTTAGAAAATAAGTATTGAAACATTTAAGGGAATAACAAGCAATACCTCGAAAATGGTTCACTCAACAAAAAATGTATATGACATAAATTGTGTATTTTAACGCGATCTACATTTTTTGTGTAGTAAAATTGTGTCTATCTCTTATGGTTTACCAGTTATTCAAAAGTCGTTCACAATGGAGAATACTTTTGGAGACATTCCCAGAAAATTCAAGATATACATTTTATTTGTCATGAAAATATCTTAAACATATGATATTTTAATCAAAATCGTTAGAGCCATTTTTGAAAAAATTAAACTTTTCGAAAAATTTTCCATGTAAAGAGTAATCTGGGGTGGGGGGATTTTCTTGAAAACCTTCGTGTCGCATCTCTGGAAGATACGGAACCTAAATACCAAGTTTGATGTTTATCCGACTGTTAGTTCCTGAGTTATGCTGTTCACAGACAGACATACAGACAGACACACAGACACACACACGGACATGTTTCCAAAAATGATTTTTTTGGATTCAGGGGGCCTCAAAACATGTATTTCCGGTGAAAACTCGGTATCGAATTTTTGGGTGGAATACAATACTTCCCCTACTTACTATACGTAGCAGAGAAAGTAATTAGGTCACAACTGCAAAAAATGTTGTTCTTCCAACAAACGAGTCGTTCTCGCCACAGAACTCTCAGAACTGAAATAATGGTGCCCAATGACAAGTAGCTGACGATGCTAACACTAGATGTCAGTTGCTACAAGAAGCACCAATTTTATAAAGGTGGTACAAATTAGGAACCGGTACAATATAGGCAACTCTCCCCTGCATACAATTTAATAGCAATTATTTTCTTACTAGTGAAGAAATTGACAAATTTAAGTGATCCCAAAATACGCACTTTCCTTTTGGGAAAAGTTGTGGAATATTAAGAAACATTGCGTACGACGTGCAATTAATACACTGTCATGTTGCCAAGTATATTTGTTTGTTATATTTTGACAACCGCAGGAATCGTGGAACGCATTTCATAAATTATTACCGATAACTCAAACACGAAAAGTCCGATAAATAGCAAACTTCGTATTTAAGTTGGGCATGTTTCAAACATATGACACGAAGCTTTTAATAAGAATCCTCCACTCCAAATAACAATTTCAGATATTTACACAAAAAATAAAATGGATACTTTGTATTTTCTGGGAATAGTCTGTGATGTCCTCTTCTTTCTAAAGCTTTTTTTTTATAATTTTACATAACTGGTAAACGTCAAAATATAGACAATACATTACTACTCCAAAAATAAGATCGATTTAAAACACACACTTTATTTCCAATAACATTTTTGAAGCATCAACCATTTCCAGGATATCTATTTAACTAATTTGAAGTTTCTCAATATCTTAGTGCTGTCGGTGTTCATTTGTTTCTTGCGAATCATGGAAGGATTATAGAATTTCAAGTTCTATGTATATCTCCTTTTAAACCTCTATCGATTCGGTTACTTGTCTCCTTCCTGGAGGCACCTACAACATGTGTACCTAATAAAATATTTCTGCAAAGGTTTGTCTCGATCAACATGAAGCAGGTGATAAAGTAAACGTAACTGCCTCTGTGGTCTGGTGGTTAGCATGCTAACCTCCACCTCCAGAGGTCCCGGGGTCGATTCCCGGCTGGAGGGTGGGAACTTTGTCTTCAGCCAGAATTATTCCCTATTCTCCCTACAGTCTGGAAGTATGAATGAGAGTGTGAATGTGCTTAGGAACTTAATGTAATAACCAAAAGTAATACCAACCCAAATATTGTAGCGGACCAGGTTGCACATATTTCGTATACCAGGAAGTGTGAAGTTCAGGTTAGCAGAATTCGTCCACGCTGCCTACGCCGAGTCAGCGCTTATGTATGTATTTATACTACAGGGCTTTGACTCGGTCGGGAGTTGCTGTGGGAGTTGCTATCAGGAAGTTGCTACGCGAGAGTTGCCACGAGAAAGTAATCAGAGATCAGTTATCACATTCGCCAACAGCTAACCAGGTAAGCATGCGACTCATCTAAGTTCTCTTGACTTGTCGGGGCTTCACCCCTAACTTCTATTGACTTGTCGGGGCTTCACTCCGATCTAATTGTTCGCACATTTAAAGCAACAATATAATTTATTGGGACAATGCATCCCCTGTGCTTTATTTAAATACCCCTATCCTAGAACGCTACCCTGGCCTGCCTACCATTCCAGTACCAACGCATCCCCTACCTCTGAGCTACCAACCCCCCTGTGTAATCACCTACTGCGGGGGTAACCACCCCCGTGGGGTGTTACAATTTGGTGGAGGCGCCGGGTAGCGTTCTAGGATAGGGGTATTTAAATAAAGCACAGGGGATGCATTGTCCCAATAAATTATATTGTTGCTTTAAATGTGCGAACAATTAGATCGGAGTGAAGCCCCGACAAGTCAATAGAAGTTAGGGGTGAAGCCCCGACAAGTCAAGAGAACTTAGATGAGTCGCATGCTTACCTGGTTAGCTGTTGGCGAATGTGATAACTGATCTCTGATTACTTTCTCGTGGCAACTCTCGCGTAGCAACTTCCTGATAGCAACTCCCACAGCAACTCCCGACCGAGTCAAAGCCCTGTAGTATAAATACATACATAAGCGCTGACTCGGCGTAGGCAGCGTGGACGAATTCTGCTAACCTGAACTTCACACTTCCTGGTATACGAAATATGTGCAACCTGGTCCGCTACAATATTAACACCACTGTAAACTGAGTGAATATAATTGCTGATGAGCACTTGTTCCAAAGGTAAGAATCTGATTGTTACAGTTACATGACCTTCATGACCTCTATCGTTTATTAGTGAGAATACATACTATTCTTACTAAAGCATATTTTTCTATCTACTACATTTTAATCCAAATAAGCCTTTGCAAAAATAGCTACATTACACATTTCATTATAGATACAAAGAGAAAACAATAGTCAAATGTTTAAGAACTGAACGCTATATTCTGCCTTAAAATTCCATGCTTTTACTACACAAAAAATCTGATGTGTTACACTCACATGACTTTCTCTACTCTTGTACAATCTATTTTTACAAACGCCTATTCTCCATCTACTTCATGTTAATCGAGATATCGAGATGTCAATCTTATTGGTAATTTTCTTGTAGATGCAAGGGGAATATGGTAGCTTTTAAGCGATAGTCAAATATTTTAACGCTGGTTGCTATGTGGCGCATTTCATTCTCTTTGCATGTCCGGGACATAAAAAAATGAATAACGAATTTGAGAAAAAGTATAAGTATTGAAATATTTAAGGAAATAACAAGCAATATCTCGAAAACGGTTCACTCAACAAAAGAAATGTATATGACATAAGTTGTGTATTTTAACGCGATCTACATTTTTTGTGTAGTAAAATTCTGTCTATCTCTTACGGTTTACCAGTTATGCAAAAGTCGTTCACAATGAAGAATACTTTAGGAGACATTCCCAGAAAATTCGAGATATACATTTCATTTCTCATGACATTATCTTAAACCTATGATATTTTCATCAAAATCGTTAGTCATTTTTGAGAAAATTAAAATTTTCGAAAAATGTTCCATGTAAAGGGTAGTCTGGGGTGGGGGAATTTTCTTGAAAACCTTCGTGTCGCATCTCTGGAAGATACTGAACGTAAATACCAAGTTTGGTGTTTATCCGACTGTTCGTTTTTGAGTTATGCCGTTCACAGACACACACACAGACACACACACACACAGACACACACACGGACATGTTTCCAAAAATGCTGTTTTTGGATTCAGTGGGTCTCAAAACATATATTTCCGATGAAATCTCGGTATCGAATTTTTGGGTGGAATGCAATACTTCCCCTACTTACTATACGTAGTAGAGAAAGTAAACATGTACATCACGTTAAAATACACAATTTATGTCATATACATTTTTTTTTGTTCAGTGAACCATTTTCGAGATATTGCTTGTTATTCCCTTAAATCTTTCAATACTTATACTATACTCAAATGGGAATTCGTTAGTAATTTTTACTTTCTCTACTACGTATAGTAAGTAGGGGAAGTATTGCATTCCACCCAAAAATTCGATACCGAGATTTCACCGGAAATACATGTTTTGAGACCTCCTAAATCCAAAAAAAGCATTTTTGGAAACATGTCCGTGTGTGTGTCTGTCTGTGCGTCTGTGTGTCTGTCTGTGTGTCTGTCTGTTTGTCTGTGAACAGCATAACTCAAAAACGAACAGTCGGATAAACACCAAACTTGGTATTTACGTTCAGTATCTTTCAGAGATGCGACACGAAGGTTTTCAAAAAAATCCCCTCACCCCAGACTACCCTTTACATGGAACATTTTTTGAAAATTTTAATTTTCTCAAAAACGGCTCTAACGATTTTGATTAAAATATCATATGTTTAAGATATTGTCATGACAAATAAAATGTATATCTCGAATTTTCTGGGAATGTCTCCAAAAGTATTCTTCGTTATGAACGACTTTTTCATAACTGGTAAACCATAAGAGATAGACAAAATTTTACTACACGAAAAATGTAGATCGCGTTAAAATACACAATTTATGTCATATACATTTCTTTTGTTGAGTGAACCGTTTGCGAGATATTGCTTGTTATTCCCTTAAATTTTCCAATACTTATACTTTTTCTCAAATTCGTTATTCATTTTTTTATGTCCTGGACTTGCAAAGAGAATGGAATGCGCCGCATAGCAACCAGCGTTAAAATATTTGACCATCGCTTAAAACCTACCATATTCCCCTTGCATCTACAAGAAAATTAGCAATAAGATTGACATCTCGATATCTCGATTAACATAAAGCATATGGAGAATAGGCGTTTGTAAAAATAGATTGTACAAGAGTAGAGAAAGTCATGTGAGTGTAACACATCAGATTTTTTTGTCTTGGTAATGCAAACAGAATGAAATACTCCACATAGCAACCAGCTCTTAAAATATTTGACTATCGCTTAAAGCCTACCATATTCCCCTTGCATCTACAAGAAAATTAGCAGTAAGATTAACATCTCGATTAACATGAAGCATATGGAGAATAAGCGTTTGTAAAAATAGTTTGTACAAGAGTAGAGAAAGTCATGTGAGTGTAACACATCAGATCTTTTTTAAAGACGAGTTTGACGGAGTATTTGTCATTTCTTATACGGAAATTTGCAACATGATTTTAAAGACAGTATAAAATAGTAGACAGGTTTCTTGTGGGAAATCGCCTGCCTTATAGTCCAAACAAGGGAAGGGTCAAGAGAGAGGTTAATGCGAATACGAGTTTGTCCTTTTCCAGCATCTGTTCTGCCAATTCCCAGCAGAAATATTAAAACATTTACGATACTATCTGTTTCCTGAAGTTGATTGTAATAAATAATATTTCAGATGAGTTTATTGACTCGTTGCGATCAACTGCGAGCCTGTTAGTTCCCAGGGGTGGCACCACTGGTGGCGAGAAGCTTCACGCCCGCCACTGATCGTGGTGGTGCATAGCCCCGGGGGTGTAGAACCCCTCGGGCCGGCGTGGAAACTTTGCATGGCATCTCCTGGTCCAGAGAGCTAATTATGTTCTGGAGTTCCTATTGCATTTTGCTAGGGGCTGTACCTCGCGGCTATCTGTAGCCAATTATTGTTGTGGCCACCCTCGCTCTGCCCCCACCCTGCCTCCACTGCCTAATCTCGTCTCGTGGCGCTACATGATACAGCTGAACTGCCTAATCTCGTCTCATGGCGTCACATAACACTATTTTTCTTTTCTGTATTAATCTAAATTACACAGCGTTTCACAATATAACTTTACCAACCTTTCCACCAAAGCTATACCCCCTAAATAAAATAAACATCTGATGCGTTACATTCACAGAGTTATATGAATAAAAATGAGTATATTATATGCTTCACTTTTTCAAGTAAATACTCAGTTTGGTAAGAATAAAACCTTCCGAGTATCTACTTAATTTTGAGAACATGCTCAAGTAATGGAAGCAGAGTAGAACATACTCAGACATCTCTCTTACAAGAGTATATACTCTTATTTGGTATGGATAAAAGCTAACATATTCTCAGTTTTATGAGTTCATTCTCCTCTCATGCTGATCATGGTTAGAACCATGCTCACTTCTGAGTATATATTAATTTTTTTTACTTAAAACTAAATATGAAGAGAATGGCAGAGTTTATGAGCTGTATAGTACTCGTGGAAAAATTACAAACATAGTTATATGTATTGTATTAAAGAAGTTTCAAAATCCATTGTTTCAGAAATACATAACCTAGAAATAACATGGAAAGTCAAACCTTATTAATTAACGTTACTATGTAAATTGTTACCTTCAAAATCCAGAAGCATACTCATAACTAAAAACAGTTGGATGGGTTCATCTAGCACCTCATGAGTTATGACTTTTCAATCCACAATTATTCCTTTAATTTTGCTTATAACCATTTTATTTATTGGCTTTTTTTAACTTTGCAATGAACATTCAAGGAGTTTCAAAATACCACATGTATTTACATGTCAAATGAGATGCATTTCTTGAATTTTCTGGGAATAGTCCGTGGAGTCTTCTTCATTCGGCAGGAATTTTTCTTCATTTTGCATAACTAATAAACCGTGAGGGATACACAAAAAGTAACACACAAGAAATGTAGATCTCTTTAAAACACACAATTTATTTCAAATAACATTTTCTTGTAGCATTATCCATTTCCGAAATATCCGTTGTTAATGGTTTTTAAGTGGTGTCGCTATTCAATAGTTTCTCGCGGTTTCGTGGAAAGCGTATGGAATTTATTTGTGTATTTATTTAAAAGCCTTATCTCGATTAATATAGAAAAATGAGCTTTCATATCCATAGAAAGTCATTTGAATGTAAAACATAATATTTTCTTTGAATTATTTCATTTGTATTGCCCTTTTTAACTTCTATGTTGTTAATTTTGGAGGCTTTGATTTGAAAAAAGATAGTGTTATTGGTCTCAAACTTAGTTCTTTAACGTTGTTTGTTTTTATAAACTTTTACATACCTACTAGCAGACTCTACGGAGGATAGACAATGATTCCCCTCCAGACCCGGGAATCGAACCCGCGACCTCTGGGATTAGAAGTAAACAAGTTTACTTCTTCCCCCCAGCACTTCGGCTTCCTCATCGCCTTCTATGCTGTTCTGGTTTTCTAAATTTTATTTAATGGAAAATTCTTGAGGTTTGTGTGCTTTCGCTTGTGTTCTCCCCTCTGGATAACATTTTTGGTCACACATTGATGTATTATACATCTACAGTTTCATTGAGAAGCGTTTTACATAACTGAGAAAGCAGCAGAATGATCCGTCCAGTGACTCTCGAAATTAGTGCGTTCACACAGACCTGCCGACGCAATAAATACCAACCGAAATGAAAAGCAGGCTTGGGATAAGGCCTGGAAACACGTGGTCATGTCATTTTTTGGATGTACAAATTTATTTTTCGAATTATTACGATCCTAGCAGACCCACATGCTTTTGTGCCAAGAGTAACTTATCCCCGCATACTAGTACAGGTCGCGCCACGGATTTTGGCATGTGAAAATTTTAATGGAAAGCTACGATGCGAGTCATTTACCGTATAGATGTATGACACATACGGGGCTGCAGCTCGAAGAATGGTATAAGTTGAGATGGGAGTTGTATACGGTGGAAGGAACTGGACAGAAGGAACCACGTGCTACTTGCAAGGGAGGTATTGAAACATCAGAGGCCTGGCTGACTGGGCTAGCCCTGAAGGTCATATGCCAATATCCCTGGCGAGACCTATAGGTTACTATATGAGTGTGCCTGGAGGAGAGCGCTACTGACAATGCTTAAGGCTTGGGATCAGAAGGGCGAGAGAGACAAGAGGATAGAGGAAGCAGTACTATATTTGCAGGCCTCAGCCTCACTACTAAATGCAACTCGGAACTGCGGATGTTCTGTATCTGACTGTCCTTCCGAAGCCCCGCCCATTTGTTACGCCACTGTTTAGTTCCTCTTCCCACCGAACGCACTCATATCGTGGCCGACTAGTACTAAACCAGTTCTTAGGTAAACATGATCTTCCTAATCGACAAGCACAAACCATGGAGATGACATAACGATGCATTGCCTCAAAAAGGGAAAGCAGGTGGCGTGTAGTCCGGCAAAGTCCATACATTATAAGATGCACAGGTGATAGGGTGAAACTAACTTCCAAATATACCGATTAAAATACATTATATATGTATAGCTTTATGATCGTGAATGTGTTTGCACAAAGCATTTCACCAAGGAGGTACCCTTTTTATTCTGCAAGATAATGTTAAGGAAATGACTTATTTATTTTACTGTCACACCAGACAAGGCAATATAGTCATGATATGTCTTCAGAAGAAACATTCGGACGTACATGCATTTGATCTATAGATCTACATTAGGCAGAGAATGTGTGTAGTGGGCGTGGTGAAAGTGGCTTCAGGGTGGGGTTCTTTCGCCCTCCACAAACGATAAAAAGAAACTATACAATGGCATCTATGACTTATAGATGGCACATGTTTCTTTGCACCCTTTTAAAGTTGTAGACATTTTAGCACTTCCAGTCACACCAAAAGTAGAACTGAATATATGTTATTTATGGTAACCCAAAAGATGTTGAAACTTGCGGAAGGCAATGGCTGTATCACCATGCCTAGTGCGTCTTAGGGCGGCCACCGAACGAAATGGCTCTGCGGTAACGTGCGAGGCTCGTACTAGGAGGAGCAGGGTTCAAGCTGGCCTTTCTGACCATAGTTTGTTTTTCGTGGTTTCCACGGATCGGTAGAGGAATTCTGAGGTGATTCCCCTTCTACCACAAATTTCCTGACCTCACCATTTCCTTTCATCTGCTTCTGGGTTGTAGAACCAGTAACAGCGATTGGCGTATTGCAGCACGACTGTGGAATTTGCGCTCTAGATAAATGCCCCCCGGGACTCCTTCCTGGGAGCTGTCTCATCTGTAACTAGGACCCCTAGGTTCCGGGTGGCTAAAGCAGAGCTAACCGGCGTCGTTAGGGACCTCGCCTTTGCTAACGCACATCGTCGTCCGTATATGTTCTCGTTTCGGGTCTCACCTTCATCCCTTCCTTCCGAGGGTCACATTGGAAGCACAAAGGGCTCACAATTGACTACGCGGGTGCTGTGCTCCAGTTAGTGGAGACCCTTGCATCTAACCACTCCTATTTCTTAGGGCGGCCCATGAATGTCTTCCACGGCCTAGCCTACAGGGTTACCCAGCTGCCTTTGGGAAGAACCCTTCATCAACCCTGTACGGGAGATTCCCATCCTTTCAGCTGTCGCCCTCGTGCTAATTCTGGCGTTACTAAAATTATGTCCGGTTGAAAGTCGGAGCCCCTCCCATCAGGGAGCCGTTTAGATTAGCTGGACGGTGACGTCCAGGCGGGATTGTGACACGCCTAAAGGTCCTCCGGTACCACTGGATAGCCGGTAGACGGTGCGCTAATTCGTTGTCGGCCCTACCGGGATTGTTCGATAGTCTTTCTTGGGTTGACGCGCTTAAGCGGCGTATCCACTTCCTTCCCTGCGCCAGGTTTTAAGTTATAAGTTACAGGTTTAATGGAAAACCCCACGGGAGGCAGTGTCACTCGGACGATGCGTTTCCCTGTGTCTCGTAGTGGAGGGGGCTTCGGCTCCAACTAAGCCTGCATCATGCAACATTAAACAGATAAGAACAACACAAGGC
The DNA here is from genome assembly GCA_030765065.1 of Deroplatys truncata. NCBI lineage: Eukaryota > Metazoa > Arthropoda > Insecta > Mantodea > Mantidae > Deroplatys > Deroplatys truncata. The sequence continues at coordinate 44,663,897 of CM060981.1, forward strand.
TGTAGCGAGAAACATAAACACCGCTTTGCAACTGTACAAGTTAAACCAAAGAGCACCTCATCAATTTGAGGTGGTTTATTATTTTGAGAGGCGCGTGCAGCTCTAACATTTGAAACAACACGACAAGCTTCTAGGAGGCCATGCACATGCATCAACTGTTTCTGGGCAATATAAATATTAAAGCCAGCTTGCTGTACATTTCCTACACGTTCAATCATAACATTATAATGGAAGGGTTCACTTTGACCCCTAAGTACTATCTAACTTCTAGTATAGAAACTAGAAGTTACCTCTTGGGTCTTTCATTCATTTTATCTGCTCACTACACTCGCCAATTATGTTTCCTGACCATCAGTTATTACCTATGATGATATTTACTTTAAGCACTAGAGAGAACATATTCAGTAGCGGCTCGTGAGTTACATTTTGTGTGTTCACCAAATTTAAACAGACCTGAAAATGTGGAATAACATTTGCTGCATATAATCATAAATAAATTCATACAACTGCAGCCGTTCCTACCTATTATAAGTAATAATAATAATAATAATAATAATAATAATGCATAACATGTCTGACGAAAGAAAGGGTTGTTTTAGTGAATGTTTATTGTTGTTGTGTATAATTAAGTACATCGTGTTAGGGTAAGAACGAAGCAATGTGAAAATTAAATTATAGTCGAGATTATGAACGGTATGGAGAAACCGGGAGAAGTTTCCGCGCTCGTGCTCGTTACCTGCTCCTGCTAACATCTGTCGTAGTGTGCTACCACCTGTGGCATTGATATAAAATTGCACTGATAGTAGGAGCAGAGTGCTTACTCCCTAAAATAACTACTTCATACCAGTCGCCCATGCACAGAAACTTCTTAAAACGTGCTGATGTGCTAGCGACTGTATGGCCCTGTCTCATCGAGTTTAGTAGAGTAGCGCGGTAGATTTAAACGCCGTAGATTTTAAATTATCACATATATGCAAGATTTAATAGCATTAAAAGAAAAATAGCACTGATTTGGTATCACGGAATGATTTAAATGCAGGTAAAATACTTAAAATTCAGAGACTCACACCCTTCTCTGGTACCGTCAGCGGTACTTGCTCGTGTGATATTTTATGCGCCCAGTGACGCGCTTGTGTGAGTAGCGGCTATCGCGAGGGATCTTGCCGGTAAACATTTCAGCGACTCAAGGCAGGTTATGTTTCTGGTTTCATTTATTATACTCACATATTAGTTAACCATAAATTTCTCAGTCAATTTAAATTGGTGTTTACATATACATTGAGAAGGTACTCACAGCTCTACCGCTGGAGCAGATATTGGAGACGAAAAAAGGTGGCAACTACATTCCTGTATCAAACTGTCGCACCATTATCGCGGCATCTCGTTCCCGGCTTCACTACCTAAGATTTTATATTTAAAGATTATATGAGAAGCCTGGTTCTTGTTTAAACATACCCATTGTATCTAATCTACATTGTCCCGTTAATAGTCCGGTTATATGGTTTATTTGGGAAGTGTTTGTTAGTTCACACTGTCATTTTACTAGTGTGATCTTGTTGTCTTACTGACGTAGCCCCGTAATGAAATACGCGCGAAGTAGTCTCTTCTTTCGGGCGGTTCACCACTGGGGAGTCGAACACAAGACCTCTCTAACCTCTTGCACTAGTAGCACTCACTGCACGTTACCGCAGTCGTCGTGAACACGATAGGAGAACAGCACTTGATGTTGCACCAGAAATACACTCACTAATTCACTACTCGCGAGAACACCCGCTTATGAAATTCCCCACATAACATCCAAGAAACACCCGCTTATGAAATTCCCCACATAACATCCAAGAAAGTTCTGGAAAATAAATTTGCGGAAGATATTTGGTTATCTGTTGATAGCGCTTCTGGTGTTTACGCTGGACAAGAGCGCTACCGCGTCTACTTATCTGTTTATCTCTCCAACTGCTGGCGCCAACCTCCCGTTAACCTTGGACCATAGCTGCTGCGTCACGCTATTATTATATGAATTAATAACCAAATATATAACACAAAGCTAGCAAATAATAATGTAACAATGCCACTTGGACGAACGACGTTCGATTAATGAGCAAGTTCTTACTTCAAATGTCCGTTTATATTTGATCAAACTAGAATAAATAGCACACTACAACACTTATTATTACACTATTTCAATAAAACGTTGTTTACTATAATACAGGCACCCTCTTCAGACCAAGTAAAATCAAAACTGATTAGGGAATGCCCAAATGTCCTGACTGTCCAATAATCTCGCAACGATTTTGAAACGCGGTGGGTGCCAGGACACTAGGGCATCTATGGAAATGAAAAAGCCGATCAGCTGGCAAAAAAGGGCCACGGTAAAAGCATGGATTAGGGAAAAATACCAACTCAGGTGGCAAACCTGGTCAAAGACAAGCCAGGAAACTGGTCATTGTTCCAAGCAACACTCTTTCCTCATCTCTCCTGAGATTGGATAGAACTGCAATAAGGAAAGTAGTTGCATTAATTTCTGAACATGGCCACTTCAGGAAACATCTACGTAAAGTGTGCAAACAAGATGAGGAAACTACCTGCATATTCTCTTTGACTGCCCATTCCTGGCATGAAAGAAAACTCTTTCCATAACCAGAAAAGATCTAAGAAAGGATGCTGACATTAGAATCAAGATACTGCAACTTGTTCAGGGGACAGATTTTGGGAAACAACGAAAGCATCCTTTCCAATAGGGTTGCACAATGAGCCTTTTAGGCTGACGTACGAGAGGTCGATAAAACTCCAACACCCCACCCCTTCAATCAATAGCGCAAACAACAACAGAATGACTCGCATCCATGATGTCGCGTCAATGGACCAAACTCCAGCAGGTTTAACATCTTACTCCTGGGTACCCCTGTACCGCCCGCCATTAGGCTGAGAGATTTCCAAGCCGTAATTCACCTTTTCCTCACATTAACATAGCACGAGTCACTTCTCAGATAAACCTGTTGGTCACGAATATTGTAATACTTACAGATGACGTCAGAGAAATGAGAGATGCTCCACGTAAAATGTGAGGGGAAATGAGACGGCGAAATAGGGTAACCGCTCCAATAACGGGCAGCAACGAAGAGCTCTTACGGTTGCGCAAGCGTTGTGAAGGCATGGGGCCGTTCACAATGAAAATTAAGCAACGAAGTAAAAGTTCAGGAAATTAAAACATAAACAGAAGTCAGTCACAAGAGAGCGAGAAACAGCTGAGCTAATATTGCGGCATGCGAAGCGACTACCGAGGTACAGACGACAAAAAGATTACGTACATGTATAAAAACGAACAACCGGTTAAAGGACGTTAAGCTCACAAAAAACACGACCTACCATCACAATTTGTCGCGCATCGAACATGTAATACACGTAGACACTCATATAGCACTTCTCAATTAGGTTAGAGTAAACTTGAGAGTAAGCAGGATGATTAAGCGGTAAATTGTGTAGTGTTTTAGAGAGAAATATTGACTTTAAGTTTTGTATTCTGTAGATAAGTATCTTCAAGGTGAAAACGTAGTGCTTCTTGAAGAAATTTCTACCGAGTTAGCAAGCGCTTTAAAATATTAGCCAACAACATCTGTAGACGTAGAAATATCCTTCTCACATACTTGTGTTAACCGATAAAGTTACACCTGAACATTTGATTATGTCTAAGGAAGAATGTATAGTCGGGTGCAAAAAAAAAGTGGCGATATGAAGAAGTGCGGTTTAAGTTAGCAATCAATAATTAACACGCCCCTCCCTCGCCTTCCATCCTTCATTCGGCTACAGATGTTAATGCTTGAATGCCGAACCAAAAAGAATCGGACTCCTTCAGGAGCTAGCATGCAGAGTCTTTGGGAGGTATATTGCTTCAACCACTCAAGTGACATATATCGATCCTCCACCCCTTTCATTGCCCAGCTAGGCCTGACCTTGTATCGGACTTCAGCTAAAACCAATTAGAGGGTAGCTCACCTAAGGCAGGCGCGGAACACAAATGATGAGATTCTGGCAACATTCAAGATTGGAAAACACTAAAAGTAACCAAAAGCATTGGCGCGTTTTTTTACACTCAACTGTACATACATTGTTAAATACCAAAAATTATAAGCCTAAAGCTTAAGATACTTTAAAAATGCAAAAAAAAAAAAAAAAAAAAAAAAAAAAATTTACAATATCTTAACATTTTTGCCATATTTCACAGACACATTGCCTTAAGCAGTCAAAAATGTTCACGTAACTTCAAAGATGATGAGGTTGACCATTGATACAAATTGAAATAGGGATTCTGGACTCCCCAACTGACGTAGTTTTTTCATCTAAATTATTAGGCAAAAATCGATCGTTGTTTAATCGAGAGAGTTGCAGGATGTTCTGAACACATGGTCAGATGTGTTGAGCTGTGTTTGCTATTATATTTCTAGTAGTTTATGCTGTTTATACTCCATAAATTTCTGAGATAGGACCTTTTACTTTCTCTACTACTTATTATATTAAGTAGAAGTATTCCATTCCACCCAAAAATTCAATATACAGCGATTTCACTGAAAATACACGTTTTGAGGTCCCCTGAATAAAAAATAGAAATAGGTCCGTGTATGTGCATATGTCGGTGAACTCTATCTCAAAAACGAAAAAATGGTTAAATAGCAAACCATTTTTGGTATTTAAAATATTTGCCTGACAAAATGTGTATCCTGAATTTTCTGAAAAGCCTGTGTTTCATTCTGAATGAATATTTACATCCTCTAACAGGCAAAAAATTATACACATAAGATGTAGCTCTCGTTAAATCACACAAAGCATGTCAATAAAATTTTGTGTGGCGTTAAACATTTCTGAGATATTCTTTATTATAGGTTAGGATTTTCAAACACTTTATATTTACATAGCGAGACGTTCTCAAAAGATTTGACTTTCGTTTAAGCCTTCGTATTCTCTTATTCCCCTTGTACAAAGAGCGTCTATGTCATATTATTTATCGTTGTACGTGGCCTTGCGTGGCTATTTCATTGGTTGCTTTAGGCCACGCTGCAAGGGTGCGGCACTCTTTCTGCTAAGTAGTTAAACCAATAATACAACTAAGGTTACAAAATCGCGTAGAAACGAAATATATGTTTACGTTCTCGATCTTATTGGCCAAAAGAGAAAGAGGTAGAGAGATTGGTAGTCCATACCTTATCGGCTAGTGCAGGACACGCCTTTGAAAGGGTTAAAAGCTAAGGGGGAAACATGATGAGCACCCAGGTTAGAATGTGTAGTGTGTGAAGATTTTCAGAGGGTGCAAATTAAAGCTTGAATGGTATTCATTAAATACATAGCAAGGCAGCACTTTATAACAAAAATTAAACAGAACTGTATTCTCACAGTGTTATCAATGCTTGTTGCTGCACAGAAGCAAACATAATTAAATAATAAATAAACAAAGCAGCATGTTTTCCCTCAATAATTGATTAATGTATCTTTACTAACATATTGCTGATCATAGGAATACAACAGATTTATAGACAATATAACCCAATTTTATTGCCATAATATGTAAACCATATACATATACATATTTTTCTCTAGTTTCTAAACATGATGTTTTACGGGGAGTACCCACTTTCTGACGAGTATGTAGACCGTCTTCCCCACTTTCCTGAAATATTTTTATCCAGTAATTTACTATAAAAACACTTTTATGCACTGCCGTTGCAATTTCTGTAACACAGCGACCAGCCTCCCACATACGATACGTCCACGAGCAATTTCGCTAGTATACGGCATAACTGGTTCTGAGAGAATAAACGTGTTTTGGTTTCAATAATACCAGAAAAAGCAAAGGCATCTTTTCACCCCTATTCTGTGTTGTCAACTCACCATGCGCTGTAATAGGTAAGGCGAAGGTCACGCCTCAAAAGACCCCAGAAAACGATACAAAGTCCGCCGAACATTTTCTTTGGTGCTCTGTATACCTACAAGCAAATATATAGAATAAAACCATTTCTGCAAGTGTTAATCTTGATTAACATGAAGTAGATGTAAGAATAGCTTGTTAGAGAATGGGTAGAGAGACATGTGAATGTAACAGATCAGACTTTATTTTTTAATACGCTATGTTCTAATCGAAGATCTTCTGCTGACCAGTCACTGAAGCGCTTACCCTATTACGCACGAGCGAGAGAGATGGCAGGATTTTTCTCCTGTAATGGTTTGTGAAGCCGGTAAAACAAGGTAGGTCTGCCTCCTAGACGATTATTATATTCCTCTCGCTCTTGTTCATTGGCTATGTCCATCCTCTTTTACCGGCAACAGCTACCAGTGTTGCTTGTCCAGACAGAGAAGGAAGATACACTCTTCTGCCCTAAATTAACACTCCATCACCGCGCACGCAATCTGCTACCAGTTCTCAGCACGCGCGTAGTTTGTTTTTCTGCCCAACAATGCGTGGTATGACGTGTGCTGAGTAAATGAACCGTTTTATGCGGGAAACCTCGCTGGCATTTTTATCATTCTTTCAGGCTTTCTCACGTGCCTTTGTTATGGACCATAATCCTTGGCGTATTTCTTTTTCTTTTCTACTCGGAAGAATAGCACATACAAGAGGTTAATTCTGTCAAGTTATGGGTTTACTGTTTGGCTATTTACACGCTCGGACACTGTTCTCAGTCTCATGTTTTCACCTATGTTATTTACTTCTTGTGCATCACTGATGAATGAAGATGAACTGCAAAAGATGTCATACAGATTAAATTTACTAACAAATTTATTCAGAGTGAGCCAAAAGACTCCGAACCGCCTGCGCGGTGTTTTTCCTATCCGCGTCCTCGGCGCTCGTTGCCGTCTGCCTCTATCTTAGAAAGGCGCGGATGAAACCATACAACATTTTTAAAACTACTTTTAAAGGCTTTACTTACCATCTTTATGAAAGGAGATGCTGAAACTGGCTGTCGTCGTTGTCCATACATTTTTGGCACCTCTTTAGGAAACTATACATCACTCGCCGTAGTTCACGTTGAGAAATTTCCTGGCGGACATTTTGTTTTAATTCTTCCAGCGTATGTGGATTTGTGTTATACATTTATATTTTAAATTAACCCGGAGGGGTATTTTATGAACAATATTACAGGCTGCGCGGTGTTTTTCCGCTGGGCGTGTGGAAATATGATAAAAACATGATAACACACTGCTGCTATAAACAAAGTCACACTGTTGTGGTTTTGCTGTGCAGTTTTGAGTTGACGGTGATGTGATGTGGTTCAGTTATTACGAGTTATTTATTATTTTGGCCTGTACTTAGTCACAAAATAAATTATGGCTCAGAATATGTTTTCTACTGCACAGCGTGTATTTATTTATGATTCGTATGTGTTAACTCGGTCAGCTCGCCAAGTGAAAGTTCGATTTGCAGAAAGATTTCCAGCTGTAAAAGTTCCAGGCCGTACAACAATCCATGAAATTTACAGTAAATTTCAAGCCACAGGAAGTGTTCAGGCTAAGAAATCTAAAAGACGGCATTCGGTTCTTACCGAAGAAACATGATGGCCAGTTTCAACATTTCCTTTCATCAAGTTGGTAAGTAAGGCCTTACAATGCGATCCATATAAACCTGAACTACTTTAATGGGCAATAATTTCGCTCTGAAAGCTCCTAGAAATGTGAAATATGTTTTAATGCTACAAGCGGCTTTAGGAGAATCAGTGCCGTTGCCATTTTTGGACTATTTTGTTGATTCCGATGGCAATTACGAGCATTGTTGACAGTCTTTAGTTTGCAGTCCTAACAGAAACATGCAGTACCCACTTCGAGAGCGTCTTTTTATTGTGAAAACGTACTGGAAGACAAATTCATTGATATTAGCACAACGGGTTTTTCAAAGAGAATTTAATGTGCGTGATGTTCCAACAAAGGCAGTAATTTTATCGCTAGTAAGAAAGCTGGTGTACTCGTCAGTGAGAGTGAAAAACATCGAGTGCAGAATCTGTTGATAATATTCCTTTATGTTTGTGCTGTATATATAAGCACGCCGTGTTAGGGCAAGGACGAAGTAATGTCTATGGCATAGATTAAATTATAGTTGAAATAATGAATGGTATTGAGAAAGCGGGCGAAATTTCCACGTTTGTGCATTACCCACTTCTAATACAGAGACTAACTTCTGCCGTAGTGTGCTACCATCTTCTAGCTTGTCATCCTCCATGCTAGTCTCTAGTTCCCGAGGTCGCGGTTTCAAACCCGTTGAAAAGCGTTGGATTTTTTTCAGGCGTAAAAATCCTTAGCATGACTTCCTTCGGAAGGGAAGTCAAGACGGTGGTCCCGTGTCGTAGATTTACGGCGTGTAAAAGATTCAGGCCTGATAAAGAGATCTCTGAGCAAAATTTCCGGTCTTTCATGCCCGTGCACTTATTCAAAAGCGCAAGACCTGTATGCGCAGAAGCTCCTTAAAACGTGCTACAGACCCTATTGCCATGTCTCATCGAGTTTAGAGCAGTAGCGCGGTATATTTAAAAGCCGTTAATTTTAAATTACCGCATTACGCCTTAGTTTAATAGTAGATATTCAAAAACACAATCCATGTGATACATTCACATGACTTTCTCTACCCTCTATCTTTATTAGTGGGTATATAAACTATTCTTACTAAAGTTTATTTGTCTGTCTAACACATTTTAATCCAAATAAATCTTAGCAGAAATAGCTACATTAAATATTTATTTATAGATACAAAGAGAACTGCGATAGTCAAATGTTTAAAACTGCACGATATAAGCTGGCCTTATCCATGCAATTGCGAGAAACAACTCAACCTTGAAATGACTTTAAAGAATGATCAAGTAATGAACAATTCGAACCATTAATAACGGATATCTCAGAAATGGCTTATGTCACCAAATATTTAAATAAGTTGTGTGTTTTAAAGAGATCTACATTTTTGTGTAGTTCGTTTTCATGTATCTTTTAACGTTAAGCAGTTACACAAGATTATACAAAACTCATTCCGAATGAAGAGACACAGACACACACACACACACACACACACACACACACACACACACACACACGGACATGTTTCCAAAAATGCTTTTTTTTGGATTCAGGGGTCTCAAAACATGTATTTCCGGTGAAATCTCGGTATCGAATTTTTGGGTGGAATACAATACTTCCCCTACTTACTATACGTAGTAGAGAAAGTAAAAAGCATTTTTAGAAACATGTCCGTGTGTGTGACTGTGAACAGCATAACTCAGAAGCGAACAGTCGGGTAAACACCAAACTTCGTATTTAGGTTCAGTATCTTCCAGAGATGCGACACGAAGGTTTTCAAGAAAATCCCCCCACCCCAGATTACCCTTTACATGGAACATTTTTCGAAAATCTTAATTTTCTCAAAAATAGCTCTAACGATTGATTAAAATATCATATGTTTAAGATATTTTCATGACTAATGAAATGTATATCTCGAATTTTCTGGGAATGTCTCCAAAAGTATTCTCCATTGTGAACGACTTTTGCATAACTGGTAAACTATGAGATAGACAAAATTTTACTACACAAAAGTGTAGATCGCGTTAAAATACACAATTTATGTGATATATAGTTTTGTTGTTGAGTGAACCATTTCCGAGATATTGCTTGTTATTCCCTTAAGTTTTCCAATACTTATACTTTTTCTCAAATTGGTTATTCATTTTTTTCTGTCCTGGTAATGCAAAGAGAATGGAATACTAACCAATTTCCCTTGCATCTACAAGAAAGTTAGCAATAAGATTAACATCTCGATTAACATGAAACATATGGAGAATACACGTTTGTAAAAATAGTTTGTTCAAGAGTAGAGAAAGTCATGTGAGTGTAACACAGAATTTTTTGGTGAAGTTATCCATTTCCGAGATATTCTTTCTTATTGATTAACAAGTAGATAAAATGATAAGATATTGTAAGAGCAGTTTGTATAAGCGTGAGTAGGAAAAGTCAATGCAGCTGAACGTGGTACAGAATCCTTGCCAGACGACAGTAGCTCCTAGTATAATGAATTGCTCATCAGTAAAGCAAGTAAGGGAGATACAAATGACCTTCACAGAGACAGAAAACGCTAGTCATGTTTAACGGGGAGCTGTATCGCTGATACGGTTTTTGCCATGGCGTGTACACTTAAGGAGAAAAATACCCTAGCATTACTCAAGTGCTATCTTTTTCTTATTTCCTCACTTGACGTGTGCTTAAGTGGGCACTTCTATCCGTGCTATCGTTACAGGACCCAGCCATATACACTAATGTTTCTTTCATCTTAAGGGGAACGCACACCACTGGACTTCGTTACCATGGCGACGGTACCGACCAATGTGTGTTTACATCTGTTGCCATCAGTATCCAACTTTTTCCTCGCATAAATAGGCTTGTTAGTTGTATTCGCCCAAAAATTCGTTACCGTTTTTGGAAACATGCCATTGCGTGTGTCGGTGTGTCTGTGAACACCATAACTATAAAAACAAAAGTCGGATAAACACCAAACTTGGTATTTATGTTTAATATCTTTCAAAGATTCGACACGATAATTTTCAACAAAATCCCCTAACTAAAACTACCCTTCACATGGAACATTTTTCGGAATTTTTTGTTTTCTGAAAAATGGTTAACGATTCAGATTTAAATATCCTATATGGAAGATATATACATGATAAATAAAACGTAAATCTTGAATTCCTCTTCATTCGAGAGGAATTTTGTATACTCTTGTATAACTTGTAAACGTTAAGCGATAGACGAAAACATACTGAACAAAACATGTAGAGCTCTTTAAAACACACAATTTATTTAAATTACTTTTTTGTGGCATAAGCCCTTTCTGAGATATCCGTTATTAATTGTTCCAATTGTTCAATACTTAGGCATTCTTTAAAACCCCGTCGGTTTTCATTTATTCCTCGGGATGTCGTGGAAAGAGTATGGATTTCTATAACATTTGGCCATTGCTTTGTATCTATAACAAATGTGCAATGTGGCTATTGCGTGAAAGGTTTATCTGGTTTAAAATAAAGTAGGTAGGGAAATAAACCTTCGTAAGAATAATTTGTATACCCACTAAGTGATGGAGGGTAGGGAAAATAATGTGAATGTAACACGTCAGATATTTTATTAAGGTTGAAAGGGGATATATTATACATATATGGGAATTGTACATATAAGAATTGCACAGTAATAATTTAAGTCACTAACGTGTTAAAATATTCAACATGTAACATTTGTACACAGCTGATTGTAAGAAACGGGCGAGCTAGCAAAAATTCCAGCAGAACATAAAGAGCCAACAGGCAGGGAACCGGTAACGGTACGGAGAAATGCAAAAGTCAGATAGAGAAAAGAAAGAGACGGAGATATGGAACTAGTTTCACAACGCTCCAAGATGGCGCTTAAGCACACGGATCTGAAGCCACACATTCTCATACATGTTAAGGTAACGCGGTCTGAGGATCAATAGGGAACGTCGTTACATTTTTAAACGCAGAGGTGAGCGTCACTAGGCTCCCGTATATAAGGACAAGCAAGGCCTCAGAGCCCACTCTCTCTCTCTCTATCCCTGATCTTCAAGAATTCACGTTGACACGAGGTGCTACAGATGCACAAGGGTGGGAATGTATGTGCAGATAGCTAGGCTCCTGACTAATTTAAGGTGGTGGGATTATAATAATGGGAAAAGCTAGCCGCCCATAATTATTTCAATTGTGAATAAACTTCATTTATTAAGGGAAAATTGCAGTGTATTTCTTAAACTTGCCTCACCCACTATAACCTGAGAATTAATAATTAGATATAGTTAGGAATGGAATAAGCTACAACCGATGAGCACCAATAGCCGAGGAAGAACACTGCAGAAGACCACAACAACCCTGGAACGACGATTTCCCGCTTCAAATGTCGCCCAACGACTATTTCCCGCTACAAGGTTAACAATCAGGCGTGAATAATCGACCGCGAACTTTCTAACAACGTTAATGTTGGTGTCCTATAAACTACTGCTGGAGAATTATTATTTGTTTCACCTATACTGCGTTAAATTACAGAGGCCTTCAGAAAGGTTACCATGGGAATAGTCTTTGTCTTCACTTTTCAAAACTCCTGTTTTTAAGTTACTGGTAACGTTTATTGTATTTATAATGGGAACAAATTAGTAACACTAAAGAATGACCTGCTCTTAAGGGAAGAGTAAAGGTCCTATCCCTTTACAGTTAAATCTGCTAAATTCATGACCTATTATTTCATTGATTATATATCACCTTGAAATTTTTACTCACAGTAAACACATCATAGTTGCATGCCCTCTAAACACGCCGATCTAATTTTAAATAAGTGTGAGAAGATTTACAGGGGGTGTGCAAATTAAAGCTTAAATGGCATTCATTAAATACACAGGAAGGCAGCACTTTATAACAAAAAATAAACAGAACTGTATTCTCACAGAGATAACAATGCTCGTTGCTGCATAGAAGCACACATAACTAATAATAGATAAAGCATGTTTTTCCTCTAATTCAAACTATAATTGGTTAACATACCTTTACTAACATATTGCTGCTCAGGATTATAGACAACAGGATTATAGACAAAGATGTAAACTAATTTTTTGGCATAATATGTGTGTAATATTCGGTAAACCATATACATATTTATCTCTAGTTTCTAAAAATGATCAATCAATTATAACAAAAAGTAATTTGCATTTAGTAAATGAATATCATCTGCGGATGTTTTACGGGGAGTGCCCACTTTCTAAAGAATATGTTGACACCGTATTCCCCACTTTCCTGGAATATTTTGTGCGATAATTTACTATAAAGGGCAGCGCCGTGGCCGAGTGGTTAGACCGCTGGCCTCTCAGCGAGGCATGTGGGATTTGTGGTGGACAAACCGGCGTCTGGGCGGGTTTTCTCCGGGTTCTCCGGTTTCCCCCGCCATTCATTCCAACAACTGCTCCATCATCACCTTTCCTTTCATCCATTTCACCAACATTTCGTTTCATCTACTTCCTTCCTCGCATACCAGGCATCGGGCTGATCACCCATCCTGGATATTCTGTCTGACCCATGAGTGTCTGCTCCTCGACGGGCCTCTAAACCTGGGCACCCGCCTGTAAAGTCCTGGGGGGTGTAAGTCCTACATATGAGGAGGTTAAACAGATAATGCATGCATGCAATTTACTATAAAAATATTTTTATGCACTGCCGTTGCAATTGCTATAACAGTGCGACCAGCCTCCCACATACTCACGATATGTCCACGACTAATTTCGCTAGTATACGGCATGACTGGTTCTGAGACAATAAACATGTTTAGGTTTTAATAACACCAGAAAATGCAAAGGCATCAACCTCCACTTTTACCCCCTTATTGCTGTGTTATCAGGCCACCATGCTCTGCGATAGGAAGGTGAAGGACGCGCCTTAAAAGAACCCAGAAAGCAATACAAAATCCGCCGAAGATTTTCTTTGGCGCTCTGTGCACAAGCACAAGGAGACGACTGGCCTGCGAGCGGTGCTGTGCCCCGGTTTGGGGTCCTCATCCGTTCGTTCTTTAATTTCACGTCCTTTCACCGGTATGTCATACTGTGCGAAGCTGAAATGAACGCGAACATTAGCTCGAGAAACAAAAGGGCTAAAACTATCTGGTCTTCAGCCTGAGTACCTACTATGGAAAATACCGGAATGAAAGCTTTAGCCGGATTAACGTACTCTGGGCAGCAGCAATAAGCCAAACGATTATGCTTACAACACCACGATAAACAGATATATTGTGGCATGTGCACAGATTATAGTAATAGCTGTGCCCTCTGGTTACCCAAGGTGAAGGTTGGCAGTTTATCCGAGGAGGGGCGTTTGAGGGGAAATAGTCTCATTGGAGGGGATATGGCGTTAGGACGCCACGCTTAACGAGTTTTTTCAAGAGTCTGTGACTAGTCTTCGCGGTGTTCAGATGTACGGATAGCTAACCAATGATATGGCGTCCTCGCCCCGGCAGACACATGGGTAAGTTATTATAATAAATCAACCAATTATTCTTCTTCCTTGACTTTTTAATTATGGTAGTATAGAATCCTTGCCTCTCCCTTCAGCCAGGAATTATGTTAGTGTAAGAATATTTGTGAATTTAACTTTAGCTGCGTCCCTTTGTCGGTGCCTCTTAAATTAAAGTTTCCTTTGTTTGAATAACGATCCCTCTCGCAGCGAGTAGCTCTCCTCTGAAAGTTAAATAATTAATTACAAATTATTGAGGTACGCGACAAATTGGCCAGGGGGAGATGTGGCATGTGCACAGATTATAGTAATAGCTGTGCCCTCTGGTTACCCAAGGTGAAGGTTGGCAGTTTATCCGAGGAGGGGCGTTTGAGGGGAAATAGTCTCATTGGAGGGGATATGGCGTTAGGACGCCACGCTTAACGAGTTTTTTCAAGAGTCTGTGACTAGTCTTCGCGGTGTTCAGATGTACGGATAGCTAACCAATGATATGGCGTCCTCGCCCCGGCAGACACATGGGTAAGTTATTATAATAAATCAACCAGTTATTCTTCTTCCTTGACTTTTAATTATGGTAGTATAGAATCCTTGCCTCTCCCTTCAGCCAGGAATTATGTTAGTGTAAGAATATTTGTGAATTTAACTTTAGCTGCGTCCCTTTGTCGGTGCCTCTTAAATTAAAGTTTCCTTTGTTTGAATAACGATCCCTCTCGCAGCGAGTAGCTCTGCTCTGAAAGTTAAATAATTAATTACAAATTATTGAGGTACGCGACAATATCTTCTATAATTATCTTCACGGTTATCTAATTTTGGAGGAAATTACATGCATTTCTCGTATTTACAACAGCGCAATTCGTGCAAGGGTACTCAGTGACAAGATTAAACGTAGCAGTACAGCTTAATAAGGAAAAGAACAGTTCGAGATACCTCTTACAGTTTCTAGGAGCACGTTTTATTCTCATAACTCCTAACACTGCTAAGGCATTACCTGGAAATGTATTTTTAGTGCCTCATTAAGCGAATTTACCTAAAAGAAACCTTCGAGCAGTTTAAAAAAAATGTGCGGTACGGCTGTATAACAGCAACATATTTCCATGTTAAAAAACTTGTAACATGTCAGTCGTAAAAATTCTACTAAAAAGTCATTCTTTTTGGAATACGGAATTATCACGTAAGCATCTGTACCAGAGGTACAGAAAGACGACTTGGAAGAGAAGGGAAGGCGGAAAATAAAATAAAATATTATTAAAATTAAACAATTTAATAATTTAAAATAAAACCTTGGTGTTGTAAACCAAAAATAATTTTAAAACTGCAAAGGAAAGAAAACCTTAAGATTGATTTCCAAAACAAATATTTTATTTAAACTACTCTTTGATATTTGGTTCTATACTTCAAACAGTGTCAAAATTCATGTTTCTAAACAAGCGAGTGACATATAGCAAACTCTGTGTGGCGCTCAGGCAGTTGATAGCTGCCATCTCTTACGGTTTACCGGTTATGCAAAAGTAATTCATAATGAATAGGACTTTTGGGGACATTCCCAGAAAATTCATCCTATTCATTTAATTTGCCATGAAAATATCTTAAAAATATCTTAATCATAAGATATTTTCATCACAATTATTAGTCATTTTTAAGTAAATCAAAATTTTTGAAAAACGTACCATACAAAGGGTAGTTTGGGGTGGGGGATTTTCTTGAAAGTGTTCGTGAAAGTGAAACCTAAATACCAAATTTGGTGTTGATCCAACCTTTCGTTTTTGAGTTATGCTGTTCACATACACACACACACACACACACACACGCGCGCGCGCGCGCGCGCGGAACTTTTTCTAAAATGATTTTTTTTTCTTTGATTGAGGGCACCTCAAAACGTACATTTCCGGTGAAACCTCGGTAACGAATTTTTTGGATGGAATGAAATACATACTTCCCCTGCTTACTATACGTAATAGAGAAAGTAATATGTTTGATGACATTAAATTTAACATATAGATTCTAGGATACACAGATTTGCTGAAAATAGGCAGGTTTCTGGCGTAACATCCAATTATATTCTAGATTTGCATGTTCTTTTGTGCGTAAAACATTGTTAAAGAATTAAGATATATTTACTAAATTGCAACAAAACGTCCTTGTATTAAATCAAAGCAATGAAATTTATAACTATGAGTTCAAAATCTACCTACATGAATAAACCTTATTGAACGCCTGCGTTAATTTTGTTTACTGTACTAGAAAAGGAGTGCCATAGCTGGAAAGCGTACAAGGAGCAAGAGAGAAGAACGCAAAGGCTTTTCTTCAATAGTCCTCGCACAGACTAAACGTTTTGATCAATATATAATATATATATATATATATATATATATATATAAAAATGATTTCAGTCAAATTATATAATATAAATTCAATAACAGCCCGCTTTAACGCAATATGTTTATGTAACAATATATAAAAAGTGTATATTACAGTCATTGTATATGTTTATATTATTGTGTACATGTTCAATAATGTTATGTGAATATATTACGTAATTTAATAATGTAATAAAAGTTGCTAACAATGAGGTAACAATGAGGTAACTTTGAGGCAATAATGAGTAAGAAAGTTTAATAATGCTACTAGTCATTATTGGAGCAACAATAATGTAAATTTTGAGACAGATTATAAAATAGCCAATCAACAACCAGAAAAAAAGTTTAAGTTAAATAAACGTATTCTATTGGATTAGGAATAGCCAATCAGAAACTGAAATATAGCAAAATTTACAAATCTAGAAGTTGCTTGTAGACAGTGCTCATAACTGGACGCGTTGGTTGTAGACAGTGTTCCTAACCGGACGGGAGATGCGTCCTTGAGAAGTTTAATACGTATTCGCGTGAGACGAAAATAGTTTACGTGTTAAAAAGTGCAAGTAATTAACAAATGAATCTCACAGCTCTCTGTATCAGTGAAGTGTTACTTAATGCGTGTCGAGCATTAATAAATAGAATGAAGTGGAAATTATAATCTGTGTAAGCCTACATTCTTAGCCGCACTACTCCCTGCAAAGAAATCCATGTCTCTAACAATAATACTGACGCAGCCGAGCCAAACATAAATATATAATATTTAAAGAAACAGTCAAAATTACAAAGTTAATATTTTTTAAACATTTGGGGCGAAGGTTACCGGAAACTTTTTACCATACGTGCGGTTGCAACTACTTAAACTTCGGCTCCCCAACAGTCGAAATATAATACATCTTCTTCAAACTGACTTCCCATAGTACCAGCAACAAATCTTCAATATAGAGAATGATATAAAATGTTTGAATGATGAAATCCTCCCCTTGCCTTGGATAAGAGCTCTGCAAGCCTGAAATACATGATCCTTTTCTTTTGTTTCATTTATATAGGCCCCTTTAGCTTTTATTGTTATATGGGGGCTTTGACTTGAGATATGGCACAACGCTTCGTATCGTTGGCTTTATTAACTTTTTTATACCGAGCACACTCATATTGTCGTCTTCTGTGGTCTAGAGGCACCATGCTAGCCTCCAGTTCCCGAGTTCGCGGGTTCAAACACAGAGGACCACGATTAATTTTTTTGAGAGTAAAACTCCTTAGGATGGCATCCTTCGGAAGGGAATTAAAGCCGGTGGTCCGTGTCGTAAATTTACGGCACGCAAAAGACCTCAAGCCTGATAAAGATCTCTCCTTAGGGAGAGATTAAATGCCAAACATTGCCAAGAACATTACTTTTACTTTCTCTACTACGTATAGTAAGTAGGGGAAGTATTGTATTTCACCCAAAAATTTGATACCGAGATTTCACCGGAAATACATGTTTTGAGACCCCCTGAATCCAACAAAAGCATTTTTGGAAACATGTCCGTGTGTGTGTCGGTCTGAGAACAGCATAACTCAGAAACGAACAGTCGGATAAACACCAAATTTGGTATTTAGGTTCAGTATCTTCCAGAGATGCGACACGAAGGTTTTCAAGAAAATCCCCCCACCCCAGATTACCCTTTACATGGAACATTTTTCGAAAATTTTAATTTTCTCAAAAATGGCTAACGATTTTGATTAAAATATCATATGTTTAAGATATTTTCAAGACAAATAAAACGTACATCTGGAATTTTCTGGGAATGTCTCCAAAAGTATTCTTCATTGTGAACTACTTTTGCATAACTGGTAAACCGTAACAGATAGACAAACTTTTACTACACAAGAAATGTATATCGAGTTAAAATACACAATTTGTGTCATATACATTTTTGTTGTTGAGTGAACCATTTTCGAAATATTGCTTGTTATTCCCTTAAATTTCCCAATACTTATACTTTTTCTCAAATTCGTTATTCATTTTTTTTGTCCTAGACATGCAAAGAGAATGGAATACTCCACTTAGCAACCAGCTCTTAAAACATTTGACTATCGCTTAAAGCCTAGCAATTCCCCTTGCATCTACAAGAAAATTAGCAATAAGATTGCCAACGGCCCTTTTTCCTCCTACCATGACCTCTGAGACGGAGGGATGAGGGGAGAGACTCCAGATGATGACGGGGGCAGGCATGGACGGAGTCCCTAACGTTTCCAGATCGAATGCACCCTCCGCTGCCCGAGCCCACCAATAAGCTTCCAGAATCCCAGAGGCGGGTCCTAAATGAGCGGTACCTTAATAACGCCAGGGAAGAAACCTCTACAAAGCACACATCCACCGCCCAGCCGTAACACCGTCGCCTGGTCCTAAAACCTTGAAACAGATGACAGCAAAGGAGATTATGTGTACAGGAAATGGGGGACAGGAAAGTCGTGGTAGAACAGGAATCACCCCAGCATTTGCTCTCCGACACGGGAAAGCCACGAAAAACCCATGGATCAAAGGAGGCGGTCGCCGGGGATCGAACCCGGATACGAGTCGTACATTCTACTGCCTCACTTGGTTTTACGCAGTATTATAAATTTGAATGTTCTCTTTAGTTTCATATGTATGCTAACATTTTAGTTACAATACTTGCATTTTAATTAATATCTACGTTTTAACGTTGTACTCCATATACCATTTGCATTTTGTACATAATCACAGAAAAGAAAAGAAAAACCCTGATGTGGTACACTCACATAACTTTATCTACTCTTGTACAAACTATTTTTACAAACGCTTATTCTCCATATGCTTCATGTTAATCGAGATATCGAGATGTTAATCTTACTGCTAATTTTCTTGTAGGTGCAAGGGGAATATGGTAGGCTTTAAGCGATAGTCAAATATTAAGAGCTGGTTGCTATGTGGAGTATTCCATTCTCTTTTCATTACCAGGAGAAAAAAAAATGAATAACGAATTTGAGAAAAAGTATTGGAAAATTTAAGGGAATAACAAGCAATATATCGAAAATGGTTCACTCCCCCCCCCCCAAAAAATGTATATGACATAAATTGTGTATTTTAACGCGATCTACATTTTTTGTGTAGTAAAATTTTGTCTATCTCTTATGGTTTGTCAGTTATGCAAAAGTCGTTCACAATGAAGAATACTTTTGGAGACATTCCCAAACAATTCATCATATACATTTTATTTGTCATAAAAATATCATAAACATATGATATTTTAATCAAAATCGTTAGAGCCATTTTTGAGAAAATTAAAGTTTCGAAAAATGTTCCATGTAAAGGGTAATCTGGGGTGGGTGATTTTCTTGAAAACCTTCGTGTCGTATCTCTGGAAGATACTGGACCTAAATACCAAGTTTGGTGTTTATCCTACTGTTCGTTTCTGAGTTATGCTGTTCACAGACACACACACACACACACACACACACGGACATGTTTCCAAAAATGCTTTTTTTGGATTCAGGGTGTCTCAAAACATATATTTCCGGTGAAATCTCGGTATCGAGTTTTTGGGTGGAATACAATACTTCCCCTACTTACTGTACGTAGTAGAGAAAGTAAAAAGTAGATAAATTGCGTTAACTTTTCTTTTGTTAAGGAATCATTGATGAAAACAACACCATCTTTGTTTCTAGCAATGATAAAGCGTTAATAACTGTCTCAAAGTATGCATTATATGAATGTTCTAAGCTGATAATATTACCTTTTGGCTGCTCTTGCATAAAAAGGGAACAAACGAGGACCCTGGCAGGTAAATGTATCGTTTCAATAGCAGCCGCAGCGTTCCGCTTAAGGCTGTATGGCGTCCCGCTGAAAGCTGGGATAATCAGATGTTGGGCTGACGGCTTAATGATGCCATACCAAGTCATACCGCGCGGTCTTTGTCGCTACAGGTTAATTATTTTCCTCCTCATATTGTTGCTCCATACACCATTCACAGTCCTCTATTGTCGGCTGTTCCCATTATTCCGCATATCACATTGTCATTCATTCTTACCGCACATTTTGGACCGGTAATACTTCGCATACGAATTTCTCTTGCAGATGCGGCAGTAATATTAAAATACAACACCTTTTTTTACGTAACAGTTTCTATGTTTCGTGCGTGTTGATTTGTATACTCACTGAGAGGAGCTCTAAGCGAGATAAAATTAATTTGGTTAGTTTAAAGTAAATAGATTGTCAAATCCAAAAACTCGCAACATCAGCATTGTAAGGCAAACACAATTAAAGAACTCAAAAAATGTATTATTAACAGTGGCGGTTCGTAAGTATACATTTTGGGTGTTTACAAAATTTTAAAGTCAAGACAGCCCTGAAAATGTGAAATAGGATCTGCTGCACAATAACAATAATAATAGTATTAATGAATAAGTTATCTGACGAAAGAAAGGCTGGCTTTAGAACGTGTGCGACTCGGATTCGGGAGGTCCCGGGTTCGATTCTCGATGGCCGTCCATTCTGACTATGGGGTTTTCGTGGTTTCCCCTGGTCGCCAAGGCGAATGCCGAGGTGGTGTATTCTATCATAATTTCTCCTTTCCCCCCCATTTCCTCTCATTTCATGCTTCAGGTGTGCTTTCAGGTTCTGCCGTGCCGGGCAAATGGCGTGCCTACATGCGCGTTGGAAACATTTCTCCCCGTAAACGCCAGAGTGAGCTATTCCGCCTGTTAGGGTCGCTGCGACGGTTATCTTGGAATTCCTCGTCACTGGCGAGTGTGTGTGTTCAAGCTGGAAATGTTAAGGGCTTCTGCGCGTCTCCGTAAACCTGTCTGTTTGCGCACCTGGGACCTCCTACAACTCTTTCACCTCATCCCTGGGAGGGCGTAGCCACAATAGTCGCAGTGCGCGAGATATCCCCCTCGAATAATAACATAGTACATCCTACAGCGTATTAGGACAAGAAAGAAGTAATCTCTAAATTAAATTGTAGTTGAGTGTCTGGATGGTCTGAAATAACCGGGAGAAGTTTCCGCGCTCGTGCACCTTACCTACTCCTGTCATAGTGCTACCATCTAGTGACATTAATGTAAAATTTTAGTGATTGTATAGAAACACAGCACGGAGAAGCTTCGTGCACGTCTTCAAGTGTGCACGACCCGCATGTATTTGACACATAAGGTAACTACGTCACACCACCTGCACAAACGCAAAAGCTCCTTAAAACGTGCACAAGTCAAGATGCGCTACCGACCCTCTTGCCACATTTAATCGAGTTTAGAGAAATAGCTTCTTAGATTTAAACGCCGTAGCTCTAAATTATAGCATATACGTTACATTTAATAGCATTCAAAGAAAAAATAATCAATAAATCCGCAAGGTGTCAAAAGTCAGGGTGTTCACGTGCTCTTGCACGCCACTGATCAGACGCCACTGATCATTAAGCCTAATAACCACACGTGGTTCACAATGTTGCCGCTTTTGCTATTTATTTAAATATGCATTAATAAATTCATTTATATCCCTATAAAAACATTGTCACGAAGCCAGTGGACCACAGTTATCACATAATAGGTGCACACCGACCGGGTGAAAAGATAAGTGCTCTCACCCAGTGTAAACATCAGAAGCACTATCGGAGATAACGGGAGTTCTCCCCGCCTCCCAAACATTCTAAAACTCTCTGGAAAATTCCAGCGTGCTCGCGAGTGAGCCAGTTAGTGACACAGTCCTGCTTATTCAGTGTGTTCTCCGAGTGAGGTTGCGACATACAGTGAGCGCTGCTACTACGAGAGATTAGAGAGGTCTTGTATTCAACTCCCCAGCGAGTCAACCATCCAAAGAAATGCCTGCTTCGCGCGTATTTCATTACGTTGCGGAGATAAGTGAAGTGACGTGACAAGGAAAACTGAACTAGATCACATTAGTGAACTTAAAGTGAAAACTGGACTAAGTCACAATATTCAAAGAATTAACCTCACCTAATACTTTAAAATAACATTAAGAATCAAAGAACGCCAAAATTTTCAAGACATCGAATATTTTTGCTCCTATCTTCTAGTTAAACTTCATTAGATTGTAGTGAAAGTACAGCAGAACATGTTCTTTTTCAACCCCCGGTTAAAACCCAGGAAACAGGATATAAACCCGTTGCCGTACTTACGCACGTATTTATTACTTTCTCTACTAAGTATAGTAAGTATTGTATTCCACCCAAAAATTCAATACCGAGATTTCACCGGAAATATATGTTTTGAGCCTCTCTGAACCCAAATGCAACATTTTTGGATACATATCCATGTGTGTGTTTCTGAACAGCATGACTCAAAAAAAAAGTCGGGTAATACCAAACTTAGTATTTAGGTTCAAAATCTTCCAAAGGTGCGACACGAAGATTTTGAACAAAATTCTCCTACCCCAAACTATCCTTTATATGGAACATTTTTCGATTTTTTTTGTTTTCTAAAAATATGGCACTACCGATTTTGATTAAAATGCCATTTATTAAAGATATTTTTATGACAAATAAAACGTATATCTTAATTTTTTGGGGAATAGCTTATGAAGTCCTTTTCATTTGGAAGGAATTTTATATAATCTTGTATAACTGGTAAACGTTATGCGAAAGACGAAACCAATCTACACAAAAAATGTAGATCTCTTTAAAACACACAATTTACTTCAAATAAGTTTTTTTGTAGCATAAACCATTTCTGAGATATCCGTTATTAACGGTTCGAATTGTTCATTTCTTGCTCATTCTTTAGTCAGTTGTTTCTTGCGGTTGCATGACATCAATATGGAATTTTAAGACCAGCATACAGTGCCCAGTTCTTGAACATTTGACAATCCTGTTCTCTTTGTAACTTAACGGAATGAGTAATGTAACTATTTCTGCAAAGGTTTGTTGTTGCATAGAAATGTAGTAGATAAAAATAAGCTTTATATGGACTAGTTAGTATACTCACTAATAAACGATATAGGGTGGAGAAAGTTATGTGAATGTATTTTTTTCAGGAGTCTATTATGTGCACAAAGAATGGAAGCTTTATGCCTTTCCTAAAAAAGTTGAAAACTGTAGTTTTTTATAGTCATATTTTATAAATATTCAATAGGCATAAATACTGTGATACCCATAAATTGTGTTAAGCTCTTAAAAGTTTTGAAAGAGGTACATTTGAGCTGTGAAAGGAGGTAAAGTGAAGCAGATACACAAAACGGATTTGGACAGAAAAAAGGAACGGAAATTAACTCCACTTACAGCAACAAGAAAAGCAAGTTGGATCTTAATTCTGTCCTTGTAATTTGGGATGAGAGTGGAGCGTGGTGTTTATCTTCCTCCAGGTGGCCGCACACAAAGTTTCACCATAATCACCTGCCCTCAGGGGTCGCCTGCATCAACAAAAACACTGTCCACGGCATTCATTTCTTTGGCTACTGCGTAGTCGCTCGTGTTCAAACCCTCTTTCCATTTAACAAATGTACAGGTGCCAGGACAGTACTAGAAGAATATTGTCTATAACGCACAGTGGTCAAAATGGCTCCCAAAACTGGCCGAAAACACCGAAGTCCAAAAGAAAATACCGCCGTCTCTACCCATCTCCAAATTTACACGTTATGTAGAAAGTATAATTTTATAAAACTTAATGAGAGAGATAAAAAAGTAGAAGACAAATATTAATAAACAATAGAACGAGTAACAACGTAAACATTTTTGTATGATATATCTGATGACTATTTCGCACTATATATATACAATCAACAAACTACGAGGGTCGTCCAATAAGTAAGCTTCCCTATTTTATAAAAAAAAACATTACATACAATTGATCATGTTGAATTAATTTCATTTATATTATACAATCCTTCTGTTACTTTCCTACATAGTCAACATGTTTTTCTAAGTATTTTTGGGGACGTGACACAAGTTTCTCCAAGACAGTGTTGTACCAGGTCGGGTCCTGTTCTCGCAAACCAGCTGTTCACTTCTGATTGATCTTCGTCACGGCGTTAAAAGTGCTTACCTCCATGATGACCTTTGAGTCAGGGGAACATGTGAAAATCACTTGGAAAAAGATCCGGTGTATATGGAGAAAACTTCCCAGTTGAATCTTCTGAGCTCCGCCTGGGTCAAGATTCAACTTGGAAATTTTCTCGTATCCTCCGTATTCACCGGAGCTTGCCCCCAAGTGATTTTCAAAGGTAAGCACTTTTAACACCGATGAAGTCTAATCAATGAACAGCTGTTTGCGAGGACAGGACCCGTTCTGGTGCAACACTGGCTTGGAAAAACTTGTGTCACGTCCCCAAAAATGTTTGGAAAACCATGTTGACTATGTAGAAAAGTAACAGAAGGAATTTACAATATAAATAAAATTAATTCAACATGATCATATGTGTGTAATGTTTTTTTTATAAAATATGGAAACTTACTTATTGGATGATCCTCGTATAATAATTGCAGTTTTAAAGATTTCATACAAATTGCACCAATTTAAACATGTGAATCTATAATAACCTTAAAAACATAGGATAATCTCAATATAACGTAAATTCTGCAATCACCTTTACTAGAGGACACATATTTTTTTAAAACTATTCCTACGTTATCTTAAAACACAGCAGCTATTAGGTTATTAAAAGCGTCCTACTTGTCCCTTATCACTGACCCCATGAGGCGTTAGAAAGTGGCTCGCGCGTTGCAGAGGCCAAAGGCATAACCATAAACCGCCAAAATTCTTGGTCCTTCGAGAATGAAATCTTCTTCTTGTCTCTGGGGTCCAGAATCACTTGCCAGTATCCCAATTTGAGGTCCAAGTTTGAGAACTACTCAGCAAGAGTGTCCAGGGTGTCATCAATCCAGGGTAACGAAAAACAGTCCTATAGTCCACGCCGAAGTGTAGATCGCCGTCCTTCTCCTTCACCAGGACTACAAGGGAGCTCTAGGAGCTGTCGGTCTCTTCGATAATCCACCTGGATCTCATATCTTCCTGCAGGTGTCATACCAACGCTTTCTTCCCCAGGGGAACATGTCTTGCTGGTTGTCGGATAGGTCGGGCGTCTTCGATGTAGACGTGGTGGAATATTCGGGTGGTGTGGCTGTAATCGCCGTCTCCTTGATAGAAGGCAGACTGGTATTGCCCATGTAGATGGCGGAACCTCTCTAGTTATGCCGCGGTCAGATGGTCGGCCACCCTCTTCAGCAAGTCCTCCAGCTGGGACTCCTGATCTTGCGACGGTGTTGGCTTCTCGTATCCGTTGCATGGTGATACACTCGCAGCTTGCTCCCATTTTAGCACTGTCATCCTCCGTGGTCTAGAGCTACCATGCTAGCCTCTAATTCCCGAGGTCGCGGATTCAAACCCGGCGGAGAGCGATGGATTTTTTCGGGCGTAAAATTCTTAGCATGGCTTCCTTCGGAAGGGAAGTAAAGCCGGTGGTCCCGTGTCGTAGATTTACGGCACGTAAAAGAACCTCAAGTCTGATAAAGAAACCTCTGAGCAAAATTACCGGTCTTTCACGTCCAATATAGAATGGGACGCTAAGGACCATAAAAACAAACAACTCAAAATCTATTAAGTTTAAAAATATACAGGGTGCCCATAAAGTTCTAATACATTTTCATATTCCCGGTCTGCTACAACGCAATAAACAGTACATTAGGATAGAGTAGAACCTTATAAAATGTAGTACAATTCAACATAACACACTGATTTCAATTCACAACACTGTGGCTTGGATACCAACTGTTTGGAGGCTATTTTGAAAGAAATATTGAGAAATAAATCTAAGCCTGTGAAAAAGGAATTGAATTTTGCCGTCCCCTAAATTTGCCACCTTGGTCAAGTGCCCGTTTAGCCCCTGCCTAAATATATACCTAACATAAATCTGAGGGCACAATGTGTAACATTTGGTATGGTTTTATACTTTAATTCAGTCTGTTCTACGTAAAAGGCATAAAGGAACACATTTGTCTATACGGAATGTTTCATAATTAATAGTGTAAACTGAAACGGTTGAAGATATACGATAATAGAAGCAAAAACGTACCAGTGAACATGAGTCCGTAAACGGGCCATGTACGAGATAATTGCAAATGTGTTATTACAAGTAGTCACTGACTTCATTAAGTAACATGCTGTTAATTAGTACAAATGAATTTGAAAACTAGACTTTTCGTTTAATAATTGCCATTCTAGTTGCTCAAAATTCACTCATAGCTTAACTTAACAAGGAATATAATTCTACTTTAGTATGTTACATGTAATTAATACCGTACACTCTTCCCTGTTAAAGAGGTGTTGAAAGGGTCGTCCTTGCATCTGGATGCAATACTGAACTGGTCTCTGCAGCGAGTTTCGAATTCTTTCAAACACCCTCGGATCATCTTGGAATTCTTGACAAGCACGTACAATGCTCTGCTCCAGTACTTCATGATATGAACGGGAGTGTTGTACAGTGCACTTTTGAGGTAACCCCACACAGAAAAATGCTAAGGATTGAGATCAGATGATCGTGGAGGCCAAGTTACGGGCCCTCCTCGATCTATCCATCTTGGACCATTTCTCCACGTTAGATGTCACCTTACAGTAGCAGCAAAATGTGCCGGTGCTCCATCATGCATGTGCCACATACTCCGAGTTGCCCAAGGGGAACATCCTCAAGCAATTTCCGCCAGTGGCGGCTCATAACCACACATTCGCAATAATAAATCTCGCATACAGTTTGTTTGCGAGCCCATTTTTACTGGAATATTTTTGCTTCTACTACCGCATATTTTCAACCGTTTCAGTTTGTGCTATTAATTATGAATACACCCTGTATAATTTATGTTCTGTGCTGTATTTATATATTTGCGTTTTCTTTAAACCTACAATAAAAACATCCAAAATTCTTCGAAACTTCCAAAGCTAAAATCTCATTTAAAGTAGCTTCTTGGAGTTCTCTAATACTACTCAAAAGGAATGGTGCAACCTCTTATAACCTCTGAGAAGTATACAACAAAAGATCGCAAAAGACTGCATCTGTGGTCTGGTGGTTAGCATGCTAGCCTCCAAATTCAGAGGTCCCGAGTACAATTTCCGACGAGGGGGGAAAGTTTTCCTTAGTCAGGATTATTCGCTATGCTCCCTAGAGCTTGGAGGTAAGGAAGATGTATGAATGTGTCTTTGTGTATTTAAAGTAAAACCCACTGATTAATTCAAGAGTAAACGAGTAAACATAACTGCCAATTAACAAGTATTCCAAACGCAAAGCCTCCGGTATGATCTAAGATGTTAAAGACATTGTCTAAGGATCAGAGGAATTCTGGAAGAGGATCGGAAATGAACTTTTCTAAGGTACATTTTGGGAAATAATCCTAAAATCTGTAAATTTTAAGGGGCCTTCCATAACTTCACTTTGTACAAATTGCCACCAAATTTGAAATGTGTCCAAAAAGTTCTTCATACTCTAAGATTAAAGAATAAATCACAATTTCGTATATGTAGTCGGTGATGGATGAACAAAGCAATGTTAACAGAGTCAGTTTGGTAACGAAGTACCAAAAAACTTGTATGGAAAAGTAAACAAAATACATTCTTGTTACCTGTTTTATGTAAAATCCACTGTATACTTTCTAAAACTCCTTACAGTTATAGAATAATCAAACAGCTTTCTTCAGTGCCGCTCTGAGTGAGAAAGCAAGAGAGAGAGAGAGAGAGAGAGAGAGAGAAATAATACAGAGATACATATACATG
This sequence comes from Deroplatys truncata, assembly GCA_030765065.1. Lineage (NCBI taxonomy): Eukaryota > Metazoa > Arthropoda > Insecta > Mantodea > Mantidae > Deroplatys > Deroplatys truncata. The sequence goes on from CM060981.1 coordinate 44,691,969, forward strand.
AGTTTCTAATTGTATGCTGTACAAAGTGGCAGCATTTTTATGGTATGGCCTTCAAACATATCATAGGAATTGCTTGGCAGTTACAGCCTTTTGGACACCTTCGATAAAAGGAAGCAAAACTGTTATCAGTAATAACATAAAAGAACAAATTTCTTTATTTAACTTTCTTAGCTATGATAAATCATATAATTTTGATATTGGAAAAAATCAGCCGGATGAATCATATTAACGGAAAAACTAACAGAAATTTTAAAACATCAAGTAAGGAAAGAAATATAAACATCTGATTTGTTGCATTCACCTGACTTTCTCTACTCACTCTTCTACATACCTTTCTTACATAACGTATAAACGAGTAAGTAAATTAATATATCTCCTACACGGAGACCAGAAAAATGGCCTATTAATGAGAAAACGTATTACGGAAAAACGTATAAATGAGCTAAATATTTATGGATAAAGTTCGGTGTCTAAAAATTTTAACGTATATCTTTGAAAAACGTAGAAGTGAATAACGTATGAGTGAGGTAATAAAACACAAGCGAGCTGGATATAAAAATTTACGAAAAAATCTGGTGTGTTACACTCACATGACTTTCTCTACTCTTGTACAAACTAGTTTTACAAACGCTTATTCTCCATATGCTTCATGTTAATCGAGATGTTAATCTTATTGCTAATTTTCTTGTAGGTGCAAGGGGAATTGCTAGCCTTTAAGCGATAGTCAAATATTCTAAGAGCTGGTTGCTATGTGAAGTATTCTATTCTCTTTGCATTACCAGGACAAAAAATATGAATAACGAATTTCCATTTGAGAAAAAGTATAAGTATTGGAAGATTTAAGGGAATAACAAGCAATATCTCGAAAATGGTTCACTCAACAAAAAATGTATATGACATAAATTGTGTATTTTTGTGTAGTAAAATTTGTCTATCTGTTATGGTTTACCAGTTATGCAAAAGTCGTTCACAATGAGGAATACTTTTGGAGGCATTCCCAGAAAATTCGAGATATACATTTCATTTGTCATAAAAATATCTTAAACATATGATATTTTAATCAAAATCGTTACAGCTATTTTTGAGAAAATTAAAATGTTCGAAAAATGTTCTATGTAAAGGGTAATCTGGGGCGAGGAATTTTCTTGAAAACCTTTGTGTCGCATCTCTGGCAGATACTGAACCTAAATACTCAGTTTGGTGTTTATCCGACTTTTCGTTTCTGAGTTATGCTGTTCACAGACACACACAGACACACACAGAAACATGGACAGTTTTCCAAAAATGCTTTTTTTTGGATTTAGGGGGTCTCAAAACATGTATTTCCGGTGAAATCTCAGTATCGAATTTTTGGGTGGAATACAATACCTTCGCTACTTAATATACGTAGTAGAGAAAGTAAAAAATATGGTTGGACCAGCCTTTGTTGAAGTCGTAACAGGCCTACATAGCCCAGTACGTGATAATAGATGATGATGCTTGGCATAGCAACTAGACTCTGTAGCTTTAAACTTAATATTATGGACCGGAGTTCGAAAGTCTGGTATCACTGTGAGACGATAAAATACCACCCGAGTTAATTCTTACTTCATGTTTTAGGCAAACAGTTGCCATGCTCACAAATTTTATTCAAGAGAAAAACTGTTAAAACATTCACTAGATGTGATTAAGGAGGTGAAGAGCAACAAACAGAAGCGTTAGGACACACATGGCTCGAAGGATTTCTCCCGTCTAAGCAAATGTCCTTGGAGACTTCAATGCGTGGGTAGAACACGTCCATAAACCTTACCGCCTACAAGCCCCTGGACTCCATTTGCCTGCTGGTGAAAGTGATCAGCTATGGAAAGGTGTCTCCCCTAGACGGCCTCAACAGATCATGTGACGAAATTCTTGGCACACGCTGCTGTAAACATCACAGCCAGAAAATTCTCCTTTCTTTGTTTATTGCATATTATATTTACATTCTTACAACTCAAAAATACTCAGAGAGAAAACTGCTTATGCATGTGTAACACACATGTGTCTTTCCCTTTACTATTTCATAGGGATTCTGTAGATTATTGCTAACTTTTCTAGTCATTTTTAAACGAATTTCATTAAATATCTAACTGGAAATTATGTGGAATTATTTTACAAAACATGAAAATATGAAAAACATTCCAAAATATTATGAAATATAAATGTTAAAAAAAACATGTATTGCTTTAAGGGTCTGGAGCATATTCACCTCAGGTTTTGTAGATTTTGTCCATATTTAATAATAACATGTCAAATTAATTATAACAAATTATTGGAACATATAGATTTTAATCATTGTGAAAAGCTTAGTGAAAAGAACAATAAGTTTCTGGTTGCTTTGTACTTGCTTTATAGTAATTACAATATCCCACTATTTCTTACTGTACTGTCTTGGAAAGTGTGGTACGACTATTTAAGACGAGTTTTCTGGAAAGAGTGGCTTGGCTTTTTTAAGTTTGTTTCTCAGAAAACTGCCCGAATACAATGTCTGAAAACCCCGGTTCATTACTAACCGAAATTATTTTAAAGGTGAAAAGTCACAAATATAATAAAATATGAAGATATATGAAGATTTTATGAAAAGATTATGGAGTTTTGCCACGTGGTCTGAATTCTACACACTGCAAGTATGGTTCAGAAAATGAAATTTCGTATTTTGCCTGAATCTAAAAACTCAGATGAATGAGTGAATTATATCGTCATTTCTTCCATTAAGCTCTTAAACTTTTTAAGTTCTTTGTCTGAAGCCCATCAAACCCAAATTGAAAAGAAGCCAAATTTAAATTAACGCAACACTGTAGTCTCTTGGCCGTTTAAGCTAATACTTAGGCGAATATAAACTTCCAGAGACCAAAATTAAACATGGAATGTAGAGAAAGTCATGTGAGTGCAACACATTAGATTTTTTACTTAAGGTAAACGTAACCTTTATCATACTTGTATTTCCCCTGCAGACAAAGTTTTGTCGATCTTTAATGGTTCCTCAGTTACCAATAACATTTCGTAAAATGAAAAGAAAAGAATAAAAAACTAAATAAAAAGTAGTTGATTAAAGTTCATAAAAAGAATAAACAGTATAAGTTTCCAGGAAAACGTCTCAAATTAATCGTATTATAATAAAAATGCTTTAGAGGCATTTTGAGAAAACAAACCTAGCGGTATTTTTCTGCAGTTACTAATTTAATCATAACTGAGTGAAACTGGCTGAGAAATTTTGTTTTGCACCAACGATTCGAGACTTATTTCCAGAATCAGACAGATGTAGAGTTTTTTTAAAAAGTATATTTTGGGGCAAGGGAATAAAGGAGGTCTAAATAAGTACTTCTCACTTTTGGAGGAGAGGGTTAAGTGCAATGTTGCCTGCACACCGGCAGTAGGTAGGGAAATAAACTATAAGAAAGTTAACATCAGTAGGTAAACAAAAATGTCAAGTTGGACATAACATAATGCATGTTACCAAATGAATATTCACAGTAGGAAACTCTAAGTGTGGAGTTTGAGGCAGTATTTTGAACACTTAAATAATCTCAGTCTAATTATATAATATGTAAATTCAACAACAGCCCGCCTTGAAGCAATATGAGTATGTAATAATTTGTAAAATGTATGTAACAGTCATTGCATATGCTTATATTACTGTATCCATGTGTAATAATGTTGTGTGAATATATTACGTAATTTAATAATGTGGGAGCTTTGAGAAATAATAAGTTTAAAATTGCTAGCAATGAGGTAAAAATGAGGTAACCTTGAGGCAATAATGAGTAAGGAAGTTTAAATGCTACTAGTCATTATTAGAGCAGCAATAATGTAAATTATGTTTAAAAATAGCCAATCAACAACCCAAAAAGCTTTAGTTAAATGAAGGTACTCTATTGGAGTAGGAATAGCAAATCAGAGACTTGAAATACAGAAATTTACAAGTTTAGACGGTTGAAATCTATTCAGTTGCCTCCAAACAGTGCTCATAACCAGACGTGTTGCTCCTAAACAGTGCTCGTAACTAGACGCGTGATGTATCCTCGAGAAATTAATTATGTATTCGTGTGAGACGAAGTATACATGATAAGTATTAAATAAAAGAATCTCACAGCTCTCTATATCAGTAAAGTGCTATTTAATTTGTGTCAAGGATTAATAAAAAGGAGTGAATTAAAACTTAAAATCTATGTAAGCCTACATTCTTAGTCGTACTAAAACCCTGCCAAGAGAAGCGTGTCTCTAACAAATACTGACGCAGCCCTGGCAAACATAAAATATAATATTTAAAGAAACAGTTTAATTACAAAGTTAACATTTTTTAAAACTTGGGACAAAGGCAACCTGAAAGTACATTTGGGGCGAAGGCTACCGGAAACTGTTTAGCATACGTGCGGTTGCAACTACTACAAGTTTGGCTCCCCAACATTTGAAATATAATACAACTCCTACTTTAAATTGGCGTCTATACGTGTTGCAAATAACAATTACAACAAAACATTTTTCCTCAAATTGGCGCCCAACGTGGGGCTCGAAGAGGCAAGAATAGGGGACAGCATCTGAAAAGACGAGATCAACGAACAACATAGAACTACCATAATCGACGAAACTACAAGACTTCATCTCAGTACTTCAAAATGATCAACATCATCCAAGGAAAGCAACAATTCTTTCAGGAGTAAGGGGCACGCATCCAACAATTACAACAAAACACCTTCCTCAAGTTTCATTTATACTTTCTCTACAGTCGAGTGAAAAAAAAGTGATGATACTTTTGGTTACCTTCAGTATTTTCCAATCTTGAATGTTGGCAGAATCTTATCATTTATGTTCCGCACCTGCCTTAGGTGAGCTATCCTCTAATAGGTTTTAGCGGAAGTACGATACCTATGAAGAAAGCCTACTGGGCGATGAAAGGAGTGGAGAGTTAGTATAGTCACCTGAATGGCTGAAACAATATTCCTCCCAAAGACTGTCCATATTAGCTCCTAAATGAGCCCGGCTCTTATTGGTTCGTCTTTCAAGTATTAACTTCTGTAATTGACGATGGAAGGCGCGGCAGAGGCGTGTTAATTATTGATTGGCAACTTAAACCGCGGTTCCTCATATCGGCACGTTTTTTGCACCCGACTGTACTTACCTATAGTAGGTAGCGGAGGTATTGTATTACTCCTAAACATTCCAAACCGAGATTTAACCGCTAATACATGTTTCGAGGTTCCCATACTAAAATAAATAGAAAATGATCCATGTGTGTGCGTGTGTGTGTGTGTGTGTATGAGAGCAAGAGTGAGTGAGAGAGAAAATCCCCCCAAACCAAACTATCCTTTGCGTTGGTAAATTATCCTTTTTTTATTATTTTCACAAAAATGGCTCAGTTTACAATATGTGCAAGGTATTTGCCTGACAAAAAAAGAATGTGTATCTTGAATTTTCTGGGAATAGCCCGTGAAATCCTCTTCATTCAGAATTTTTAAACTTTCACACATAATGTGTCGCATCATTTTTTGTGGCATTTATCATTTCCGAGATATATCGTTTTGGAGTTCTCAAATACTTTATACCTTATAAAGCACTAAGTCACCATTCCATTGTTTCTGTTGCTCACTCGATGAGTAAATATCAATGCCAGCATATAGCGACCTGCCTTTTTAGAGATCTGACAATCGCTTCAGCTTCCTGTAAGAAAATACGTACCTACCATTTCAGTAAACAGTTATCTCGACCAGCAAAGTATACAGAGGAAATAGCTTTTGTAAGACTATGGAATTAATTGTTCTTCCACGCAAGCCATGTGTTGGACAGGGCTAGAAAGTTAGAATTAGACGAATTACCTTTCCAACCTTGTCCAATACACGGCTTGTCTGGAAGAACAATTAATTTCATTAATTGACCTAATAGTGCTTAAAACTATGAAGTACCTACAACATTGTAAGTCGCCATAGTGGTATGTAATCTCAATATAATTTGAGTGCTTCTTGTGCTTTACCGGGAAAAATACGAATCAGTTGGAGAATTTAATATCATACCTGCAAGTTGCCATGGTAGCTCAGTGGTTAAAGCAACCGGACGTAGACCGGGAGATCCGTGGTTCAAATTCCGGTTATGGCATTGAATTTTTCAGTCGTTTAGTAACACTAGTTTGTAAAAGAGCGGGCAGAGAAAGTCACATGAACTCTTATACTGTCTTTTACTTTATCTACTATGTATAGTAAGTATGAAACATTGTAATCTACCCAAAAATTCGATACCGAAATTTCACCGAAAATACGCGTTTTGAGGCCCCTAAATGCAAAAACGGCATTTTTAGAAAAAGGTCATGTGTTTGAACAGTATAACTAAAAAAGGAAAAGTCGGATAAATACCAAACTTTGTATTTATGTTCAGTATCTTCCAAAGCTACGACACGAAGATTTTCAAGAAAATCCCCAAACCCCAACTACCCATGTGGGAAATGTTTTCGATATTTTCCATTTTCTCAAAAATGACTAACGATTTTGATTAAAATACCATATATTAAGGATATTTACATGAAAAATAAAACGTATATCTTGAATTTCCTGGGAATAGTCTGTGAAGCCCTTTTAATTAGGAAGGACATTTATATAATCTTATAAAACTGGTAAATGACAAGTGTAGAGCCCTTTAAAACACCCAGTTTATTTCAAATACTTTTTTGTGGTATCAATCATTTCCGAAACATCGATTATTAATGGTTTGAATTGTTCAATTGTTCAATATTTAGTTGTTTCTCTCGGCTGCATGGAAACAGTATGGAATTTTATGGCCGGCATATAGCGTCCAGTTCTTAAACATTTGACTACGTTATTCTCTTTGTATGTGTAATGTAGCTATTCTGCGGAAGATTTTATCTTGATTGAAATGAAGTAGATAGAAAAATAAACTTTCGTAAGAATAGTTTGTATACCCACTCTCTACAGAGCAAGTCATTTGAATGTAACACAAGATATTTTAAATCCTATTGTCTGCTTCAGCGCTCCTACCAGCAGCCTACACATGAAAACACAGTAGCTGCAACACAGTAGCGCAGTGTTACGTAACCCAACATTGCTGATTTAGTGGTGGACCACCTTACTGCCATTAAACAGCCGAGCTGTCATTAACGTCCTGTACGCGTCCGTGTTCGATTTGGAACCTTTTCCTGGAAGAGCCATTAATGAGGGACAATGGATAAGACGGGACCTGGAGCTGATTAAAAACGTATTCCATGTTGGAATTGATAGAAAACATTAGGAGCGCAGAGTGCCTGGGGCATACCACGCATACCAGGACACCTTAATGCACCACGCGTTTGCGAGCCTGCTTTGTGGCTCTCCATAGTTGTATGTTTGGAACACGACGAGAACATTTCTTAAGGGAAGGCGTAAATTAAACTAAAAATCTGATGTGTTGCACTCACATGACTTTCACTACTCGTATATGAGCTATTTTTACAAGCGCTTATTCTCCATCTATTTCATATCAATCGACACAAACATTTGTAGGAACTAGTGTTTTAACGAGTTCTACATTGTTTGTGTAGTAACATTTTGCCTGTATCTTACGATTGTAGCGTTTGATTGCGCGCTACTTCGTATCTCACCTGCGTCGTTGTGTGGGTAGTCTTCAGGACTCATAATCGCTGATATCAGTCAGGAAGCACTTTTCGTCGATCTCAGGGTCAATTTGAGGCAGTATTTTTAACACTTGAATAATTTTCAATTAAATTATATAATATGTAAATTCAATAAAAGCCCGCTTTGAAGAAATATGTATGTAATAATTTTTAAAATGTATATAACAGTCATTGCATATGATTATATTATTCTAAACATGTTAAAAATGTTATGTGAATGCATTACGTAATTTAATAATGTAAGAGCTGTGAGAATAATAAGTTTAAAGTTGATAACAATGAGGTAACCTTGAGGCAATAATAAGTTTGAGAGTTTAAATGTTACTAGTCAATGATTAGAGCAACGATAATGTAAATTTTGTGACAGTTTAAAAATAGCAAATCAGCAGCCAGAAAAAGCTTTAGTAAAATGCAGATATTCTATTGGACTAGGATTAGGCAATCAGAGCCTTGAAATACAGATTTACGGGCTTCGACGGTTGAAATATGCTCAGTTGCCTGCAGACCTTGATAGTGACCGGATGGAAGATGTGTTCTCTAAAGAAATATTACTTATTTGTGAGAAACGAAAATAAGTATACGCGTTAAAAAAGTGCAAGTATTAAATAAAAGAATCTCACAGCTCTTAATATCAGTGTAGTGCTATTTAATTTGTGTCAAGGATTAATAAAAAGAAGTGAATTTAAACTTAAAATCTGTGTAAGCCTACATTCTTGTAGCACCACGCCCTGATTAAGAGAAACGTGTCTCTAAAACAATACTGACAGAGCTGAGGCAAACATTAACATAAATAATATCTATAGAAGCAGTTTAATAACAATAGTTATTTCTTTTTAAACTCGGAGCGTAACAACAAAAAAATACAGCATCTTCAAATAGGCTTTACATACGTAGCAGCATACTACGTAACAAACAATCTTCTTCAAATTGACGCCCAAAGCGTGGTGCAAACTCCTTCAACTTCAAAAACTTCAACAGTTAAAATAGTAACAACAGAACAACGTCTTCTTCAAACTGTCGGTGAATCGGCTGGAAATTCCCTGCAGTTGTTGTCAAGGTAGGATTGAGGGAGTGGTGACACCAGGATATTGTCTTGAAAGAAACACTGTTTTCACTTTTCTCACTCTTTATGCTAGAAACCCTGCAAGATTCATTGATATTCCCTAACACATGCAGTTTAAAAAGCACTGTTTCCCCACTATTGTTTCTTAGAACACTAAAGTTTGCTCCGGCAAGTTACTTAATATCTCGGTGCTCTATCACCGTGATTCGCGCGAACTTGTAATAGTCACTTGACTAACATTAACTCGTTTATGAGCTTGGATATAATTATATCGAAGAATACTGTTAGCACATTATATAAATTTTTCTACCTACATCACTTAATAATTGCTTAATTGCGCGTCACTTTGCAAATTTCGGAACTTACCGTCCTTTTCTGATCCGGAGTGCTGCGTGTTACCTTTACGAAAAATCGGGACAAACTGCCATAAACCACGCTCGCGTTCACATATAAGAATTCTGCTCGCCTTCAAATTTTGTACATGCCACTGCGTTTTCCTATGTTTCCATTGGTTCTCACACTTATTCTCTAAGTTTATTGGTTCCCTGATTGAAAATTCAAAGCCTAACTGTAAGAAATGTCCGTTGCCTCATAGCGTCTGTTTACTCTAAAAACTTGCCTCATTCCCACGAAGTACAAAAAGAAGGTTTCGATTTTTATGGCCCCACGCTGGGAAACATAATAGACAGTTTAAAACGAAGCTACTTTTATTTTGTCTAAATCTTGCAGTTTTTCTTTGGCAATTACACCTATATTTATTTCACAATATTATTGAAACTTAAAACATATTTACAGCTTCTGAAGGGCTTTAGATTGATACAGTTTTTAATCCTATTGCTTTAAAATTATGCAAATTTATCAAATTGAATATTAATTAATTATTAATAATTCCTAAACTATAATTATTACAGAGTTCGTTTTTATGTATTTTTAATCAGGCAGAAATATCGCCACACGGTTTACCAGTTATGCGAAAGTTATTCAGAAAGAAAACTACTTTTGGGGACCTTCCCAGAAAATTCAAGATATACACTTCATTTGCCATGAAAATATCTCGCACACATGATATTTTACTCAAAATCGTTAAAGCCATTTTTTAGAAAACCAAGATTTTCGAAAAATCTTCCATGTAAAGGGTAATCTGGGGTGGGGGTTTTTCTTGAAAACCTTCGTGTCGCATCTCTGGAAGATACTGAACCTAAATACCAAGTTTGGTGTTTATCCGACTGTTCATTTCTGAGTTATGCTGTTCACAGACACACACATGGATATGTTTCCAAAAATGTTTGTTTTTTTTGGATTCGGGGGTTCTCAAAATATATATTTCCGGTGAAATCTCGGTATCGAATTTTTGGGTGGAATATAATACTTCCCCTATTTACTATACGTAGTAGAGAAAGTAAAAAGGTAGGTTCTCATTTAAAAATATTAAATTGACCCTAAAATTACCAGCACAACGTCCTCCAAATAAAACATGACTAATGGTATTTATTAACCCCCATAATATCAAGCAACTTTTATCCAAGAAATTTCTTTCTACAACACTTAGTTTTGGAGATATTGTACAGTTTCAAGTTAAAGGGTCCACCCTGTATAACTGCTAACTGGTATTGGGATTGTTACATATCATTCTTTCAATTAATGTTATGCAACTAGGACTGAAAGCATTATTCACTTTAGAGAATCGAGCTGCTGTCACAAGAAAAAGTTTACGAGCATCGATTCCAAAATTAAATCCGTTAGTTTTGACATGAATTACTTTCCGCCAAAATCGTGACGTTCTACCTGGCAGAAAATAACTGCCATTAGTTCAGTGACCCCCCTCCTCGTGATTGTCTCGCCGATCACGAGGAACCAAACTAATCGAATTCGTTCACATAAAAAACAGCGAGAAGAGTAATTCCGCCGTGTTTGGCTTGCAAACATACGTAACGTTTATGGTCGTGCACTCGCCACATCCGTTACATGCTGGAAATGGCTGTAGCAACGATGTTCATTCATATACTGCATTTCTAAATGTGGGCAAAAACTGTATCCTGCATTAAACAATCCACGATCACACATTCGCAAACCATTATTGTATTTCCTTTCATTCGTATTATCAAACTAGTGTTGAAATGGTTAATTACGCACTTAATTGTCGTCCTTCGTGATGTAGTGGTTACAATGGAGGTCGCGGGTTCAAACTCGGCGCTACAAAAATCCTTAGGATGGCTTCTTTTGGAAGGAAAGTAAAGCCGGTGGTCCCGTGTCGTAGATTTACGGCACGTAAAAGAACTTCAAGCCTGATAAAGAGGCCTCTGAGCAAAATTACCGGTCTTTCACGTCCAATATGGAATGGGACACTAAGGACCACAACAGTTAAAGAGCTCAATTTAATTTTTTTAAGCATTTAATTGCTTCCTAGCAAATTCTAATCCTTACTTTTCCTAGAAATTAGGTGCTTAAACAGAGGAAGTGGTGCGTTCGATCCAAACAATTCAATTTGGAGGTTTCACGTTATGAAGTCCCTTGAATAAAAATAGTTTTTATACTTGAAATAGAAGAAAATCATTAGTTATAATTTTTTTGGCAGATGTTTTAGTATTAATGAAGACGATTTACAACGATCTACATACAATCTACAGTGTTAGATCCAGTGATGATCGCATGTACATTCACATAACATTATTACACATGTATATAATAATATAAACATAATACAATGACTGTTACGCACACTTTATATATTATTTATACACATATTGCATTAAGGCGGCCTGTTAATATATTTTATATTATATAATCAGACTGATATAGTTTAAATGTTAAAAATACTTCCTCAAACTTTATGTACTAAGAAGTACCTAGTATTTTTCGATATCAAAAACAAAAGAACCGAACCTTAACCAGTGATCGAAAGAAGTAACTAAATTATTGCTCCATAAATTATCAATATTTTTACTTCATTTCTAAGCGTGATAAAGTATTCTTCTTTAGGTAAAAAAGAAAAGCCTAGTTTCTGCACGACAAGCCATGATTTCCCCTCTCAGAACGTGTACAACAAGACACCGAGTCGCGTAGCCCGCAGCTTTACATCGTGTAACATTGCTTACGCGACAACCGCAATAAAACAATATAGGGAGGCCGACAAGGAGTGCATGGCCAGCGAGCGGCATGTGTCAGAGATCCCCCTCTGACGTGAAATGTGACAAGGTGTCGATAATTTCAGAAAATCCGACACAGGGGAGTCATATCGACTTCCCCTGTCCCTCACACGTTCACGTTGACATCCGCTCCCGCTATTTCTGACAGCCCATGTCCCCATTTATTTCATCTGACCATTTGTGTGGTTTCTAAAACGTTTTGTTTATAGATTTCGTGAGCAACTTTATCGCACTTCCCTTTTGATGTGCTGCGCTGGGTAATTATGTGTTTACAAGACTGCCACCGGGGTTTCCCAGTTCAAACTTCTCAGAGGTTTAAGGATTTTTCATCAGACATGAACACAGTTTTCCTTTCTCGTTTACTCATGTATATTAGGTAGAGGAAGTATTGAATTCCACCCAAAAATAGTGAGATTTTACTGAAAATACATGTTTTGAGGCCCTCTTAATTCAAAATAAATATTTTTGAGGAAAAAGTCGTATAAGTGCACGTGTCAAGAAACAAAAAACAAGAATATGACACGAATATTTAAAAAAAATCTGATGTGTTACACTCACATGACTTTCCTTACTCTTGTACAAACTATATCGATATGTTAATCTTATTGCTAATTTTCTTGTAGAAACAAGGGGAATTGGTAGGCTTTAAGCGATAGTCAAATATTTTAAGAGCTGGTTGCTATGTGGAGTATATCATTCTCTTTGCATTATCAGAACAAAAAAAATGAATAACGAATTCCCATTTGAGAAAAAGTATAATCATTGGAAAATTTAAGGGAATAACAAGCAATATCTCGAAAATGTTCACTCAAATCAAAATAAGTATATGACATAAATTGTGTATTTTAACGCGATCTACATTTTTTGTGCAGTAAAGTTTTGTGTATCTCTTATGGTTTACCAGTTATGTAAAATTAGTTCACAATGAAGAATACTTTTGGAGACATTCCCAGAAAATTCGAGATATACAATTCATTTGCCATAAAAATGTTAAACTTGTGGTATTTTATTCAAAATCGTTAGAGCCATTTTTGGGAAAATTAAAATTTTAGAAAAATATTCCATGTAAAGGATAATGTGGGTGGGGGGATTTTCTTGAAAACCTTCGTGTCGCATCTCTGGAAGATACTGAACCTAAATATCAAGTTTGGTGTTTATCCGACTGTTCGTTTCTGAGTTATGCTGTTCACAAGCAGACACACACACACACACACACACACACACACACACACACGAACATGTTTCCAAAAATGCTTTATATGCATTCAGTGCACCTCAAAACACGTATTTCCGGTGAAATTTCGGTATGGAATTTTTGGGTGGAATGCAATACTCCCCCTACTTAATATATGTAGTAGAGAAAGTAAAAAAGTCCTCAAACCCCAAATTACCCTTTACTTGGATTTTTACATTCTCTACTACGTATAGTAAGTAGGGAAAGTATTGTATTCCACCCAAAATTTCGATACCGAGATTTCACCGGAAATACATGTTTTGAGACTCACTGAATCCAAAAAAAGCATTTTTGGAAACATGTCCGTGTGTGTGTCTGTCTGTGTGTCTGTGAACAGCATAACTCAAAAACGAAGAGTCGGATAAACACCAAACTTGGTATTTAGGTTCAGTATCTTTCAGAGATGCGACACGAAGGTTTACAAGAAAATCCCCCCACCCCAGACTACCCTTTACAAGGAACATTTTTCGAAAATTTTAATTTTCTCAAAAACGGCTCTAACGATTTTGATTAAAATACCATATGTTTAAGATATTGTCATTACAAATAAAATGTATATCTCGAATTTTCTGGGAATGTCTCCAAAAGTATTCTTCATTATGAACGACTTTTTCATAACTGGTAAACCATAAGAGATAGACAAAATTTTACTACACGAAAAATGTAGATCGCATTAAAATACACAATTTATGTCATATACATTTCTTTTGTTGAGTAAACCGTTTGCGAGATATTGCTTGTTATTCCCTTAAATTTTCCAATACTTATACTTTTTCTCAAATTCGTTATTCATTTTTTTTATGTCCTGGACATGCAAAGAGAATGGAATGCGCCACATAGCAACCAGCGCTAAAATATTTGACTATCGCTTAAAATCTAGCATATTCCCCTTGCATCTACAAGAAAATTATCAATAAGATTAACAGCTCGATATCTCGATTAACATGAAGCATATGGAGAATAAGCGTTTATAAAAATAGTTTGTACAAGAGTAGAGAAAGGCATGTGAGTGTGACACATCAGATTTGTTTTTCGTTGGTTCCCAGTTTTCTCAGAAATGGCTAACGATTTTGATTAAAACATTATATGCTTAAGATATTTGCATGGCAAATCCGAGAGCATGACAGTAGATGGGGGATTTAAATCATTACAAGTAAGAAAGACTATAAATCCATTTTCAAATCTTAATGGGAAATTTTGAATTGCAACACTAAGAAGGAAAGATGGAATAGCCTGGATTTGAACTACAAATCTTTTGATTTCCGTTCGCCTGCTTCACCAACTGAGCTACCATTTCCAACACGACATTAAATTCTTTAAATGACTTGCATTTTTCCGGTAAATCATAAGAAGATCTGAAATTTATTTTGAGTTGACTTACCCCAATAGTGAATTACGATGTCGTAAATAGTTCATTATATCCCCGAATTTCTCTTAAAAACACACAAAAATATTTCATGTAAATTTTTTGTGGCATTAGCTATTTCCGATTTATATATTAATATTTGTTTGAATGTTTCAATACTGTTGTAATTTTTTAAAAACACTACCGCGATGTCATGGAAAGTGTATGGAATTTCCTAGCCCTCAATTTTACTCCATTATTACTTCAACTTTCATCTGCTTGGTCTGTTTCATGGTTGCAAGTGTCGGCAGGAGTCTCAGTTACGCATGGCAAAGGTAAAGGATATTCCATGTAAACCTTCGTCTCCCGGAATGTAGGTGTTCACCGAGTCCCAGGCTCCCTACTCTATATTCGATCTTAGGTTGATCCGCGGCAAAACAAACCCACGTGGTCAGTGCACCGTGGTGCAACACGGTAGCAATGCGCCCAGGAAAGTAGTCCCATGCTAATCTCTGAATTTTAGAATGAATTTATCCTTAAATAGTGTAATATTCTATACAAATGCCTAAGGTTTTATTTAACGCTGATTTATACCGTAAAACAGAGCTACAAGTCCCATGACGCAATTCGTATGAGTCACCTGACATCCGGGTAGGCACAAAATATTGTTTACAGCCAGAAACCAGCAGTTGTGGTCAGTATCATGGATGACGGTGAATTCGCTCTTGTGTTTTCGTCGAACTACGTAAAGCATTAGCCGCGCAAACCATTGACTAGTGATGAAAAAACAATAGTGTTGAATCTTTATTATAAGAAATGGTGAAATTAACTCCTGAGTTCACCGGTGTTTCGAGTACAAGCATAAACAGTGCTTGTGTAGAAAAATCTGAACCGAGATAGGTGGTTACACCCGGAAAAAAAGAAAGCATATGAAATACGCGATGCAAGAATGTAGTGATTTTGAGAAGAATGCAATTCGCGTAATAGTGCACAATTTCTTTTTTAAAATGAGCCGCCAACAATTAATAAAGTGCCGCTTCCGAGTGCGAATAAATTAGGTTATCGCATACCTGTTACTTTATTTTTCGCTCATTTATTTTATAATTAACTATTATTATATGTGCAAACGTTTATTTCATCAATCTTATCACCTTTAACCCTTAACAGAATATGCTAGTCACCGTTTAAGTCGTCGAAATAAAGACTCTTGTTATTTTTTGCACTACGTGCCGCTTGTACTCGCCACATGGTCTGAAAGTGTGACAGTATTTCTAGCGCGAATGGCGGAAGGATAGATTATAGCGGTGCACTGGTCACCTGGGGTTTGTTTTGACGTGGATCAACCTAAGAGTCGTGGGATGTGCAAGCCTGCAGGGGGGAGGGGAGCCAGCTGTCATGCGGGGAGTTTCAGTCTGTAAAATGTAGGAACCCTGCCCTCTGCTCTGTCGTGCCTCCTGAACCGACCGCCCTCTGTCTCATTTCACCTTACCCGGGGCACTGGCACAAAAGATCTTGTAGTCGAGGTGGTAAGATCCCCCTCCCCACACCTACCCCTGCTCCTACGACGTAAGTCGCCATTGATGTACGTCATCTCAAATTTGAGATATCCTTACAGAGAAAAATACGAGTTAGTTGGAGAATTTAATGTTGTGCTGGCATATTGCCATGGTAGCTCTGTTGGTTCAACCGGACGGAAACCTGAAGGTGTGTAGTTCAAATCCTGGATATGGTATTGAATTTTTCAATCTGAGTCTATCTTTCTAACACTGTCCTACACACCGCTGGTATGAAAGAACAATTACAAAGGTTTTTATCTGTGGGTTGCCTTGCATTTTGTGGAACAAAGCATTAAATCAACAAAACCTGATATAATGAGTATTAAACGGTGACGTCATATACCTAATCGCAAGCCTGAAAAATTATTTATTTGAAGAAATTGCAATGCATATTATAGTATTCCAAACAGCAGTTCGTTTATTTACTTTCTCTACCACGTATAGTAAGTGGGGGAAGTACTGCATTCCAACCAAAGATTCTTCTTGTTCATTCTCTGCTTAACCTCCTCGTATGTAGGACTTACACCCCCAGGACTTACAGGCATGCCTGAGGTCAGAGGTCCGTCGAGGAGCAGACACTCATGGATCAGACAGAATATCTAGGATGCCCCGATGTCTGGTATGGGGAGGAAGGAAGTAGATGAAACGAAATGATGGTGAAGTGGATGAAAGGAAAGGCGATGATGGAACAGTTGATGGAATGAATTGCGGAGGAAACCGGAGAAAACCCGCCCAGACGCCGTTTTGTTCACCACAAATTCCACATGCGGGTCCCTGGGTTTGAACCCGGGCCGCCTCGGCGAGAGGCGAGCGGTCTAACCTCTCGGCCACGGCGCCATACCGAAATTTCACCGGAAATACAATCATGTTTTTAGGTTCAACATGTTCAAAAAATTGCGACAGGAAGATTTTCTGCTAAATTCCGCACTCCAAGCTACCCTTTACATGGAACGTTTTCCGAAATTTTTGATTTTCTAAAAAATGGCAAACGATTTTTATTAAAATACCATACATTAAATATATTTACATGACAAATAAAATATATATTTTGAATGTTCGAGGAATAACCTATGAAGTCCTCTTCATTCGGAGACACTTTTGTATTATCTTCTATAACTGGTAAACGTTAAGCGATAGACGAAAACGTACTACACAAAACATATTGATGTCTTTAAAAAACACAATTTATTTCAAATAACTTTTTTGTTGTTGCATAAGCCGTTTCTAAGATAACAGTTATTAACAGTTCCAATTTTTCATTTTTTTTTTTTGGTCTTTCTCTTAAAGAGCGTATAGCGTCCAGTTCTTAAACATTTGACTATCGCTGTTCCGTTAGAAAATATGTTTGAGTATGAATAATTTGTGTACGATAGAGGGTAGAGAAAGCCATGTGAATGTATCACATCAGATAATTTTTTGTTAAACTTTAATACATGCGTTTGGAATACAATTATTTTCTTTTCTTCCTTTCGCTGCGTAAAATCGTACCATCGACCCCCCCCCAAAAGAAGGTTATCCAAAACAGCTCTGTCATCTTTATTTCGGTTAAGCAAACTTCTACTGCATATGAGTAGTAAATAGAATGGTCATGAAATGTTAATGGACAGAGAGGCATGTGACAGTTTCATTCTGCCTTTAGGACAAGTTCTTTTCTTTTAAAACACTTTTAATTTCGTGCTTTATTAAACTAATATTAATTAATTTGTGCTCTGTGTGGCACACTTTCCTAGAACTTGTTTTTAAAGCAAGTCACAACAGCTGCTTTTCCGCCAAAGGGCACCAGATGGCGTGATGAAGAACAAATACCGCCCATTAGCACACGTCACGGTTTTTCAATGAGAAAACACGCTCCAGGTGAAGGATTCCAGATTTCTGTCGCTCCGCTCCCGCATCTAGTTCATAAATCTTGTAGCTAACCGTGGGAAATGTTGCTGTCGAACTCGGTACTCAGGGATTAACGTTCCAACAGAGGCAGAAAACTTGCACTTGTGTCATTCAACAGTTTATTTCGTAGTTAGAGATTCGGAGACTGTTGAAAAATGAAGTTCATTATAAAACCTGCATTTATTGTTTTGAATAGGAATACATGATAATAAAAATAAATAACCTTATAAGTTACATTACATGACTCTCTCTACCCTCAAAATTGAGTTTTATTTAAGGACGCTCATTAACTACCATGGTCCTTAGAGTCACATTCTTAATTGGGCGTGAAAGACGGACATTTTTCTCAGAGGCCTCTTTATCAGGCTTGAGGTTCTTTTACGTGCCGTAAATCTACGACACGGAGCCACCGGCTTTATTTTCCTTCCGAAGCAAGCCATGCTAAGGATTTTACGCCCGAAAAAATCCATGGTAACCACTACACCCGGAGAACGACTCTCTCTACCCTATATCGCTTATTCAGAATATACTTACGAAAGTTCATTTTCCTATCTAGTTCATTTTAATACATGTAAACGTTTCCGGAAATAGCTGCATTACACATTTCGTTATATATGCAAAAGGAACAGCGATATTCAAATGTTTTAGAACAGGACGCTATAACTGGCTATAATGCCATGCTGTTTCCATGGAATCGCGAGAAACAACTGAAAATCAACAGGACTTTAAAAGACTGGCTAAGTACTGAACAAATCGAACCATTAATAAGGGTATCTCAGAAATGGCTAATGCAACAAATAAAGTTATTTAAAATAAATTGTGTTTTTTTAAAGAGATATGCATTTTTTGTGTATTACGTTTTCGTCTATCGCTTAACGTTTACCCTTACACAAGATTATACAAAATTCCTTCCGAATAAAGAGAACATCAAAAGCTACTTCAAGAAATTTGAAGATATACATTTTATTTGACACATAAATATCTTTGTGTGGTATTTTAATCAAAATCGTTAGAGCCATTTTTTAGAAAATCAAATATTCAAAAAATGTCCCATGTAATGGGCAGGTGGTGTGGGGAATTTTCTTGAAAATCTTCGTGTCGTATCATTTGAAGATAGTGGACTTAAATACCAAGTTTGGTATTTATCCAATTTTTCATTTTTACTTTCTCTACTACGTATAGTAAGTAGGGTTAGTATTGTATTCCACCCAAAAATTTGATACCCAGATTTCACCGGAAATATATGTTTTGAGACCCCCTGAATCCAAAAAAAGCATTTTTGGAAACATGTTAGTGTGTGTGTGTGTGTCTGTGAACAGCATAACTTAGAAACGAACAGTCGGATAAACACCAAACTTGGTATTTAGGTTCAGTATCTTCCAGAGATGACACACGAAGGTTCTCAAGCAAATCCCCCCTCCCCAGATTACCCTCTACACAGAACATTTTTCGAAAATTTTAATTTTCTCAAAAATGGTCCTAACGATTTTGATTAAAATATCATATGTTTAAGATATTTTCATGACAAATGAAATGCATATCTCGAATTTTCTGGGAATGTCTCCAAAAGTATTCTTCATTGTAAACGACTTTTGCATAACTCGTAAACCATAAGAGATAGACAAAATTTCACTACACAAAAAATGTAGATCGCGTTAAAATACACAATTTCTGTCATACATTTTTGTTGTTGTGTGAACCATTTTCAAGATATTGCTTGTTATTCCTTAAGTTTTCCAATACTTTTTCTCAAATACGAATTCGTTATTCATTTTTTTTGTCCTGGACATGCAAAGAGATTGAAATGCGCCACATAGCAACCAGCTCTTAAAATATTTGACTATCACTTAAAACCTACCAATTCCCCTTGCACCTACAAGAAAATTAGCAATAAGATTAACATCTCGATTAACATGAAGCATATGGAGAATAAGCGTTTGTAAAAATAGTTTGTACAAGAGTAGAGAAAGTCATGTGAGTGTAACACATCAGATTTTTGATTTATGCTGTTCACAGAAAACACACACACAGACATGTTTCCAAAAATTGTTTATTTGATTCAATGGGCCATAAAAACATGTATTTCCGGTAAAATCTCGGTATGGAATATTTGGGTAATAAAATAAAGTCCGAAAATAATGAGGACTATCTTACCCTGCATATCTCAATATTTTGTATCTAGCCGAGTTGTCTAGGCTGGCTGAGTACAACGAAATATTGCCTAATTTAAGTAATTTCTCTGCAGATATTAATCTTGAGCGAGCTGAACTGGATGATACATAGTACTGATTTGGCAATGGAAATAAACTAATTTGGAATATTTTTAAACTTGGGTAGTGGTTTGCATAAACTTGTACTGCGAGAGCCATATGCTACCGATATCCACAGTAATTCTACGACTGGACTTGACGGGTGGGTCCTCGGTGCTTATGACAGCTATCACTGTCCGCCGAATATGGTGTTATGGTATGGCCGGCTATGCTCACACAGGCTAAACGTGAGCTAAGGGGCGGGACCCGAGTTTCTCACGGTGTTGAGGGTCAGCGGTTCATCATCACCTTGCCCCAGGTCTTCTCGCTCTGGGAATATCCTCGGGGAATGAGAGACACACGCTGCATTTAGCAATACACTGTCTTGGAGCTAGTGATCTGCGAGTAACGTTTTGTAACGGAACACAACTTGAAGAATTAAAACTGGGTGACATGCATATGAAAATCTACCCTTAATTCAAAATTTTTATAGGCTATGACGTCCGAAAAATCAGAACTTTTAAATGGTGAAAGAATTACCAATAGAAATCGGATTTGTATCCATTAAAAATATCTAAAATATGCTGTGAAAATCTTTGAGATATGCTCTAAGGCCCAGGAAGCACTGTGTTTTCACCTTGAAGATATTTTTCCAAAGAACACAAAACTAATATCAGGATTACCGAGCGGGATGGCTCAGGCGGTAAAGTCTGTGGCCCGCATTCGGTAGGTCTCAGATTCAAGTCTGAGGCTTTTTCATTGTTTTCCTCAATCGCTAAGGTAAATGCATGATTGAATATTTAATACCATGACCCAAAGTTCCACCTTAAGTCTAAAAGAATAATAAAATGATAAATAAGTGGTAATAGCGAATGTTATGCCATCTATCCGCAATGTAAGCTGTTAGACTGGACGGCACCCTAACGCCATCTGCACGGCACGAAACAGAAGATCCGGCTGCCATACGCTGGCGGTCTTTGTTGGCACGTGACGAAGCAAGACGGCATGTCCAGGGATGAGACCTAGAAGGCTATCTGTCGCCTTTATGTGTGAGGTTGGCGTTTACACTGGACGCCACCCTAATGCCATCTGCACGGCACGAAGCTGAAGAATCGGTAGCTATGCGCTAGGGTCTCTGTGCCACGTGACGGAACGGATGGTTACAGGGATGAGACCTAGAAGTCTAACTGTCCATCACATTTCGTGCTAAGAGTTATCCACCAACAGATCCGTCGCTATATGACCAAGGAGTTAAAGTGACGTAAAATTAAATAGAGTAAAAAAGAAAAAAAAAATATCAGGATTTCTCTCTAAAACACTGCACAATTTACAGCTTAATGTTCCTGCTTAATTTAAAGGGGCACCCACATGTTTACTCTAAAACTCCAGAGTAAGGGCTTTATTAATTTACTGTGTTTAAATATTTATTTTAAAATATGCAATTATATGCACTATAAAACCTCACATACCGGCACAGAAGAACTGAAACATATTGCAAAATTTAATTCTATGTCACAAGTAGAAACAAATTGAATATTCATTTACATACAAATCCGGTGTCTGTTATCAATATCGATTGACTGGTTTTTCGGACACTAGTATATATACACACATACACACACTCTAATTTTTACTTTCTCTACTACGTATTATAGTAAATAGGGGAAGTATTGCATTCCACCCAAAAATTTGATATCGATATTTCGCGGGAAATACATATTTTGAATCATTCTGAATCAAAGAAATAAAAAAGCATTTTTTAGAAAAATGTCGGCTCGTGAGTGTATGTATGTCTGTGAACAGCATAACTCAAAAACGATAAGTCGGATATATACTAAACTTCGTATTTAGGTTCAGTAACTTTCAAAGATGCGACACGAAGATTTTCAGGAAAATCCCCCACCCCAACTATCCTTTACGTGCAACATTTTTCGAAAAACGTGTATTTCCAGTGAAATCCCGGTATTGAATTTTTGGCTGGAGTGCATACTTCCCCTACTTACTATACGTAGTAAGGAAAGTATAAAATATACCGAGATATCAGGCTGAAGTATGTATTCACGTATTCAACATTTTAAATGCCCCTTTTGCCACAGTTTACACGCCAATGCCCCCGCTGCAGCAGAATAAGATAATTGCTTGAGCAGGGGATATTGGCACCGCCTAAAGCCATTTCCCTAAGGCAGGAAAATTCCTCATTTCGGCACTTTGTTGTACCGTAATGCAAATAGCACGTGCTTGCACGCGATCCTTCCAATGGAATCTCGTTCTCACCTGATCGGCACAGTTACTTCACAGGTCGAATGTTAATAGTAAGGAAATAGCTGCTCCATTCTGTTCCCACAGCTGTTCTATTGTTCTGTCTTCATATGCATATATATCGTCTGAAACTCTATTTCCTTTCCCACTATTTACATCCTACTTAACGCCTCTATTTTCACGCGATGATCACTATTTGGAGAAAAAACTAAGTATAAAATCTAATGTGATATGAGGGGCGTCCAATAAGTAAGTTTCCCTATTTTATAAAAACATTACACAGAATTGAACATGTTGAATTAATTTTATTTATATTTTTGGGGACGTGACACAAGTTTTTCCAAGGCAGTGTTGCACCAGGTCGGGTGCTGTGCTCGCAACCAGCTGTTCACTGATTTGACTTCATCATCAGTGTTAAAGGTGCTTTTAGTTGGAGGAACATGTGAAAATCACTTGGGGCAAGCTCCGGTGAATACGGAAGATACGAGAAAACTTCTAAGTTGAATCTTGACCCAGGCGGAGCTCAGAAGATTCAACTGGGAAGTTTTCTCGCATCCTCCATATTCACCAGATCTTTTCCCAAGTGATTTTCACATGTTCCCCTGAATCAAAGGTAATCTTGGAGGTAAGCATTTTAACACCGTGAAGAAGATCAATCAGAAGTAAACAGCTGGTACCGACCACAGGACCCGATCTGGGACAACACTGCCTTGAAAAAACGTATCACGTCCCCACAAAGCTTGGAAAAACATGTTGACTATGTAGAAAAGTAACAGAAGGTTTGTACAATACAAATAAAATTAATTCAACATGATCAATTGTATATAATGTTTTTATAAAATAGGGAAATTTACTTATTGGACGACCCTCGTAAATTCACATGACTTTCTCTAACCTCCATCGCTTATTAGTCGGTACCCAAACTATTCTTACGAAAGCTTATTTTTCTATGTACTATATTTTAATCTAAACAAACTTTGCAGAAATAGCTACATTACACATTTCGTATTAGATGCAAAGAGAACAGCGACAGTCAAATGTTTAAGACTGGGCGCTATATGCTGCCCTAAAAGTCCATACTGCTCCCATGCGATCGCGAGAAACAACCGAAAATCGATAGGAATTGAAAATAAAAGTATTTAATAAATCGGATCATTAATAACGGATATTTTGGAAATGGCTGATACTACAAAAAATATTTTTAATAAATCCTGCGTTTTAAGGACATCTATATTTTTGTGTGGTACGCTTTCACCTCTCGCTTAACGTTTACCAGTTATACAAGATTCTACAAAATTCCTTCTAAATGAAGAGGACGTCACAGGCTATCCCAGGAAAGTCAAGATATACATTTTATTTATGTTAATATAATTAATATTATAGCGCATGCGTGTGCATTGTGGCGTCGACACATTATTGCTGTGTAGCATGACATTGTTGAAATAATCATTTTGATTACGAGTTTGAATTTCCGTGAACATGTGTGTGGAACATCTCCCTCCAATGTCTTTCCTGTAATATTTTGTGTACGATGTAGTGGCACCACACCACTTATTTAATAAACCACAGGTATTATGTTATGAATATCCCACGCCTGCTTTACATTTGTGCAGCTGAGTTCCTGGTTCTCTCGCTGTCTCTGAGTCTACGTCCCCAATGTTTATGCCGGGGTAACTATATATGCTATCTTAATCAAAATCGTAAGAACCATTTTTAGAGAACCCAAAATTTCGAAAAATGTTCCGTGTAAAAGGGTAGTTTGGGGTGACAGGATTTTTTTGTAAAGCTTGTGTCTGAAGTAGGTTTGTTGCTGCTACGTATGGAAAGCCAGTTTGAAGATGTATTATATTTCGACTGTTGGGGAGCCAAACTTGAAGTAGTTGCAACCGCACGTATGGTAAAAAGTTTCCGTTAGCCTTCGCCCCAAATGTGCCTTCCGGTGGCCTTTGCCACAACTTTAAAAATATTAACTTTGTAAGTTGACTGTTTCTTTAAATATCATATATTTATGTTTGCCTCGGCTGCGTCAGTATTTAGCAGGGAGTGGTGCGACTGAAGAATGTAGGCTTACACAGATTATAATTTTACTTCACTCCTTTTTATTAATGCTGGACACGATTTAAATAACACTTCACTGATATAGAGAGAGCTGTGAGATGTTTTTTATTAATTACTTGCACTTTTTAACATGTAAACTATTTTTGTCCGACACAAAATATGTATTAAATTTCTCGAGGACGCATCTCGCGTCCGGTTAGTAACGCTGTCTGCAAGCAACTGACTTCTGAATTTGTAAATTTTGCTCCATTTTAGTTTCTGATTGGCTAATCCTACTCCAATAGAATACCTTCATTTAACTAAAGCTTTTTCTGGATGTTGATTAGCTATTTTATAAACTGTCTCAAAAATTACATTATTGTTGCTCCAAGAATTACCAGTAGCATTTAAACTTTCTAATTCATTATTGCCTCAAGGTTACCTCATTGTTACCTCATTGTTAGCAACTTTAAACCTATTATTCTCACAGCTCCTACATTATTAAATTACGTAATACATTCACGTAACTTTATTGAACACGTACACATTAATATAAACATTAATACAATGACTGTTGCATACATTTTTTTATATTGTTACATACATATATTGCTTTAAGGTGGGCTGTTATTGAATTTTTATATTATATAATTTGACTGAAATCATTTAAGTGTTAAAAATACTGCCTCAAGTCTCATCTTTGGAAGGTATTGATCCTAAATACCAATTTGAGTTATGCTGTTTACATATACACACGCATGCGGAATTTTTTCTAAACAGGATGTTTACCGGATGTATTTCCGGTAAAATATCGCTATCGAATGGAATGCAATACCTTCTCTACCTACTATATATGTGATAGAGAAAGTAAAAATCTGAGCGTGTTACATTCATGTGACTTTCTTTGGCCTCCATGGATCATTTTTATTGCTATTCTTACAAAAGCCTATTTTTAATAAATTTAATGTCATTTGCAGAAATTCTTTCATTCTACATTTTGTTATAGATATAAGAGACTTGGGGTGATGCTGTAAACTTTATGCTTGCGTTGAAATTCAAGCTCTTTCCGTAACATTGCGAGAAATAAATGAATCGTGACCAGTTTAAAAAAAATGACAAATTAATAAAGAGTTCAAACCAATAACAACAAATATCTTGGAAGTGGCTGATGCCACAAACTATTATTTCAAATAATAGGTGTTCTAAAGAGACCTACTTTTTTGTGTATTAAGTTTTTATCTAGCTCTTACGGTTTAGCAGTTATACACAATTTATTCAGGACGATGAGTGCGCGTGTGTGACATTGAACGGCGTAACTCAAAAACTAAAAGTTAGTTAAATAGTAAATTTGGTATTAAAATTCAAGATCTTTCAAGGATTTTCAAGTATATATCCCATCCCAAACTACCCTTTACATGGAACATTTTCCGTTATCTTTTTATTTTCTCAAAAAAAAAATGGTTCTAACGATTTTGATTAAAATACCATATGTTTAAGCTATAAGTAAAATGCATAAATAACCTGTTAAGTCCTTGTCATTCTGAATGACTTTTATATAAATGGTAAATTGTATGAGATAGACAAAATATTATTACACAAAAATGTACACCTTGATTACAACACAATTTGTCAAATAAATCGCTTTGGGCTACTGTATCTAATGAAAAATTATCTCGATTAACAAGAAATAGGTATAAGAATAATATTTTGTAGAATAGGAAAGGTAGAATCAGACTGAAAGATTCAATGCCATAGCCGGGATTTCAACCACGGTTCTTCCAGTTTCCGTCTGGCTGCTCTCGCCAAATGAGTTATCATGGCAACTTGCGGGCAGCACGTTACATTCCCCAACTGACTGGCATTTTTTTTCCGGTAAACCATAAGGAGATTTCAAATTCATTTTGAGAAGACATATCCCGATGCCGACTTACAATGTTGGCAAGGCCTAAACGCTAAAAGCTTTAGATAAAGCGATAAATTGTGGCAGTATTTTATATCACAACAATGTAAATGCCAGAGGAATTGTAGTGTAAATAAGCATTATTGTATGACATTGATTTGAGATGTTTGTTAATTATAAGCATTGTTAGGAAATAAGTTTACACGGCCTCACTGAAACTGACTATAGGAGCGGATAACAATGTAGCAGGGGGTGAGTTGTTTATTAATTAGAAGAGACAAACAAATGACGTCAGATTAGCGCGCGCTTTTCTTAGAAATAGAGGGAATATTTTCCCTACAGCATATGTGTTCGTAATTTTGATTGGATATAAAAATAGACGCTAATGTTGACGCGTTTTATTAACCAATAGCAGCTCTGTTATAATGTTTAGGCATATCGGGGTGAGGGAGTATAAATTCCGTGCCAGAGACGGGTAACGCGCAGTTTGACAGAATAATTCACCAGGTAAACGTCGCTCTGTCCAACAGAAGGATTCGCGGGTAATACGTCGTTCAGTCCAACAGAATCGTTCGCGGGTAATACGTCGCGCAATTCTACAGAATCTCTCGCGTCGTAAAGTTAGTTAAAAGATGTGAAATACGCGAATTAATAATGCGCAGCAAATAAGTGATTATAGTAACATTAGAAAATACAACAGTTTCAGTCGGGCGTGTATCAAGAGTCAATATGTGAAATTAATTAATTGTGACGGTAATAAAAGTGTAAAAACAAATTCTTTTATAAGTGTTATCCTTCAGTAACCAATCCTTTCCGTTTACACACCCTGTTCAAGAGATATGCTCGACTGAGTAGGAATAATAGCTAGCCGGAGGACAAATAACCCACAATTTAAACTATTAATACAATAACAGGCGCCCAGCAATAGATAACACGAAGTTACTGCGACAAATTGGCTCCCATACGTGGTGCAGATAAACATGAAGCATCTTCCAACTACAAACAAATATACTACTTCAAAATTTGGTTTCAAGTCCAATCGCTTGGCAATTACCCTTTGTATTTGCACATGTTTAATAAACCAACTTCGTTTGATTAGGTCTTACTTTTCATTCTGTCTTTTTACATGATTAATTTCTCATAGCACTCGCATTATCTATTCACAATACAAATCGTCATACTACTATCGAGATTCGTTGTAGAGTTAACCTATACATTATAGTGGCAGCCTTGTTTTATTTAACCGAGTTGAAAATTAAATGGCGGAAATTATGAATTCGGAAGAAACTGAAATGGAGGTGAAATTACAGAAGCAGCAGAAAGAATAACATTAGAAGTAATTACCCCCAAAAAGCCAGAAAGCAATATGATATTGCATTTAATCGTGGTATAAGGCAAAACATGTTGAAAATGATTTCACTGAAAATGACTGCTAAATATCTGACATCTCCCTTTCTTAATGTCATTTCTCTTGTTTCAAGAACGCGTTCTAAACATCATATCTGTTAGTTTCTGTTTTACAACTTCGAGCGCTGTCTAACTGTCTAAGGTAGAAAGTACCATCCTTATAAAGTTTAAGTTTGAAGTTCGACGATGCTGCGTTGTTTAGTAATTTGTAAACATGGATAAAACTGGCCATCGTTGTGTGATATAATATTTACATTTGAAAGGTCTTAGTCCAACTAATATTAAAGCTGAGCTAGATTATACTCTGGGGGAGTCTGCTCCTTCGTTTAGAACAGTAAAATATTGGGTGGCAAAGTTTAAGCGAGGCCGTACGAGCTGCCTAGACGAATGTAACAGTGGTCCAACAAATGAGGTGACCTCGCCAGAAATTGTGAAGAAAATCCTTTAAATGGTATTGGATGACCGTCGACTAAAAGCGCGAGAGCTAGCAGACATCGTAGGCATTTCAAAAAGTGCTGTACATCGCATACTAACTGAAAAGTTAGACATGAGAAAGCTGTGCGCAAGATGGGTACCTTGTTTACTCACAATGGAACAAAAGCAGCGTCGTGAGGATATTTCATTCGAGTGTTTGGAGATGTTTCGTTGCAATAAAGCAGAGCTTTGCGTCGATTCATAACCATGGATGAAACATGGGTCCATCACTTCACACCTGAGACGAAGGAACAGTCAAAACAGTGGATTGAAAGAGGAGAATTGGCTCCAAAGAAGGCGAAGACAGTTCCATCTGCAGGCAAGGTCATCGCGTCAATTTTTTAGGATACGCGTGGGATAATTCTCGTTGATTATCTTCAAAAAGGAAAAGCAATCGATCGCGAGTATTATGCAAACTTATTGCAGCGTTTGAATGATGAAAAACGGCCGCATTTAGCGAAAAAGAAAGTATTGTTTCATCAAGACAATGCACCAGTTCACACATCCATTATCGCCATAGCCAAAATCAATGAGTTGAAGTTCGAATTGCTTCCTAATGCACCCTATTCGCCAGACTTAGCCCCCTATGATTATTTTCTGTTTCCAAAGTTGAAGAAATGTCTTGGTAGTAAAAGGTTTTCCAACACTGAAGAGGTGGTGTTTGCAGTTGATGGCTATTTTGCAGAACTCGACGGTTTTCATTATAAACAGGGTATTGAACCTATTGAACATCGCTGGGAAAAGTGTATCGAGCTGAAAGCAGACTATGTAGAGAAATAAAGATGTTTTTTCACAAAATTTGTATGTTTTCTTTGTTAGGTCGGGTACTTCTGGGACAGCCCTCGTATCACGTAATTGATTGCTGTTAGAGCAACCGGGCGGAAACCGGAAGATCTGTAGTTCAAATACTAAAACCAAAGAAGAGAAATAATACTTTGTTGAGTTACGAAGACGCAGCTTCTGTTTGCAAATCACACATTCAAAACAGTCCAATATCTACAGATTAATATAAAGCACCACCCATAAGCAAACGGCACAGTTGCGGCAAGAAAGCAGGGGACTTGGCATTTTCAAGAAGTTTTGAAGGATTTTCTCGGATATCTGATAGAAAAACAATTCTCGGTATGCCTATAAATCACCGAGCAGTCGTACTGTAATCTACGGCAAGCAACATGGCCGACAGTGCACGAAGCGCCGAGGGCATACGAGGCGCCAGTTGTCGTGGAAGTATGCCGCCTCCGGCCCCCCACCGCCTCCACTGCCCCTCGGCGCTGCACGTGCAGTTTGGTCAAGGAACACAGCCCAAGTCAACTTGCGTTACAATGGAGTTGGAGTGAACCATCAAGTTATCAAACTGCAGATTTAAAGGTTGCACATTGTGGAGGTGTTCGCGCGCGCCCGCGCGCACGTGTTTAATAATAAAGTTTATACGTAATACATTTTTCTTTTTTTATTAATTGTTTTGTTACTTTCTCTACTACGTATAGTAAATAGGGGAAGTATTGTATTCCACCCAAAAATTCGATACCGAGATTTCACCGGAAATATATGTTTTGAGACCCCCTGAATCCATTTTTGGAAACATGTCCGTGCATGTGTCTGTGAACAGCATAACTCAGAAACGAAAAGTCCGATAAACACCAAACTTGGTATTTAGGTTCAGTATCTTCCAGAGATGCGATATGAAGGTTTTCAAGAAAATCCCCTCACCACAGATTACCCTTTACATGGAACATTTTTCGAAAATTTTAATTTTCTCAGAAATGGTTGTAACGATTTTGATTAAAATATCATATATTTAAGATACTTTCATGACAAATAAAATGTATATCTCGAATTTTCTGGGAATGTCTCCAAAAGTATTCTTCATTGTGAACGACTTTTGCATAACTGGTAAACCATAAGAGATAGACAAAATTTTACTACACAAAAAATGTAGAACGCGTTGAAATACACAACTTATGATATACACATTTTTTTTATCGAGTGAACCATCTTCGAGATATTACTTGTTATTCCCTTCAATTTTTCAATCCTTATTTTCTCAAATGGGAATTTGTTATTCATTTTTTTGTGTTGGATATGCAAAGAGTATTAATCTGTGACAAAGAGAATGGTGCTGCACCTAGCAACCAGCTATTAAGATATATGTCTATGCTTAAAGGCTACTATATTTCTATATTGCCCTTGCAAATACAAAACAAGGGGAACATAGTACGCCTTAAGCGATAGTCAAATATTTTTAGGCCTTGTCGCTATGTGTAAAATGTAAGTCTCTTTGCATGTCAAAAGATCGTTTCTGCAAATGTTTATCTCGATTAATATGAAGTAGATGGAGAATAAGAGTTTGTAAAAATAGTTTGTACAAGAGTAGAGAAAGGCATGCCATGCGAGTGTAACATCAGATTCTTTAATTTATGCCTCGACTGCGTCAGCTATATATTTGGTAGAGGAAGTATCTCTTATCAAGGATGGTACGGCTGTAGAATAGTTTAACACACTTTACACAGTTATAATGTTAAATTCTTACTTCTTTATTACTTCTTAAGACAGTTGAATAACATATCAAATAATTCACTAAGTATTTACGTATGGAGCTGTAAGATATTACATTCAATATGTGTGCTAACGAACTGCAGTTTACAGAGAATTTCTTAAGTTCTTTATTCTCATTAAATTATAAATCATACAAATGTATATCTCTGCGAATATTAAATGACATGTATTTTACGGTTGTGGTAATTATGTTTTTCCTAACTACATTTTTAGAGTTCAAAATATATCTTCTCCGCACTGCACTAATATTTCACATCTGCACACTATGAGCTTCATTTACTGAACTGACTTGGGTTGGGTACGCTACCTCTTACGTAGCGTCCACTACTTAAAATTTTAAATTTAATCTTTCTATTTGCTGATTGGCTAAGCCCACACTAGCAGAGCACTTTGGGTGTAACTTTGATTGGCTTTTTGCACCCACGTGACTTATTACAAGCTTTTTGGACGTTACATCAGTATTTTTCCATCGACCGTTGGTATCCTTCCTTAGCTTTCTAACTTGTAGTTCTGCCAAGGTTACAACTTATTGTAAGCCACCCTCTGCTTTCCACTTTAGGACACTGCTTGCTACAAAAAACAGCTTGCTTCTACTCTCACAGCTCCTACGTTTCTAAACTAAGAAATACATTCACATAACTTTTTACACACATACACAATAACTATACATAAAATAATGGGTGTAATATACATTTTATAGCAATTAATGATTGCTTATAGGCGGGCTATAGATTGATATCAGTTAAGGGATAAAGAATACTGCCTCAATATTTTCCCCATAACTGTAAATCTCCATCCTTAACCCCTAACCACTTATAAAAGCTCAAAAATGGTTCTACGAGAGAAACACCACCTGGCGTTTACCTCTTTATTTTACTACTGTAATGTGAGCTTTATGCGAACACATAACTAATGTGTTAATTTCACATGACTTTCTCTACCCATTTAACAAACTATTCCTATAAAAGCTAATTCTTCTATCCATTACATGTTTATCGAGATAAACATTCACAGAAAATGTTTTGTTACATATTTCCTTCTAGATACAACGGTAACAGGGGACTACAGTAGACTTAAGCGACAGTCAAATATTTTATGAGCGGTCGCTATGTGATGGCATTGAAATGCCCTTCTCTTTGCATGACCACGAGAAAAAACCGAATAGTGAGAAAAGTATACAAATATTTGAAAAATTAAACTAATAAGAAAGAATGTTAAGAAAATGGATAACACCATAAAAACTTTTATTTTACTTAATTTTTTTGTTTTAACAGGATATACATTTTTTGTGGTAACATTTCCTCTGTGTCTTAGGGACTTCACGTAGTATTATTTCCAGATAATTTAAGATATACATTTTATTTGTCACGCAAATATCTGAAACATAATTGGCATTTTAATCTAAATCATTAAGGGCTTTTTTTTTTTTTTTTTTTTTTTTTTTTTAGAAAATCGAGATTTGCAAAAAGCTTCCATGTAAAGGGTAGCTCAGGGTGGGGAGTTTTACTTGAAAACGTTCGTGTCCTATCCTTGAATGTTACTGAACATAAATAGAAAGTTTGGTGTTTAACCTACTTTTCGTTTTGGAGCTATGCAGTACAAACACACCGCTAACTTTTTCCACTTTTTTGGGGGGGAGGGTTCAAGGAGCCTCGAAACATCATTTCCGGAAAATTTGGACATTTTTGGGTGAAATAAAATACCTCGTTACTTACTGTAATAAAAATATAGAGCTCGTTAAAAATGTAACATTTGTAATAAATGTTGTTTTCGTAACATTAACGTTTTTGAAACATTCTATGCTGTATAATCTATATTGTTCCCATATAGAAGTCTGTCGTTTGAATATTGAAAGTTTCTGATTCTTCTTCTTCCTTTCTTCTTTGAAACAGTTCGTTACTATCACCATGCAGAAGTAATTTATTTTTCTAAGACTGCCACTTTTGAATTTATTTCTCCGTGCTTCCCATAAAGTTTTAAAGACCTGTTTTCGCTTACTTAATCTTAATTTCAAAGAATTAGGCAAAAAATTATCATCAATAACATTGAGAAAGAAGAATAACCTTTTGCCCTATACTCATCTTCTGGAGATAAGGAGAAAAAACCTCATCCAGGTAACTGACCCCAATGAGATTGGGACTCGGGACCTGTGACCTGAGTGTGAGGCAACGCTACAGAGCCAAGCTAAAGCATTGTTCTCCACACAAAAATCCGATATCCAGATTTTACCGAAAATGCACGTTTTGAGACTACCTGAATAAAACATCTGATGTTATACATTCACGTTCTCTACCCTCTATCGTTTATTAGTGGGTATACAAACTATTCTTACTAAAGCTTATGTTTGTATCTACTACATTTTAATCCAAATAAACCTTTACAAAAATAGCTACATTATACATTTCGTTATAGATACAAAGAGAACAGCGATAGTCAAATGTTTAACAACTGGACACTATATACCGGCCTTAAAATTCCCTACCGTTTCCATGTAATCGCGAGAAACAACTGGAAATCGAGATCTAGAGTTAAAGATATCTACATTGTTTTGTGTAGTACGTTTTCGTCTATCCCTTAACGTTTACCAGTTATGCAAGATTATATAAAACTCCTCTCGAATGAAAAGGACTTCAGAGGCTATTCCCAGAAGATTCAAGATATACATTTTATTTGTCATATAAATATTTTTAATGTATGGTAGTTTAATCAAAATTGTTAGAATTATTTTTTAGAAACTCAAAGTTTTGAAAAATGTTCTACGTTAAGGCTAATTAGGAGTGGGGTGTTTCTTGAAAACCTTCGTGTCGCAACTTTAGAAAGTACTGAATCTAAATACCATGTTGGTATTTATCAGACTTTTCGTTTTTGAGTTATGCTGTTCACAGTCTCTCTCTCTCTCTCTCTCTCTCTCTCTCTCTCTCACAAACCCACACCCACACCCCCACACCCACACCCACACACACACACACACACACACACACACACACGCATGGATATTTTTCTAAAAATGCTACTTTTGGATTCAGGGAACCTCAAAACATTTATTTCCGGTGAAATGTCGGTACCGAATTTTTGGGTGGAATACAATACCTTCTCTACCTACCATGTAGGTGTTAGAGAAAGTAAAAAGGCAAGAAAAAAGTGTGTGTGTGTCTGCTGAGAACAACGTAACTCGAAAGCGAAAAGTCGGTCAATGCCAAACTTGGTGTTTAAGTTCAATATCTTCTAAGGAGCTAAAAGACAATTCCCACCTTAAAATACCTCTTACAAGGAAAAATTTCGATACTTTTTAATTTTCTCGAAAAATGGCTCTAACGATCTTTATTTAAATATTTACATAATAAAACCTATGCCTTTAATTTTCTGGGAATAGCCTGTTAAGACCTATGCATTCTGAATGACTTTTGTGCAATTGGTAAACCGTAAGAGATGCTACATAAGAAGTGTAGATCTTCTAAAGAATATAATTTATCTCAAATAAACGTTTGTATAGCGTCAACATTTCCGACATATTCTGTATTAGTGGTTTGAGTTTTGTATTTTTGGGGGGGGGGTGACCATGCAAAGAGCATCGAATTTCAAAACCATCACAAAGCGATCCACTTTTTAAAATGGTGTATTATGCAACAGTACTAAATGGAGTAATGAAGATGCGAGTAATTTTCACACAAGCGTCTTAGTTACCATTATAGTCAAGTTACACACAACTGTTTTAGTCGACCACATTACAATTTAAAAATTTTGAATTTTTACAAAACGACCTGGCCTTGTTGATTGTGTGTAATTAAGTACTGATCGGATGGCAGCATGATGGCAAGACCTTGAGCGTTTTTGCGAGTACTGCAAAAGATGTCAGTACTGTCGAGTCCAGGCCGTTTTCATTGATTTTGTGCAGGTAACGTATACTGAACAATATTAAAACGAAGGAAATGAATTCAATGTATTAGAATATTAAAATTATAATAAACAGATTTTTTTTTATTTTAAATACACATATTTCGTTGTTTATCTGGGGAATGGATCCCAGTGGACTGGTGTCCTGAAGGTGTTAAAAGGTATGGGGGATCTGCGTGCGTGTAAAATCATAATGAGTCGCTGAGGTATAATGGATGCTATTATAGTTCACATATACTCAGCGTGTTATAGTGTGGTCGACCAAAAATATTATTTTCATTTTAACCTACTACATCCTTCTTATACAAACAACGAAATGGTAATAAAAGTTTATCTGGATTAACGGGAAATTAATAAAAGAGTGTAAGTGTGATTGTAGAAGGGAGAGTAACAAAACCGTGAAAGGAAAATTAAGATGTTTCTTAAAGTGAAGGTTTATGGAAACTCGTTTCTGCTTTCAACTCAGGCGTTCGAAACCAGACAAACAATTGGGGACTGCCTCAGCGATCGAGTGGTAACGACTTCTCATCCTGGTCCCGGGTTCGATTCCCGGCCGGGGGTGGGAATTTTTCTTTAATTACGAGGCCTGTTTTAAAGTAAGTACCGCTGCAGTCGCGGTTTTAGCATGCGCAAACAATTCCTCCATTCATTAGGAAGCCATACGCTGCTGTGAGGGATCGTCATGTCGTGTTTTCCTGTTGTTAGAGCGTTTCGTAATGTTCAAAACCATCGAAAGACCCGCCGACTGTGAAGTCAGATTAGCGATTCATTTTTTGAATGCGACAAATGTTACGCCATCAACCATGCACCGTCAATTATTGTGTAAGGTTTATGGGGAAACAAGAATGAGTGACAAGCCCGGCTACACACCCAAACAAACTCAAGAAGTGATCCCGTCATTTGGTTAGGAACAATTCGACCATCCTCTCTACAGTCCGGATTTGGCACCAGGCAATTTTCATTGTTTCTTCGTGTTGTGAAATGCCATGGTGGAAAAATTTTTAATGACGAAGATGTAAAACACAGGCGGCATCATTCTTTGACGAAGGCATGCAGAAACTGGTTTCCCGTTACGACATGTGCCTAAATAACGGCTGTGACTGTGTGGAGATGTAATAAGGTATTGAATGATAATAAAGTGCTTGGAAAATAATGCTCATTATTTGTTTAAAAATTATCGGAACTTACTTTTAAAAAAAATCTGATGTGTTACACTCACATGACTTTCTCTACTCTTGTACAAACTATTTTTACAAACTCTTATTCTCCATCTACTACATATTAATCGACATAAACATTAGCAGAAACATTTTACACATAGTGACAAGTTCTAAAAATATTTGACTATCGCTTAAGGCGTGCTATGTTCCCCTTGTTTTGTATTTGCAAGGGCAATATAGAAATACAGCAGGCTTTAAGCATAGACATATCTCTTAATAGCTGCTTGCTAGGTTCAGCACCATTCTCTTTGCCACAGATTATTACTCTTTGCATATCCAAGACAAAAAACGAATAACGAATTCCCATTTGAGAAAACAAGTATTGAAAAATTTAAGGGAATAACAAGCAATATCTCGAAAATGGAACACTCAACAACAAAAAAAAAAACAATATATAAATATATATATATATATATGACATAAATTGTGTATTTTAACGCGATCTGCATTTTTTGTGTAGTAAAATTTTACCTATCTCTTATGGTTTACCAGTTATGCAAAAGTCGTTCACAATGAAGAATACTTTTGGAGACATTCCCTGAAAATTAAAGATATACACTTTAATTGTCATGAAAATATCTTAAACATATGATATTTTAATCAAACTCGTTAGAGCCATTTCTGAGAAAATTAAAATTTTCGAAAAATGTTCCATGTAAAGGGAAATCTGGGGTGGGAGGATTTTCTCGAAAACCTTCGTGTCGCATCTCTGGAAGATACTGAACCTAAATACCAAGTTTGGTGTTTATCCAACTGTTCGTTTCTGAGTTATGCTGTTCATAGACAGACACAGAGACAGACAGACACACACACGGACATGTTTCAAAAAATCTGATGTGTTACACACACATGACTTTCTCTACTCTTGTACAATCTAATTTTACAAACGCCTATTCTCTATATGCTTCATGTTAATCGAGATATCGAGATGTCAATCTTATTGCTAATTTTCTTGTAGATGCAAGGGAAATATGGTAGCTTTTAAGCGATAGTCAAATATTTTAACGCTGGTTGCTATGTGGCGCATTCCAATCTCTTTGCATGTCCAGGACGTAAAAAAATCTGATGTGTTACACTCACATGACTTTCTCTACTCTTGTACAAACTATTTATACAAACGCTTATTCTCCATATGCTTCATGTTAATCGAGATAAACATTTGCAGACTATTATCTTATTGCTAATTTTCTTGCTGATGTAAGAGGAATATATATTTACAAGGACAATATACAAATACAGTAGCATTTAAGCGCATACATATCTCTTATTAGCTGGTTGCTAGGTGCAGCACCATTCGCTTTACCACAGATTAATATTCTTTGCATATCGAAGACAAAAAATCTGATGTGTTACACTCACATGACTACTCTTGTACAATCTAATTTTACAAACGCTTATTCTCCATATGCTTCATGTTAATCGAGATATCGAGATGTCAATCTTATTGCTAATTTTCTTGTAGATGCAAGGGAAATATGGTAGGTTTTAAGCGATAGTCAAATATTTTAACGCTGGTTGCTATGTGGCGCATTCCATTCTCTTTGCATGTCCAGGACATAAAAAAATGAATAACGAATTTGAGAAAAAGTAGAAGTATTGGAAAATTTAAGGAAATAACAAACAATATCTCGAAAACGGTTCACTCAACAAAAGAAATGTATATGACATAAGTTGTGTATTTTAACGCGATCTACATTTTTTGTGTAGTAAAAGTTTGTCTATTCTCTTATGGTTTACCAGTTATGCAAAAGTCGTTCACAATGAAGAATACTTTTGGAGACATTCCCAGAAAATTCGAGATATACATTTCATTTCTCATGACATTATCTTAAACATATGATATTTTCATCAAAATCGTTAGAGCCAATTTTGAGAAAATTAAAACTTTCGAAAAATATTCCATGTAAAGGGTAGTCTGGGGTGGGGGGATTTTCTTGAAAACCTTCGTGTCGCATCTCTGGAAGATACTGAACCTAAATACCAAGTTTGGTGCTTATCCGACTGTTCGTTTTTGAGTTATGCTGTTCACAGACACACACACACACACACACACACACACACAGACACACACACGGACATGTTTTCAAAAATGCTTTTTTTGGATTCAGGAGGTCTCAAAACATGTATTTCCGGTGAAATCTCGGTATAGAATTTTTGGGTGGAATGCAAAGCTTCCCCTACTTACTATACGTAGTAGAGAAAGTAAAAATCTGATGTGTTACACTCACATGACTTTCTCTACTCTTGTACAAACTATTTTTACAAACGTTTATTCTCCATATGCTTCATGTTAATCGAGATGTCAATCTTATTGCTAATTTTCTTGTAGATGCAAGGGGAAAATGGTAGGTTATAAGCGATAGTCAAATCTTTTAAGCGCTGGTTGCTATGTGGCGCATTCTATTCTGTTTGCTTATCCAGGACATAAAAAATTGAATAACGAATTTGAGAAAAAGTATAAGTATTGGAAAATTTAAGGAAATAACAAGCAATATCTCGAAAATGGTTCACTCAACTAAAAAAATGTATATGACATAAATTGTGTATTTTAACGCGATCTACATTTTATGTGTAGTAAAATTTTGTCTATCTCTTATGGTTTACCAGTTATGCAAAAGTCGTTCACAATGAAGAATACTTTTGGAGACATTCCCAGAAAATTCAAGATATACATTGTATTTGTAATTAAAGTATCTTAAATATATGATATTTTAATCAAAATCGTTAGAGCCATTTTTGCGAAAATTAAAATTTTCGAAAAATCTTCCATGTAAAGGGTAGTCTTGGGTGGGGGGATTTTCTTGAAAGCCTTCGTGTTGCATCTCTGGAAGATACTGAACCTAAATACCAAGTTTGGTGCTTATCCGACTGTTCGTTTTTGAGTTATGCTGTTCCCAGACACACACACACTCAGACACACACACAGACACACACGGACATGTTTCCAAAAATGCTTTTTTTGGATTCAGGAGGTCTCAAAACATGTATTTCCGGTGAAATCTCGGTATCGAATTTTTGGGTGGAATGCAATACTTCCCCTACTTACTATACGTAGTAGAGAAAGTAAAAATGCTTTTTTTGGATTCAGGGGTCTCAAAACATATATTTCCGGTGAAATCTCGGTATGGAATTTTTGGGTGTAATACAATACTTCCCCTACTTACTGTACGTAGTAGAGAAAGTAATATTTCTTGCATGATTATTCCCTACGCTCCATAGGGTCTGCAATTGTGCGTGTGAGAGTGAATGGGCGCGTGAAAATAGTTAAAAACAAAGATAATGTACAGTAAGTCCCATAAAACTATCACAGTGTTAAAGAGGACTATAGAAATTAAAAAAACAAACAAAAATCCGTTGGGTATTTAATAAAATCGAGTAACACAATATTTACACGTAGAAGTAAGAACTCTAACAAAGCAAAACCGGCAAGGGACATTTTTTAAGACTAAATCTTTCAGGGTTCTATTCAAAGCCACCTCGATCAAAATTACAAACGTTTTCAAACCGGGATGGTCGACAGCGCTGTACAAAGAATCTCAAAATATTGCGGAGGAATATTCATGACTTGCCAGCTGGTTTCCCTACAGACGATGACAAGATGAAAGGCCACTGCAATTGGAACTTGACATGATTTATGATCTAATTTTCTCCACATTTTAATAATCAGCCCATGCATATTCGCTGCGCGTCGCGTTATTTCTGGCAGGGTTCATGTCACCTCAGGCCTGTGGTCACCACTTCACACCTTTTTTTTTTCTTCTCTCCCATCGCTTTGATACTATCCTTCAACGGAAAACCGCTACTTGCCTCACTTTGCAGAAAATATTTACCCAGATGTTATAGCCACGGCATTTGTATGTTACGCACTTTGGTTAAAGATTGCATAGTCGCCAAATGTTTGTTTAAATACCGTGTGTAGGATATAGTTTGGAGAGAATGAATCAGATCTTAAAAATTTTAGAGAAGAAAATGTTCTTTATCGCACATATTGGAACACAGCAGTGGAATTTAAAAAGTCTACCACAATAATAAGTAGACATCAGATTTCTATGCAACAAAATGTAAACTTATTCTTTCTTGGATACCATTTCGGACTTGTAATTTGATTCGCAATACTATAGGTATAATAATAATTCTCCAAAAGCTCAGGTTTAGTTTATGACGTTTATCAGTTAAGATAAGGTGTTTATCAGTTTATATGCTGATAAACACCTTTTCCACTCCCACACATGTTATTGGGCAAAACTATAAGGCACTTACTAATTCTGGGGAAATTCCTTTAGCAAGCACTACGTTTTCACCTTCAAGATATTAATCCGCAGAACACAAAATCTAAATGTTAGGATTTCTTTCTAAAACACTGTACAATTTACGGTTGTTATCCTCCATATTTTAAAGAAGCAATCTCAAGTTTACTTTTTACTTTCTCTACTACGTATAGTAAGTAGGGGAAGTATTGCATTCCACCCAAAAATTCGATACCGAGATTTCACCGGAAATATATGTTTTGAGACACCTCTGAATCAAAAAAAAAAACATTTTTGGAAACATGTCCGTGTGTGTGTGTCTGTGAACAGCATAACTCAGAAACGAACAGTCGGATAAACACCTAACTTGATATTTAGGTTCAGTAACTTCCAGAGATGCGACAAGAAAGTTTTCAAAAAATGCCCCCACCCCAGACTACCCTTTACATGGAACATTTTTCGAAAAGTTTAATTTTCTCAAAAACCGCTCTAACGATTTTGAATAAAATACCATAAGTGTAAGACATTTTTATGGCAAATGAATTGTATATCTTGAATTTTCTGGAATGTCTCCAAAAGCATTCTTCATTGTGAACGACGTTTGCATAACTGGTAAACCATAAGAGATAGACAAAATTTTACTACACAAAAAATTTAGATCGCGTTAAAGTACACAATTTATGTCATATACATTTTTGTTGTTGAGTGACCCATTTTTGAGATATTGCTTGTTATTCCGTTAAATTTTCCAATACTTATAGTTTTTCTCAAATGGAAATTCGTTCTTCATTTTTTTTACAAGAGTAGAGAAAGTCATGTGAGTGTAACACATCAAAAAAACTTTTTTTGTATTGAGTGGAAAAGAAATGGCTGTAGGCTACATATGCCAAGAAACTGTTTTATCAAATAAAAGGATTACAAAGTTTGTACAACGTACAAACGTATGTACTGCGCTACAGTTGTGTATACATGTTAAACCACATTCAGTTGAGATACAGCACATATCTACTGACTAATTGTCACTGTTTTCCAGTATCTCGCTTTTGGCTGACAATGTGCTAATACTTACAAGGTCACAATAACAATCAACATGTACTTCATTAAAATTTAGCCACAACATACAAAAGAACAAGATGAGTGATTCCAAGAATGTAGAAAGAGGTTGAAATTGTAAAGAAAAGCCCTTCTCATTAAACTGAGTGAGATATGTAACCTTATCTTTATCAACTACTAAAGCTTACTTAACCCTAACAGATACATTTATAACAGAAATACACAACAGAGCTAAAGAATTGTCGAAGATAAAACCATAGGAAGTGTCCAGCTTCCAGGGTTCAGGGATCCAACGTCCACGGTCTGTTGAATATGTAAAAACATAGAAGTTTGTCTGGCTTCAAGAAAATATAATGAGGCGTCTAACATACAGATGTGTCCAAATATAGCAGTTTTACTCTACTATAATTTACTAGGCTTTGAGTCGATTGTTTGATGGTTGACGTGACTCAAAACGGATTGCTTGAAAATAATAACTTGGGCAATATTATAGATTCAGTAGTATATTTAAAAAAAAATCTGATGTGTTACACTCACATGACTTTCTGTACTCTTGTACAAACTATTTTTACAAACGCTTATTCTCCATATGCTTCATGTTAATCGAGATGTTAATCTTATTGCTAATTGGAATTGGCAGGCTTTAAGCGATAGTCAAATATTTTAAGAGCTGGTTGCTATGTGGAGTATTCCATTACCTTTGCATTACCAGGACAAAAAAATGAATAACGATTCGAGAAAAAGTATAAGTATTGGAAAATTTAAGGGAATAACAAGCAATATCTCGAAAATGTTTCACTGAACTAAAAAAATGTATGTGACAAACTATATTTTAACGCGATCTACATATTTTGTGAAGTAAAATTTTGTCTATCTCTTATGGTTTACCAGTTATGCAAAACTCGTTCACAATTAAGAATACTTTTGGAGACATTCCCAGAAAATTCGAGATATACATTTCATTTTCATAAAAATGTCTTAAACATATGATATTTTAATCAAAATCGATAGAGCAATTTTTGAGAAAATTAAAATTTTCGAAAAATGTTCCATGTAAAGGGAAATCTGGGGTGGGTGAATTTTCTTGAAAACCTTCGTGTCGCATCTCTGGCAGATACTGAACCTAAATACCAAGTTTGGTGTTTATCCGACTGTTCGTTTCTGAGTTATGCTGTTCTCACACACACACACACACACACACACACACACACACACACACACACACACACACACACACACTCACACATACAAACGGACATGTTTCCAAAAATGCTTTTTTTGGATTCAGGAGATCTCAAAATATGTATTTCCGGTGAAATCTCGGTATCGAATTTTTGGGTGGAATACAATACTTCCCCTACTTACTATACGTAGTAGAGAAAGTAATAATTTGAAGTCGCAGACGTGGATTATGAAGATGCCGAATTTGAAGAGGCATAAAAAATTGGGTTGTATTTTACTTACCGCCCTAGTATTATTACTGTCACCATATTTATGTTGGTAGATATGGGTTTCTTTGGAAATAATTCATGTGTTAGAATTTTATGTCCTGTGTAGGTAGCTTCATCGGGAAAACGTAGAAAACATACAATCGTGGAAAAATAAGAAACCTAAACCCAAATGGCAACATGTTCATCTAAAGTCGACAGAGCCAACAATGTGTTAAAGGTTATTAACAATGTAGCGATACTCCTAGAGCAATATTATTGTTCGGAGAGGCAGTGTGCATAAGAGTGATGACTAAGTAGAGCCGTATGTGTCCTCAAAGACAAGACACCCTTGTCGAGTTTCCCGAAGCAAGACAGAAAGACAATGGACGGTGTGACCATATGGTGCGGAGAATGGAGGGGAGGGGAGGGGGTCCCCAGGGCAGGGAGGCAGACTTGCTCGTCCTGACCATATGAGGGCAGGACCGGACCGGCTCGAGGTCACACTGTCCTAGCCGACAACGTGGCTGCCCCGCAGGCACCCGAACTCCCTCCCATCCCCCGAAGCTGAGATGATGGTATCTAGAGCCTCGCCCAGGACCAGGTAAGGATGGGGAGGTACCGCCACATTATACCGCTGTCTGGCCCCAGGGCCCTTGAGTGGCTCTTGTTCTGTTGACGCGACACTGCAGGGCTGCCTGTCTCTTGCTAGCCTACATTCACTGAGATCCACCACGTGGCAAGACCGGGTTAGGATGGAGCTACTTTATACCGCTGTCTGACCCCAGGGCTTTGAGTGACTCTTGTTCTGTTGACTCGACACTGCAGAGTTACGCTCTCTTGCTAGCCTACTGCTCAACCGAGTGGGAGGACCAGATAATGATGGGGAGTTGCCGCCACATTACACGGCTGTCTGACCTCAGGTCCCTTGAGTGGCTCTTTTTCTGTTGATACGAAACTGCACGGATGCATGTCTCTTGCTAGCCTGCCTGCCTGCCTTCATTCAGCTTCAACGCGTGGCAGCGCCGGGTAACGATATGATACATTATACCTTTGTCTGGCTCCGGGTCTCTTGAGTGGTTCTTGTTCTGTTGACACTTCAGGACTGTCTGTCTCTTGCTAGCCTACCTTGTCTGCGCATCACCGCGTAGGAGGACCGGGTAATGTTGACGAGGTACCGCCATCTAACCCCGGGTCCTCTGAATGGTTCTTGTTCTGTTGAAATGAACTGCGTGCCTGCTGCCTATTTTTAGCGAGCTAACCTCACTGAGCACCCCATGTGGTAGGGCCGGGTAACGGTAGGTAAATACTGTCACAC
Organism: Deroplatys truncata; assembly: GCA_030765065.1. Classification (NCBI taxonomy): domain Eukaryota; kingdom Metazoa; phylum Arthropoda; class Insecta; order Mantodea; family Mantidae; genus Deroplatys; species Deroplatys truncata. The sequence goes on from CM060981.1 coordinate 44,735,871, forward strand.
TATACCGCTGTTTGTTTTCTGCTCTCTTGAATGGCTCTCTCTTCTGTCGATGCGATATTCCAGCTCTTAAAAGATTTGACTATTGCTTAAAGCCACATACACACACACAAACGCACACTCACACGCACACAGAGAGAGAGAGAGAGAGAGAGAGAGACACACACACACACAAACACACACAGACAGACACACAGACACACAGAGAGTCAGGTACAGACACACACAGACACACAGAGACAGACACACATACACAGACAGACACACACAGACACGCAGACACACACGGACATGTTTCAAAAAATGTTTTTTTTTTGGATTCAGGGGGCCTCAAAACATATATTTCTGTTGAAATCTCGGTACCGAATTTTTGGGTGGAGTTCAATACTGCCCCTACTTACTCTACGTAGTAGAGAAAGTAAAAACTGCTTACCTTTGCCGTGGACAAGCAGATGGTTTTGAGAAGATGACTCCGTGCATAATGTTGAATCACATCTATTTAATACAATCACCAATTTTCCCATTGTGTTTCACGTACTGTGACAACCAGTTTATCTGTTTAGTCGAAAATATTTCATTGCATTGCACTTTGAAATTACAAAATATATTTTCTGTGTCAAATTGGGACATTGCAAGTATTATTAACCTTCAAGTTTTGTCTCTTGCATATCAACTCTTCTCTTGCATACGTCTAAGGACCTCAAATGCGGACTCTTTCAGATGGGAGACAGACAGTAGATGTTAGGAAGTATGTCTCTAGGGGCCGGTTTCACCAACAGATGCTAAATATTAACAGATTGTTAAACTGATTTAACACTGAAGTTAACACAAATTCTGTTTCATCAAACAATGTTAACTTTAACAATCTGTTAAAGTCGGTGTTAAGTTAACACCCCCATACCACTGTGTTAAGGCGTTTAACAAAGGTTAGAAATTGGAAAATGGCTGCCTCAAACCAAGCTGTTGTTGCGAGTTTGCTACAATTGGCATTTTTGATTGTCATTCCTAACAGAAGAGTATTCGTACGTTATAATAAATTTGAAACTCTTAAAAAGAGGAATTTTTAAAGCAATATAGACTGTCCAAGGGGACATAAACTTGATTTTATGGGAAATACGAGAGATTAGAATACTACCAACAGAATCATGCTTCATTCTCCTATGCTAAGTGTTAATTAGGTACTTAGATTTTATGCTATTAACATTTTTCATTTACTTGTGATAATGTTGGAATTTCCAAAGCTACCGTTTTTGGGTTTATCCGGAAGATTTCCAAAGCAATTGATTCGAGAAGCAAACAGTATTTTTCGGGTCTGCTTAATTAATCAGGGATAACACCTTTTTGTCCACTTTAGTTTCAATGCAGTGTCCACCACGAGTTTTAAACCATCTTAAACGCCCTTCGAACGTAACGTTTCTGGTGCTGGACTTTGTTAGCTAAAATGGTCGTAGTTGGTTACAGGACTTAAGGGAAACGCGTTCGCTCCAATTAAATTACGTGTGGATTTTGTTCCAGGCTGCAGTCTTATCCTTTAATGTAAGAACGTCAGTTTTTTCGCACTTGACAATATGTCTGTACTTATTAACCAGATGTTAATTAACGCATTTCAAACGGTGAAACGTTTATTTCAGTTGACATCATGAGTCTAACCTCAAACAACCGGGAACATCACATGGCCATTGCCATGAATGTAAATAGTTGTGAGCTACTTATACAGAGAGCGGGGCGATACGTAGACAAAAGTGCATCGGAGTACGTTCAGAAACAGTGTAGTTCGTCCACCGCCTTCTCGAAAGCTGGCGTTAGCAGTTAGTTGTCTTTGACGTTAAAAACATGTTAGCTAACAATTTGCTGTGAAAGCTTGATGAAACGCAAAAGCTTTAACCTTATGTTAAACTTTAAACAACTACTTAACAAACAAGAGGTTAGAGTATTTTTAACATCGGTTGGTGAAACCGCCCCTAGGCCTACTCTTCTCGAGTATGCGTCTTAGCGACCTCAATTTAAGATTCCTTCCAATGGAAGGTAGGCAGTAAGCGTTGGCAAGGCCGGGCCCAATGTTGCCATCCACTGTGACACCCTCGTTCATCAAACCGTTGGGAGGAAGGCACACCTTAGGGCGTACACCCCGTCCGCCTCCACACGGCCAAGAGAATAGAGGGGGGGGGAGGGACTGGCGGCCCCAGGGGTGAAAAGGTTCGACGAGGTGCTATATCTCTGCCTGTTTTATAAAGCATTACGCCATTCTTGTGTGGACCTTCAGAGTTCTACTTATAATTTAATATCTCAGTAACAAATGGCAATGAACTCGATCGTTCTTTTAACATTAATAAACCCTAGGTATGAACATCCGATAGTCTAAGCAAGCAGAGATCCTCCAACTGAGGAGAACCGGTACCCTAAATCCCATGGTACACGATCAACTTTTTACCTTCTCTACTACGTACAGTAAGTAGGGGAAGTATTGTATTCCACCCAAAAATTCGATACCGAGATTTCACCGGAAATACATGTTTTGAGACCCCCTGAATCCAAAAAAAAAGCATTTTTGGAAACATGTCCGTGTGCGTGTCTGTGAACAGCATAACTCAGAAACGAACAGTCGGATAAACACCAAACTTGGTATCTAGGTTCAGTATCTTCAAGAGATGCGACACGAAGGTTTTCAAGAAAATTCCCCCACCCCAGATTACCCTTTACATGCAACACTTTTCGAAAATTTTAATTTTCTCAAAAATGGCTAACGATTTTGATTAAAATATCATCATGACAAATGAAATGTATATCTCGAATTTTCTGGGAATGTCTCCAAAAGTATTCTTCATTGTGAACGACTTTTGCATAACTGGTAAACCATAAGAGATAGACAAAATGTTACTACACAAAAACGTAGATAGCGTTAAAATACACAATTTATGTCATATACATTTCTTTTGTTGAGTGAACCGTTTTCGAGATATTGCTTGTTATTCCCTTAAATTTTCCAATACTTATACTTTTTCTCAAATTCGTTATTCATTTTTTTTGTCCTGGACATGCAAAGAGAATGGAATGCGCCACATAGCAACCAGCGTTAAAATATTTGACCATCGCTTAAAACCTACCATATTCCCCTTGCATCTACAAGAAAATTACAAATAAGATTGACATCTCGATATCTCCATTAACATGAAGCATATGGAGAACAAGCGTTTGTAAAAATAGTTTGTACAAGAGCAGAGAAAGTCATGTGAGTGTAACACATCAGATTTTTTTCAATTCAAGAGTTTACAAGAAAAATTGTGAAACGTTTTTCAATATGCGAGTAGATTGGAAAAGACTTGACAAGACCTGGCAATGTCAAAAATGTGTATTTCAAGTTGTCTCTTCGCCAAACTGAAACCCTTCAGAACACATTGATAATTTATCACGCGCAAAGCAATTTAGTATTTACGTCATGGTAATACACTTCGCAATGAAATATTGTTCTTTAGTAACATTATGTAGCACTTTTACGTATTATATCCAATGAAATCACATTAAGAGTGGAGAATACAATGAAAATAACACCAACCGATAGGTTAACCACACTATATAACATTACATTAATGTATACTTAGTTCGGAAATCTGCCTGGCAATTATTTCTTCATAATCGCCTTCATCTGCTCCATCTTGTGGTAGTCCACGGAGCCCTCGACATACAGACATGGCCAGCTATGTATAACCTAATCAGTTTCCATTTTTTTTTTTTACTTTTCGCTTTCAGCCATGTTGCAGATTTCGTGACGCACTGTAAATACTCGCATTTCATTGGCCAAAGCCATCAAATCATTGTGAAATCTTTGACCGTTTAGAGCATGTCCTTATTTGCTTTCAAGACTTTCAAAGACTTTAAAGGTATTGGAAGCAATTTGACAAGAAAAGTTGGGAAGTTGTGACAACTCTTGAAAAGGATTGTAGTGTATTGAATTTGACAAAAATTTGATCGTATACAAGCGGCTTAAGATACCAGATTATAACGAGTAACTTTCTACATCATTATTGCACTAATCCTACTGACTTAAAGAAATATGTTAAACAAGGCTGCAGGTTTCCCCAAGTACGATTTAATTTATATACGGAATTACCAAAAAATATGCAATAATGTTTATAACTTAATGCTTGCAGGTGTTTAAAATACATTTTCCACGTATATGGCGTGCATAAAATGTGGCCCATAGTGGAATGGAGCTATTTATGCTGGTACTGACAAAAACGAAGCCGCACCCTCTACCAGCGTGATCAACTCTGTTGTACGGGTGTATTTCTCGCCACTGGATTGGCAGGATACTTTACTTCTCCCAAAGAATGGCCTGAACTGCCGAAGGGTAACATTATAACTTAAACCTTATATTTTCATGCTACACTACCGTTTTCTTATTGCCGTTTAGTAGAGGCAAAAACTTAACCTCATCTCCATATCTGATGAAAGCTCCCATATATGTAAATGTCGTTCAGTTTAACCTCACATGCAAATAATTCTTCACAACTTCCTCTAGAAGGCCGAAGTATATTGGAACTGGTTTATCCTTTCCTTGTACCAATCGTAACGAAACTCTTTCATGGAAGTGGTGTCCTACCACACCTTCATTCCACATAGATTATAAACATCGTTTACTGGTTAGCTTTCAATTGAATTGTTTTTCAGACCAGTCACTTAGAGAGTCTAAGCGGTCTCAAATGATATCGGAGTCAAAAGTTGGTTACCAGAAGGTGAAAACCTTACGAAGAGGAAAACACTATGGTGATCTGGGGGAATGGGCCAAGTTTATGCACGATATTTCGGAGGGTTTATACCCTCGATTGCCTTTCCTTCCATTGCATAGCATCCAACTTAATTTTGAATTCCTGAACTAAATTATGCTTGTGAATAGATTAGATTATAATTATTATTTGTCTTACTTTTACTTCTGCTTTTAAATTTGTTTATTCCACTTAGAGAGAAAGTAAATATACGTTAATGGTGTAGAAGGAGAGGATTATTTCAAAGCAATCAGTACGAAAGACATTAGAAAATTTATTAGTAAAGGTGCCTCACTTGGATTTCTTATAAAGGTAAGAGCAGTCAGAAAGGATTAATACTTTAACCCCTAAACAATAAATTCGCCTTACTCAGACTTAAAAGTACAGTTCAAAAATGTAAAAAATAAGTATGAGTTGTCATTGAAGTAAATCAATACGTGTGACGTATTACAAGCGTGTGACATAACACCATTTCGGGTATTCATACGCAAGGACTCCAGAAGGAAGGGAATCACGTAGACGTCACAGAGCATTCAGTTGGCGTAGTTCAAAAAGAAAGTTTTAATGCTATGATGAAATACTGACATTAATAATTTATGTTTTATGCATTTACCCAAGTACGAATTATATAATTAAAAAAAGAATACGCAAACACATAAGATTATATAGCGTATATTACATTAAAAATATTGTGAAACAATACAGGAGCTGAAAATGTACTTGTGTAAGATGACATCTGTATGAATAATGAAAGTAGTTTTGCATTTTACAGTCTGACACATTCATGTTTCATTATGCGAAACGTTATGAACCACTAGTAATGAGCCACAGTTGTTTCCTGAAAAAGAGGTTTCTGATTGGATCTCATCCTTAGGGGAAAATCTCTTGAAGAAAACGAGGCTTCTATAGACAATAGTTGTTAACAAAGGTGATTTCCAAAGGAAATAAAATAAATGCCGAGAAAAATCTGATGCGTTACATTCATAAGATTTTCTCAGACCACTCTTCTGCAAAGTAAAAGATTAGTCTTCTATTTCTTGCTTAGCCAGATAAATGTTTGCAGAAATGCTTTTATTATACATTTATTTGTAGGTACAAAGGCGACACAGTAGACTGAAGCCATAGTCAAATCTTTAAAAAACGGGGTCTTTGTGTGATGGCTTTGAAATCCTGCTCTTTGCAAGACCACGAGAAAACAAAAAATCTGATGTGTTACACTCACATGACTTTCTCTACTCTTGTACAAACTATTTTTACAAACGCTTATTCTCCATATGCTTCATGTTAATGGAGATATCGAGATGTCAATCTTATTGATAATTTTCTTGTAGATGCAAGGGGAATATGGTAGGTTTTAAGCGATAGTCAAATATTTTAACGCTGGTTGCTATGTGGCGCATTCCATTCTCTTTGCATGTCCAGGACATAACAAAAATGAATAACGAATTTGAGAAAAAGTATAAGTATTGGAAAATTTAAGGGAATAACAAGCAATATCTCGCAAACGGTTCACTCAACAAAAGAAATGTATATGACATAAACTGTGTATTTTAACGCGATCTACATTTTTCATGTAGTACAATTTTGTCTATCTCTTATGGTTTACCAGTTATGAAAAAGTCGTTCATAATGAAGAATACTTTTGGAGACATTCCCAGAAAATTCGAGATATACATTTTATTTGTCATGACAATATCTTAAACATATGATATTTTAATCAAAATCGTTAGAGCCGTTTTTGAGAAAATTAAAATTTTCGAAAAATCTTCCATGTAAAGAGTAGTCTGGGGTGGGGGGATTTTCTTGAAAACCTTCGTGTCACATCTCTGTAAGATACTGAACCTAAATACCAAGTTTGGTGTTTATCCGACTCTTCGTTTTTGAGTTATGCTGTTCACAGACACACAGACAGACACACAGACACACAGACAGACACACACACGGACATGTTTCCAAAAATGCTTTTTTTGGATTCAGTGAGTCTCAAAACATGTATTTCCGGTGAAATCTCGGTATCGAAATTTTGGGTGGAATACAATACTTCCCCTACTTACTATACGTAGTAGAGAAAGTAAAAAGAAGAAAGAAGAGAATAAGAAACGAGTAAGGACTTAGTACATGAACAAAAATAAAATAAGGCATTTGAACATTCAAACAAACACGAGTATTAGAAAATTACAAACGCCACAATAAATTTTATTTTACGAAAATTGTGTTTTATGCTTTTTACATTTTGTGTCTAGTACGTTCTTTTACTTCTTTAACACATATATAGTAGGTAGAGAAACTATTTGCATTGCATTCCACCCAAAAATTCGATAGCGAGATTTCACCGGAAATACATGTTTTGAGGCCCCCTTGAATCCAAATAAGCATAACTCAAAAACAATAAATCGGATAAATATGACTTGGTAGTCAAGTTTCTTCCAAGGATATGACAAGAAAATTTTCAAGAAAATCCCCCACTCCAACTACAGTTTACATAGAATTTTTTTGGAAAATTTTGGTTTACTAAAAAATGGATCTAACGATTTTTTTTATAAAAATGCCACACATTAAAGATATTTACATGGCAAATAAAATTTATATGTTGAATTTTCTGGGAATAGCCTATGAAGTCCTCTTCATTCGTAAGGAATTGTGTATAATCTTATATAACTATAAACGTTAAGCGACAGACGAAAACGTACCACATAAAAATGTAGATCTTTTTAATACACACAATTTACTTCTTATAAGCTTTTGGGGCATAAGCCGACCCAAAGAGCGACCAGATCCGGACTTATGTGCGCTAACAAGGACGGGGTGCAAATCCTGACTTCGGCTAGCTGTGCCTAAAGCAGCCCCGCGCAATCCAGGGATGTCGTAGCAATCGAAACAGAGTTCCAGGAAGGAGGCCAGGGAGAAAAATCTTTCAGAGCGCAAATTCAATCGACCTGCCACAACTCACCAGCCGCCGTTGCCTGGTCCTACAACGGTGAAACAGATGCACGAAAATGGGGGTAGGAAACGAACAGGAAATACGTGATAGAAGGGGAACCACCACAGCATTCGCCTATCTAACCTACGGAAATCCAACTTTGGAGCTTCCGAACGCAATCGATAGCCATATCGCTCGGTTAACACCTATCGTAAATATAACAGAATTTAGAGATAAGGGAAGAACTGCAATAAGAAATTATAACAGAACTTCAGGAATGCTAATACAAGTGGAAAGAGCATACTCAAAGCATAGAGACTTCGAGATTATAATGTTTTGGATCGAGAGAGCTCCCATGGGGGAAGAAGAGATGGTAGGTGAATACATCAATTTAAAGATGAGTTTCAAAACGGGTCCAGTAGGCATAAACGTTGTTTTATTTCGTTATAGAGTAATTTCAGTTTGGGAACAAGTAAATTTGGACATACTGTTGAACAACTCAGAAAGCAATGGAGTCAGGATGCAGGAGCCGAAATGGAGCCAAGTCCGTGACCCAAGACGACGATGATTATGAACATTCTACATAAAATTCCACCAACGCCATATTTCTGACGAGCTTACGGTAAGGACCTGTCAGAACTTGACCTCGCCAACAGATGGTGCTGGTTGAAAGAAATGGGCATACAAATAACTTCCTGTCATCGATATGATAAGCCAGAAACAATGGACCAGAAAAACAAAACCAACTTGTTCTCAGGTGGAGTAATATATCCCGACTGTCATTTCTTTTTCTGGTTTTGCCTAGGACAAGTACACTGTTGCCTGGATACGAAACCGGTCGATTTTATCGGCTGCGTTGTACAGTCTGCAAAAATATTTTATCGACGGAAGCACAGAGATGGTCTCATAAGCCTTAAAAGGCCAAGATGAAGGCGATTAGCACCGCTAACGTAGTGCTTTTAGTTGAAGGAGATATTCACTACATTGTTTTTTTGGAAATGTGTTTGAGAACACTTAAGTTTTCATGACCTGAAGGTCATATTTTTAGCTAGAAGATCTTCTAACCATAAATCAATGAAGTCAGTAATGTATTTGATGATACGCAAACCTTCACAAGCACATTACTTACCGAAGGAATAACTTTCGTAAAACTGTTCCAAAAATAATGAAAGCAACCTTTGTATTAATTACGTCATGCCACGAAGATATATATTGTGACTTTGTTCAGTTTTCACTGCCTCTTCACGTGTCTACTCTGTATTCACTCTTAGGTTGATCCGCACCAAAACAAAACCCAGGTGACCAGTGCACCGTTGTAACGTATCCTTCCGCCATTCGGGCAGAAATACTTCATATTTTCACGACCATGTGACAGAGAACAGGGTCCGACAACTTAAACGATGACTAGCATACTCTGTTAGGGTTGAAGGTGATAAGATTGATAATCGCAACAAAATAAATGCTTGCACATATAATAATGGTTAATTCTAAAAGAAACGAGCGAAAAAGAAAGTAACAGGTATGCGATACCTTACATTTATTCGCTCTCTGGAAGCGGCGCTTTTATCAACTGTCAGCGGCTCATTTTTGAAAAAGAAATTGTATATTGTTACGTGAATAACATACTTGTCCCATTCTTGCATCGCTTATTTCTAACGTTTTCTGTTTTTCCCGCGTGTAACCAATTTTCCGTTTTAGATTTTTCTTTACGAGCACTGTTTATACTTGTACTCGAAACACTGATGAACTCAGAAGTTAATTTCACCGCTTCCTTCACGGGAAGTATTAGATATTTCTCACATAACTTACAATAGACTTTCAACCCTATTTTTTTTTCACCACTAGTCCGCTTATGCTTTACGTAAGTCGACGAAAACGCAAGAGCAAATCACCGTCCGCCATGATACAAACAGAAACTCCTGGTTTCTGGCTACAAACAATACTCTGAGCATACCCGGATGTCAGGTACATATATTAATTGCATGTTGCGACTTGTAGCTCTGTTTAAAGGTACAAATTAGCGTTAATTAGACCTTTAGGAATTTGTATATAGTATTATACCATATAAGGGTACATTCATTCTAAACTTTAGATTATTAACATGGGACTATTTTCCTGCACGCATAGCTACAGTGTTGTACCACGGTGTACTGATCACGTGCGTTTGTTTTGGCGCTGATCAACCTAAGCGTGAATGCAGTTTAGTGTTACTTAGTTCAGCTTCCTTCCAGTCGTTCTCTGGAGTGTCGAACAAAGGACTTCTCCTCTGTCGCACAGCTATTGCCACAACCTCACTCGTAGAACACACTGAGTACGCAGCACTTTATATGCCATCAACATTAAAAACTCAGCAACTGTCGCAGCACTCTCGCCGATATATAGCCGCGGTAGTTTCGATAAACTTTCGGGAGGCTGGGGAAGAAACCTCCAGAACTATCTCATTGCGTCACGAAGGCGTTCCTGGTATCTCTCCAACCAACCAGTAGGTCAGCGCTGAATACAACGCCATCCACAGGATAAGTCTGGTCACAGCAGCTGCGTCACGATATTCTTTGCTTTCAGTGACGCGCACTATATAGGGTATATGAACTGTGCTCGTAATAATTGCGTCAAAATTTTCTAGAGCGCGACATCATGGCGTCATAACTCATATTAATGCGAATAGGAACTGGTTTAGCATACGAATACCATGCACAGCCGTTTTGTATGGCTCTTCAAGGCATTCTATAAGATGTGAACTGCATAACTCAAAAATGAAGAGTCGAATAAATACCAAACTTGGTATATAAATTCAGAACCTTCCAAAGATGCTCCACGAAGATTTTTAAGAAAATCCTCCCATCCCAACTACCCTTTACATGAAACACTAGCTATTTTGATTAAAATAACGCATTAAAATATTTAAATGCCAATTATATTTAACGGAATCTTACTGTCCCCCCCAAAAGTACATCTCGTAAAATCACACGGTTTATGTCAAATAAAATGTTTGTAGCATTAGCCATTCCCAAGATATTCTTTGTTATCTATTAGTTTAGATTCTGCAATACTTAAAATGTTCTCAAGTGGTAAATCAGCATTCTTTTTTTCTTGTGGTCGTGAAAAGAGTAATGAATTTCAAAGCCATTACATCAACTTTTTAACAATCTGACTAACGGTTTGGCCCATTCTGCTCCTACAACCGAGATGTTAGTGTCCATTGCAGATTTATCTCCAACAAAACGACGTAGATAGAAGAATAAACATTTGTAAGAATAGTTTAGAAGATTAGGGAAAGTTATGTGAACGTAACACACGATTTTTACATGTATCTTTAACTTCTAACCGTATACAGAACGAAAGTAATTAACACAATACCGCGTCTTGAGAATACGAACAGCAAATGCCTCACAAAATCTACTCAAGCAGTTGGAAACCAAGGGATAAGAATTATGTATCAATCCACTGGCGACGCTGCAAGACCACGAAACTGGTTGAGGAGAGTACCAGGAGCTCATCAGATATATAGGAACGCGACCAATAACAATAAATATCCGAAATAAGATAGTAGTAAGAGGGAAGGGCAGGCCAGTCTCGAAGTCTCGAGTTACTCGCCAGTTAGATCCCGACTGTACAGACCAACACTTACACAGGAGCGAGGAGTTTAAAATTAATTAATGCTGTGAATTAGCCAAACCGTCCATTACTCCAGACGATGCCAGCGCTAATAGTGGGGCAGCTGCGAGTGTCGTCCTTCAGCTGCCAGTTCGACCGAGCCACCGAGACACCGCAGGCTGAGTAATGGTTGCCCCTTCTGGGCGACAATCGGAGGAGGACTGGGCTAATTATTGTTGCGAGGGAATCAATTGGAGTAGGATATTTATTGTTGCCAGTCGATGTGACCTGCTGCAGCGTGGTTTCTGTTGCTGGCACTGCAGACTGGTGTATGGGAGCCGAACTTGAAGTAGTTGCAACCGCACGTATGGTAAAACGTTTCCGGTGGCCTTTGCCCCAAATGTTTAAAAATATTAACTTTGTAATTTTGACTGTTTCTTTAAATATTATTGAGTCAGTATATATTTTTAGAGACAGGAGTGGTGCGACTGAAGAATGTAGGCTTACACAGATTATAATTTTACTTCACTCCTTTTATTAATGCTTGACACGATTTAAATAACACTCCACTGATATAGAGAGCTGTGAGATTTTTTTTACTAATTATTTGCACTTTTTAACACGTAAACTATTTTGTCTCAAAATACGTATTAAATTTCTCGAGGACGCATCTCGCGTCCGGTTAGGAACACTGTCTACAAGCAACTGACTTCTGAACTTGTAAATTTTGCTTCATTTTAGTTTCTGATTGGCTAATCCTAGTCCAATAGAATACCTTCATTTAGCTAAAGCCTTTTCTGGTTGTTGATTTGCTACTTTATAAACCGTCACAAAAATTACATTATTGCTTCTAAGAATCACGAGTAGCATTATTAAACTTTCAAATTCATTATTGCCTCAAGGTTACCTCATTGTTTGCAACTTTTAACCTATTATTCCCACAGCTCCTACATTATTAAATTACGTAATACATTCACATAACATTAAACATGTATACAATAATATAAACGTATATAATGACTGTAATATACACTTTTTATATACTTTTACACACATATTCCTTCAAGGCGGACTGTTATTCAATTTATATATTATATAATTTTACTGAAATCAATTAAGTGTTAAAAATACTGCCTCCCATTCACAACGCAGGCGTAACATAAACGCAAGACCCATGTTATTTAATCGAAGCACTCACATAGTTACGTATCGAGCTACGTAACGCAATTGTTTACAAACTTAATGCTTGCATTGCGCGCATAGAAGGAGAATTCTGCATTTCTTTCTCCATGCAAACTTCTGAAAAACACGCAATCCCGACGCGAGATTTTGCGCCATTTACTGCACTTCCATTTGCCACGCCATTTTAAATGCCACGGCAGATGCTGATCTGTTGTTTATTTAGTACATCTTTTACTTTCTCTACCACGTACACATCCCACAAGAAGTAATCTACATCCGATTTCTGATCGTCCGTAAGGGCGTTAATAGAGCGTGACTTAAGATATGGCTGGCGACTCCTTCACCCATAGTGCACTGAAGGAGGAAGTGGAGCTTGCCTTTTTAAGAACATGTAAATACTAGGAAACGTTAACTTATATGAGGACTAAAATACTAACATCTCGAGAACTGACTCGTATTCAAGAGCATTTCCAAACAGACATTTGCTGTATATTCGCAATTAACCTCGTGAAAGGTCCACAAAATCGGTCGCCATTTCTCACCTATACCTATTCGTAATTTGCCAATAAGTTGACAAAACTAGCATAGGTATGCTTATTGGTGCGATACACAGCACAAGCCGTGATAGCACATACACCCAATAAAATGAAGTCATGACGTCATGAAGTCCCTAGAAACGGTAACAAATGCGGTTTGTTCAGGGAGCCGAGTTGATTTCTTCCTGTGGTTTCTGTACATAGGTAGAGAAGGTCTGCACTCCATCCAAAAATTCGATACCGAGGTTTCACCGAAAATACATGTTTAGAGGCTCCTTGAAAAAAAAAAATTAGAAAAAGGTCTGTGCGCGCTTGTCTGTGAGCAGCATATCTCAAAAACGAAAATTCGGAAAGATACTACAAAAATTGCAAAGAGAATACCTATTTTTTCAAAATAACTTAACGAATTTGATAAAAAAAGATACCATATATTTAACATATTTACATAAAAAATATGTGTATCCGTAATTTTCTGCAAATAGCCTGTAAAGTGCCCTTCGTTAGGAAGGAATTTTGTATAATCTTGTATAACTGGTAAACGTTAACCGATACACGAAAAAGCATTAAACAAAAACTTAACACTTCTTTAAAACACACAATTTATTTAAAATATTTTTTGTGGCATCAACCGTTTTGGAGATATTCGTTATTAGTTGTCTTAATTATTAAGTTTTTTTATTCTTAAGGTCCTATCGATATTCAGCTGTTCCTCGCGGTTGCATGGAAACAGTATGGAATTTTAAGGCCGGCATATAGCGCCCAGTTCTTAAACATTTGAATATCGCTGTTCCCTTTGTATTTATAACGAAATGTATAATGTAGCTGTTTCTGCAAAGGATTGTCTCGATTAAAATGAAATAGATTGAAAAATAAGCTTTCGTAAGAATAATTTATATACTCACTAATAAACGATGGAGGGTGGAAAAGTCATGTGAATGTAACATCGAATTTTATGTCTTGCACCCTTAGTAAGGCACCCGGTGTGTACTTCCTATTGCTCATGATGAATATTAACAACAAATGGTTCCAAACGATTAATTAACACACAGTAACACATATTTTGTCTGTTGAGGAGTAAGCCTATACGTTAATATGATAGTACAAACGCTAATAAGAAATAAAGGAAGTAAACGCTAACAATAGATCTACAACCTTCACTTCTACACCACATTGGTGCTCCAGAATAAGTTAAAATATCGCACCATTATTATCAAACGGCCGCAACTCATAAAATACACTTTTGTGGAAAAGGCTTTGAAAGATTTCAATAGTGCGTATGTAATCCACGTTTTAATTCGAAGCAAAAGAACTCGTATTTTTGTTTTATGTGTTTTGTCTTACAGCAAAGGAGAAGAGTGCAACAAACCACAATAAAAAAATCTGACTGTGCTGTACTGGTAAACGCTAAAGATTAGTTGGCATTAAGAGGATTTTTGTGAAGTTAAAAATGACCTTCCTGTAAGTTTTAGACCAGGCAAAATGGGAAATAACATATGCTAAGCTGAATCGCCAAGCACCCCTGATACTTTGCTACAGTGATAAAATATTCATACGGGGTGGGGAGGGTAAATGCCCCCTTGTCCTCCGCCTATGAATTACACAATTGTTAGATTTGGGTTTAGAAAGGTAGAATGAGACGACTGAAAAAGTCGATGCCATTGCCGGGATTTGAACCACGTATCTCCCAGTTTCCCTCCGCATGCTCTAATCACTGAGCTACCATGGCAACATGCCGGTACGATATTAAATTCCCCAACTGATTCGACATTTTTCCTGGTAAACCACAAAGAGATCTCAAATTATATTGCGATGACACACCCCAATGGCGACTTACAATGTTGTAAGTACTTCATAGTTTCGAGCACTATTAGGCCAATTCAGTTAGATTAATTCCGTTAATTAATGAAGTTGAAATGTTTTGGCTTTTATGTATGCATATAATATTGTGACGCGACTATAGCCCATGCTTATCGCCTGGAAGGCACCGACTAGCCTGTTGAAGAGATAAGGATACGGAGTAGCAATATCACCAATGTAAATTCCAGAAGCGCTATTGAGATATAAGCTTTTCCCGAGAGTTTTTCCCGCACCTGCATATAAGCGAGGGTGCTTGCGAGTCAGTCAGTCAGCCTGTTGTTCTTGAAGCATAAACACTGGTACGAGTGAGGTTATAACGACAGTCAGTGCTGCTACCGCGAGAGATTAGAGAGGTGTTGTGTTCGACGCCCCAACGAGAGAAGCGAAATGCTTCACGCTTGTTTTATTACGCCGCTACGCGAGCTTGAGGAAAAGTGTAGTAATGAACTAACTCAACCTAGCAATGAGCGAGGTGGCGCCGCGGTAGCGTGTGCGTCTCGCATTCGGGAGGTCCTGGTTTCGATCCCCGGCGACCTCCACTATACCCACGCATTTAGCCCTTTCCAGCCCAATGGTGACACTTAACATCATTATGTATACACCTGTTGTTGGAAGTGAGGTAAAAAATTTGGATTTGAAAAATAATTCTCTATCAGTATTGGTGTGCGTTTCAGCGTTTTCTTTGAATTTGTGTTATCATAGCTTAAAATAAACAAAAACGAAGAGAGTGTCATTGGTATTTTTACACAAATGCAAAAATTGTATTCCGCTACAGTGTTAACGAAGTACCGTAAACATCCAAGTAGTCTAATCACTGTTTATTTTATGCGGGCCCACCCCATTCTCTACTAGAGATTTGGTAGCACGGCACCAATAATTCGAACCTGGACAAGTTCTGGTATTGAAATCCTGGCTAGTGATGTTCAGCACTTTAGTTAACGACCCAAGACTGAACATACGGTGATCAAGTAAGGCAAGCTTCTAACAGCAAAAGCATCCCTTGTATGCTACGTGGTTTACCCGGGTAGGCGAATGCGGGGGTGTTTCCTCTTCTACCACAATATTCTGCCTCTCATTTCCTGTACCCATTGTCGTCTGTTTCAGGATTGCAGGACCAGCCGACGGTGCTCGGTGGTGGCTATGTGCTTTATAGAGGTTTCTTACCTGGCATCGTGGGGATGCTCAGTTAGGACCTGCCTTCAAGTGGGTACTACCAGGGAGGACCACCGGGAGACTTGTGGGTGGGCCCTGGAGGCCTCGGAGAGTTCATTTCCGGAAACGTTAAGGGACCCGTCCATGCTTGCGCCCGTCGTCATCGTGATCGCTCCCCTTATCCCTCCCTCAAGTGAAAATGAAAACTGAACAAAGTCACAATATTTTGGGATTTTTTCTTCATTACATTCTCTACTACGTATAGTAAGTAGGGGAAGTATTGTATTCCACCCAAAAATTCGATACCGAGATTTCACCGGAAATACATCGGAAACGAACAGCCGGATAAACACCAAACTTGGTATTTAGGTTCAGTATCTTCCAGAGATGCGACACGAAGGTTTTCAAGAAAATCCCCCACCCCAGATTACCCTTTACATGTAACATTTCTCGAAAATTTTAATTTTCTCAAAAATGGCTCTAACGATTTTGATTAAAATATCATGTGTTTAAGATATTTTCATAACAAATAAAATGTATAGCTCGAATTTGCTAGAAATGTCTCCAAAAGTATTCTTCATTGTGAACGACTTTTGCATAACTGGCAAACCATAAGAGATAGACAAAATTTTACTACACAAAAATGTAGATTGCGTTAAAATACACAATTTATATCATATACATTTTTTGTTGTTGAGTGAAACATTTTCGAGATATTGCTTGTTATGCCCTTAAATTTTCCAATATTTATACTTTTTCTCAAATGGAAATTCGTTATTCATTGTTTTTATGTCCTTGACATACAAAGAGAATGGAATACTCCACATAGCAACCAGCTCTTAAAACATTTGACTATCGCTTAAAGCCTAGCAATTCCCCTTGCATCTACAAGAAAATTAGCAATAAGATTAACATCTCGATTAACATGAAGCATATGGAGAATAAGCGTTTGTAAAAATAGTTTGTACAAGAGGCACTTTTTTATATATTACCAGTCTAGTTATCAGTCGCGTCTTCCCGCAATGAAACGTTGACACAACCTATGCCAACTGCCGGTTTGACCTTTGAATCAGATGCTGATATAAACAATTGAGGGCATTAAATCTGAAATGTTGCGGCAATTAAATGCTCTAGAAACCAGCCTTAGGAGGAGTGTAACTCGGTGAACCAGTGTCGACGTGCACAGAGAGGTGGCTTCGATTAAGGGAAGGGGGAAGGAAGTACCTACATAAAAAGAAGGAGAGAAGAAAAGTATTCTCTCCCCTCCGTTGCGCCGGTTCCACGAAACAAAAAGGAACAGCGATCCGATGTTTTGATAGGATAAGCAGAAGACATACCTACCTCCACTGGCACTGGGAACATTCGTGAGTTGGCCCAAGGCTTTTCATGATTTATTGTATGTGGAGTTTAGGCAACGCATATGTTTCACGTCTACTCTGAATATCTGCCACCTCGCTGTATCTATCTGGTTTACAGCTATTTAAATATAAAACTTCCATCAAACAGGTCAGGAGCCAGGGGCAGATTTATGGTACAGAACCTCGAGGAACCCTTGCCTTGCTCACATAGCTATACTCATACATTTTTAAACATGCTTTGATCAATTATATGACATTATCACTAGAGACAGTCAAAACATGAACAAAAATTTACCAAAATATGAAGAAAAAATCCCAATAATCATGAAATACGTTTTAAAAGTAAGGTTCGTTTTGCAATTAACTACTAACTACTAAATATTTTTCGATAGTTTATTTTATACCCAAGCCTTCAAAGCTTGCACTGCTTTTCTACCAATTATCAATGTTTTTCAAACATTTATCTAATTGTAGCATAAGTTTTTTAGAACCTTGCCACCAGTACATCTATACGTGTGTAAGTGTTTCTGGAGTTAAATTTTTCTAAATTAAAAATGAGTGCCTATAATCCCCTAGGGGACATTTGCAGCATATGTACGAAATCCTTTTGAAGGACCTAAGGTAGTAAGTTTAGTGTTTTGGGTTAACATCACACTAACTTGCAGATTAACAATTTTTTTCTTTCAAGTACTCTGTGATAAACATCTGACTTCTAAGTTTGAATCCCCCTCCTGAAAACAACGACCCCAATAAGGCAATTTCTTCTCCCATGGAATCTTAGACACAGAAAAAATGCATCTCAGATACTATAGGTTTGTTTTAAGGGTTGACGAAATTTTATCAGAAAGGGTCACTAACATTTTTCTACATCAGAAGGAGAATTTAATTGGTTATAAAAACTGTTTGGTAAGAAAGGCTTAAAGCATATACAATGGAATAAAAGTTGGTTAACTAAAATACTCAGTAATTATACTTTATTTTATAACGGGCCATACTTTAAGAACATCCCTCGTATTTTAAAGCGAAAGCTTATAGCTACCTGACTGTTAGCAGGCCTACCAATACATTCCAGTGCATTTACAAACACAATTGCTGTCGGTGGAAACTTTGCGCATTGATTTTTAAAATTTCAGCATATATATATATGTACACCAGGGCTGTCCAGAAAGTAACCTCCGTTCATGCATAGCACGAGAAGCAGCGGGGGTAGCGCCGCTATTTCGACATCATCAGCGTGCACAATGGCTCAGTACACTTCTAGCTGTGCAGGGTGGAGCATCGTACTGTCGCATGTTTGCTAGGTATGACCTAACAACATGAGCGCCGAAATAACAAATCCCGCCAAGTGTGAAAAGGCTAAGAGCAATCCAAACAAGCGCCGTGGTCTTCTGACATCTGGTGTGTTTTTGCATGACAACGCTCACCCTCACACAGCAAAAAACACAAATGAACTTTTGGCCAAATTCAAATGGGACGTTTTCGATCATCCCCCGCAGAATTTTATGCAGAGGATATTTCAAAGATTGTGAAAAAGTATGACAAGCAGGAATCTGTTTGGAGACTATGTAGAAAAATAGAGAAAAGCTGTAGTTTTGAGATGTATACAACAAAACTTTTGTATGTATACCGGTTTCATGTTTATTTCAAAACGGAGGTTACTTTCTGGACAGCCCTCGTGTGTATAATATATATATCCTGTTTTACAATGTGGAAACATTTTTTCCGGCACCCAACACTACGGTTTAAACATCTTCTTATCAATTTTCTCCATTCTTGCCTGTTGGACCATAGATCTTCCTCAATTTCCTAATCCATCATTGCCCCTATAATTCCTTGTATCCATGTGCTATGCGCTCTTCTTTTCTCGTCCTTCCTGGTGGCGTCCACTCCATTATTCTTTTGGGTTATAATATTTCATCTTCAGTTCTTTCAGCGTTTCCATACCATTCTAATTGTTTCTGTTGAATGAAATCTAAAAATTAATTATGAACATTCATATTTTATTTTATAATCTCATTTCTAATTTTTCTTTTTTAGATATCCTTGCAAATCTCCAAAAATCCATTTCTGTTATCATTAATTTTCTTTTCAACTGATAATCCAGACTCCACATGTCGGAGCCATAGGTTATATAATACTTCCACTATTGTTTAAAAAATTGCAGTTTTAGTTTCATTTGTGACCTGTTTATCCCATAATATACAATTCAAAGTATAGATATATTATATAGTTATAGCACTGAACAAGTGTTAAATTTTAAATCTCTGGGACCTGACTTAAGTTATGAAATAGATCAAAATATAAATCAGAAAATTACTAAATTTCAAGCACTCTATGGCACAATTAAAAGAACATTGAAAGGGAAAAGAAGAAGAGATGCACAATTAAAATATCATTCCATCTTGGCGCTTTCTGTCTTACTATATGGTAGGATACATCTATTAAAGAGAAGACCGATTTAGAAACGAAGACATTAGAAACGAATTAAACAATGAATCTATTACAGTAAAACTTATGAAATATAGAGAAAACTGGCTTCGAAATTCAGAAAGAATGACACCTGAAAGAATTCCCAAACAAATAAGGGAACTAAACCAAGAGGATGGAGGCCAATGGGGAGACCAAGGAAACGCTGGATTGATGTGAGACCGGAACAGGCAGTAGCCTATTCCTTGATTGAAGAAGCAGATATAGCATACTTTCCTGAGCTTATCTTTGATCTTATTTCCTTTTCTTGTGCAATCTTTATCCACGAATTTGTATTCCCCTGTGTGTTTAATTATTCCCATTTCGTTTTCCAGTACCAAATCTTGATGAGCATCTCCAATATTTGCATTTATCCATATTTACTTTTAGACCCCATTTGTTGTATTCTTGAATCAATTTCCTTGTAAGATATACTATGTCTTCATATTCTTGGGCCAGATTTAACTGAGCATCCAAATTGCAGAGTTAATGATTGAGGGATCATCTTTTGGAATTCCCATATTTTTTACACTTATTTATCCAACCTTCTATAGCATTTTCTGTGTAAATTTTATATAGGGTCATTAAAAAAGAAGCAGCAAGCTTTAAATATTTATTTCTAATGAACGACAATAGAGAAGAGTTCAAAATTTTATTTTGTGTGTTCAAAATGAGCACCATTTGTTACGCGAGGACGACCAGTGCTTTTCCGTTTGCATACGCAACCACCTTCTACGAATTTATTGTATTAATGTAAATTTTTTATGACGAGGTAGCTCTTTGTTGAACTTACAACGAAACGTACGCTGCAATGGATTTACTCTTTGCATAATGCAGCACACAAAACGACTTTCCTGTGGCGCTTCCATTTTCTGGTAAACAAACCTAGCGCCGCTGTAGGCACTGTATGGAACTAATAGGTGGGGGCTTAAAACTTTGAACTTTCCTCTATTCAATAATGTGTCGTATGTTTGCTATCTATTGTCGTTCATTAAAAATTAATATTTAAAATCAGTTCCTTCTTTTTGAATAACCCTGTATAATATAGGAGATACACAGGCAGAATTAGTAAATGCAACAAAACAACGCTACACAGTTGGGGGATTTTAGTGTCATATTAGGTTACCTCATCACATAACCTTCAGTTAAATTATTCGCTGGACTGTTTTTTGATATTCTTAGATTCTGTTACTCATTTTCCCCCTAAGCTATTCCATATAATTCATGAAAATTTCTAAAATTATTCATAACATTTAGAAGGACGAGTTTAGCATGGATTTCGTTCTATTCATTTGTTTTACTTCAGGTTACACAACAAAAAAGCTATCGGTTCAAAATTAATTTTTATTTGCACCTGCACCATTAAAACGTCACTGAAACCCACCCAAAATCAAAATTCCCGGCTATCATTCTAAGAATGAAAAAGAAACATTTTATTTGGGTTTGCGGTAATAGATTGATTTTTCAGTATTTAATGATTTTTTAAGTTCAATTATTTTTAAAAATAAATTTTGAAAGTGTCTAAATGAAATTTGACAGGTATTTAACACATCATATAAGTGATATACAGTTTAAAAGCTATTAAGATCTGATAATACAACTGGAAGTTACAAATTTCAGTAGCTCGTACTCTTAAAATTAAAACAACGTTTTGCAGAAGGTTTTGTAAGATCAGCTGATTGTTTTACTTCAATCCACGCTTATCACTAGCCTCCAAATACAACGTGGTGTTGCCACACGCCCCATACTCACCTAATTTAGCTTCACCGAGTTTTCACAACCAAGAAACATTTAGTATGGTAAGAAACTTATGCAGTTCTAATTGCAATCAGTAAATCTCTACCGTTCAGAATGCTGAGAGTCGTTGTGCCATAGGGGTGTACAAAAATGCACACAAAGTAACTCGGTTTCAAAGCGTTTGCTGCAGTTTTATTAACAGGTTCACGGCGATCGGGAAATGAACAGTCAGGGCTACCAAAAGCCTTTACAAAATATCCAAAATGAGGAGTGCCCCAAGCCACACGCCAACAATAAAAGAACTCACCCCGCCATACGCGAGCGTCACTTTTTTTTGTTCCCTCTCCTCTCCCTTTGTGCCTGGACAATCGTTTCACAACCTGTTGAACATTACAATAATTTCCCGGGCTTTTTCTGAAAACATATGACGACGTCCAGGCTCGACTTGACACATCCTTTTTGTTTTGCCTGGATGTCATTCACAGAGGAGGTGGTCTGAAGACAAAAGAAGGCTAGTATGCCCGGCAGCGAGCTACCGATACCGGCCAAGCCACTATCTGGATTTCAAAGAGAACGACTTTGCCTTTATGAGCGCTCCTTTACCTTCCCAAAAAGCGATATAACGGGACAGTTTCATCGCCAGTGAAATGAGCTCAAAAAACATTGACAGTAGGGTCCGCCATCAAAGAACAGGATTATCTTCTGTCAGGAGGCAAACCTACGCTTCACTGTGGAATTAAAATCGTGGGGATCATCTTAGTATGAGGCTCGTATGTCCTTCAAAATGTGGCAATTTAAAGGCTTTATGAAAGTCACAAAATTCAAAGCTAGCTTTATTACAATTTAAAAAAAAAGTAATTTTGAGAATCTGACGCAGCATCCATGATAACGGAGCACTGAATGTCAAAACTCATTAATAACAAAGACAAAATGCACGAAAGGCCTGTCAAATATTAGTCTGTCTATATTTACTGAAAGTGATGAAAACATTTGTATTCCCCAAAAACTTCTACATTCAGATTTCATCGGAAATGCAGGGTTATTCAAAAAGAAAGAACAGATTTTAAATATTTATTTCGAATGAACGACAATAGATGGCGACACATGCGATACATCACTGAATGCAGAAAAGTTCAAAATTTTATTTTGTGTGTTCAAAATGAGCACCATTTGTTATGCGAGGACGACCAGTGCCTTCCCGTTTGCATACGCAACCATCTTCCACGAATTTATTGTATCATTTGTAAATTTGACACAATAGATTCACTCTTTGCATAATGCAGCACACAAAAAGACTTTTCCTGTGCGTCGCCATTTTCTCGTAAACAAACACAGCACCGCTGTAGGCACTGAATGGAACTAACAGATAGGGGATTAAAATTTTGAACTTTCCTCTATTCAATGATGTGTCGTGTGTGTCGCTATCTATTGTCGTTCATTAAAAATGAATATTTAAAATCTGTTCCTTCTTTTTGAATAACCCTGTACATGTTTTGAAGCCTCTTGAATTAAAAAAGAAAAGCGGGGTTTTAGAAACAGGTCCACATGTGTGTCTGTGAATACATAACCCTTGGTATTTAGGTTCACAATCCTCCAAAAATGTTACATGAAGATTTTCAAGTAATTCCCCTTACCCCAAACTACCCTTTATATGGAATTTTTTTCTCGGTATTTTCGAATTACTCAAAAACGACTAACGAGTTTTATTAAAGTACATTTAAATGACAAACAAAGTGTAGGTATATCTTGAATTTTCTTAGAATAGCCTGTGAAACCTTCGTTCGGAAGGAATTTTGTGTAATTTAGTATAAAGTCATAAGAAATAGACAAAAACTTACTATACAAAACTGTAATCTTTCTAAAACACAATTTATTTCAAATAACTTTTTTTGAAGGGCTATCGCTATTCAGCTGTTTCTAGCGATGTCATGGAAACAGTATGGAATATCGGGGCCAGCGTATAGCGTAGCGATTTTTAAACGTCTTAATATACATTCCGTTTTCTCTGTCCCACTATTAATAATAATAATAATAATAATAATAATAATAATAAAACAATAAGCTTTCGTAAGAAAGTCCGTATAAGTTTGTACATGAAAACGATAGTGAGTAGAGAAACTCATGCGAATATAACATATTAGACTTTTTTAAACGTCTAATATATACATATTTCCATAAATTTTACAAATAGTATACATTCATTTACTTTCTTCTCACTACAAGAGTTGCTGTATACCCTGGGACCCAACACACTCAAACCCTAGGGTTACCGAGCTCTTGGGTCCTGCTTAGGTATATCTTAAATCTAATACCTGCTACTGTTTAATTTTTACTTTCTCTACTACGTATAGTAAGTAGGGGAAGTATTGCATTCCAAAAATTCGATACCGAGATTTCACCGGAAATATATGTTTTGAGAACCCTGAATCAAAAAAATGCATTTTTGGAAACATGTCCGTGTGTGTGTATCTATGAACAGCATAACACAGAAACGAACAGTCGGTTAAATACCAAACTTGGTATTTAGGTTCAGTATCTTTCAGAGATGCGACACGAAGGTTTTCAAGAAAATCCCACCACAGATCACCCTTTACATGGAACATTTTTTGAAAATTTTAATTTTCTCAAAAACGGGTCTAACGATTTTGATTAAAATATCATATGTTTAAGATATTTTCATGACAAATGAAATGTATATCGCGAATTTTCTGGGAATGTCTCCAAAAGTATTCTTCATTGTGAACAACTTTTGCATAACTGGTAAACCATAAGAGATAGACAAAATTTTACTCCACAAAAATGCAGATATCACTGAAATAAACAATTTATATCATATACATTCTTTTTGTTGAGTGAACCATTTTCGAGATATTGCTTGTTATTCCCTTAAATTTTTCAATACTTATTTTCTCAAATGGGAATTCGTTATTCACTTTTGTCTTGGATATGCAAATCTTGGCAAAGAGAATGGTGCTGCACATAGCAACCAGCTATTAAGAGATATGTCTGTGCTTATATTGCCCTTGCAAATAAAAAACAAGGGCAACATAGTGCGCCTTAAGCGATAGTCAAATATTTTTAGAACTGGTCGCTATGTGTAAAATGTAATTCTCTTTGCATGTCAAAAGATCGTTTCTGCAAATGTTTATCTAGATTAATATGAAATAGATGGACAATAAGAGTTTGTAAAAATAGTTTGTACAGGAGTAGAGAAAGTCATGTGAGTGTAACATATCAGATCTTTTTAGTTGTGTAGTTCTCTAACAACTACAGTAGTGTACAGGTACCCGTTTCTTTTTCATGTTTCGAGCTTGGATTTCGAATCTTTGTTGGATCAAGCTGCTGACCTAGACCAAACTACTCTCAGCCAACCTCTGTTTATGCCACATTTCAAGACGTATGGTTGACCTCTGTATTACCCACATCACCAGCCCGCGGTTTCTTACCAGACAGCCAATAGCAATTTTCAAACGTCTGGCTGCATTAAAAGCGTGAAATTAACAATTCTCGTTGGTCACAGGCACGTTTATGTGTCTCAGATATGACGTCCGGAACATGAAGATGCGGGCAAGGAAGGCCACATTATTGCCAACATATAAATGGCAATGTTCAGGAGCATACTCGGATCAAGAAGAAAACCGCTCCAAACACTTCTGCTGTTACCGTTGGGAGTTTATGGGGGGGCCGAGGTGCTATTTTTATTATTTAAGTAAAAAAATTGATTTTGGATTTTGGGTGAAAAAAAACGCCCCTTACTTCAAACTACATATCTGAAAAGTTTTATTCCCCTAGGGCGGGTGTGACGTACTTAGGTTTGGACGCCTGTACATGATGATTTTCTAAAGTTCAGTTTCTTTTTACTTTTCCTACCACAAAATAGTAGGTAGGGAAGGTATTGCATTCCACTAAAAAATTTGATCACGAGTTTTATCGTTAATACATGTTTTGAGGCACCTTGAATCCAAAAAAGGCATTTTTAGAAAAAAATCTTCATATGTGTGCCAATAAACAGCATAACTCAAAAACAAAAAGTTGGATAAATACCAAGCTTGGTACTTAACTTCAGTATTGTGACCGCACGCGCGGCGCTACCTGCGATTGGCCTTTGTTTACCGCTTACCTATTCTGGTGGGTTTGTTTCGGCATGTTCTAGTAGGTTCCTTTTCTAGAAGATCCCGCTTTGTATGCGAGGCTGCTCACGCGAGTTGAGTCGGTGTTGAATTTCAGACAGTGTTAAATGATGTTAGAAGTGACGAAGTGGACCGTGAACAGTCTAGTTGTGAGTTGTAACTCAGAAATTCAGTTGTGATTTGATTCGGCGGATTAGTTGTGTTGTGCCAAAAGTGACTCAAGTGTAACGTTTGTGCGTGTTTTTGCAGTAACTTGTCTTCTCATTTGTTACAATATCTTTCAAAAATGCGACATGAACATTTTCAAGAAAATCCCGCATCCCAAACTACCCTTTCATGGAATTATTCGAAAATTTTAAATTTGTAAAAAGCGGCTCTAACGAATTTGATTAAATACCATCTACTACAGATATTTACTTGTCAAATAAAATGTATATCTTGAGTTTTCAGGGGATAAACTGTGAATTTCTCTTCATTCGAAAGGAATTCTTGTATATAATTCTTGAGCTATAATCTTGTGCAACCTGTAAACGTTAAGCGATAGACGAAAATGTACTACACAAAAACTGTAGATCTCATTTAGAACACATAATTTATTTAAAAAAAACTTTTTTGTGACATTGGCCGTCCCAGAGATATCCGTTATTAACGCTTCAGTTTCTTCAACATCTTGTCCTTTTTTTTAAGGCAAGTCGATTTTCAAAATTTCTCGCGATGTCATAGAAAGAGTATGGAATTTTAAGGCCAGCGTATAGCCTCCAGGTTTAAAAAAATTGAGTGGGTGTTTCCTTTGTGTCCTTTAGAAAATTGTAATGTGGTTATTTCCGGAAAGATTTATCTCGATTAAAATGAAATACACAGAAAAATAAATTTTCGTAAGAATAATCTGTATACCGACTAATAAATGATAGAGGTAGAGAAGGCCATGTGAATGTAGCACACCAGATTTTAACATTCCTTACCACTGACTTGAAACACTGCCAAAAGTTGGTCATTTAGGGAATATATACAGGTTTTAGAGGCCCCCGGGAAAACGTATGGTGTGTGTGTGTGTGTGTGTGTGTGTGTGTGTGTGTGTGTGTGTGTGTTGTAGAAAACAAAGTCAAATAAATACCTAATTATGTGTTAAAAACGACTGATTTCTGGAGGTGCAATGGGAAACTTTTCAAAAAATATTCCCCACTTCAATATTTTCCCCTCAAAACCTTAGATTTTTCATAAAATCATGACTACCTATTCTATTGCGATACCAGAAAAAAAATAGAAATAGCTCTGTGATCTAAGCCAGGGAGCTTAAATTTCCTTACAAAACGCTTGTTAACCATTTTTGCCTTTTCCACCGCGTACTTACTATGTAGAGTAGTACCTATTGCACTCCACCTAAATATTCGGTATCGAAATTTCACCATAAATATACATTTTGAGGTTCCTGAATTAAAAGTCTGTACTGTTCCACTCACACGACTTTCTCTACTCTTGTACAAACTATTTTTACAAACGCTTATTCTCCATATGCTTCATGTTAATCGAGATAAACATTTGCAGACTCTATCTTATTGTAATTTTCTTGTAGATGTAACGGGAATATATATAGTTACAAGGGCAATATAGAAATACAGTAGACTTTAAGCACATACATATCTCTTAATAGCTGGTTGCTAGGTGCAGCAACATTCTCTTTGCCACAGATTAATGCTCTTTGCATATCAAAGACAAAAAATGAATAACGAATTCCCATTTAAGAAAATAAGTATAGAAAAATTTAAGAGAATAACAAGCAATATCTCGAAAATGGTTCACTCAACAAAAAAAAAATGTATATGACATGAATTGTGTATTTTAACGCGGTCTACATTCTTTGTGTAGTAAAATTTTCTCTATCTCTTATGGTTTACCGGTTATGAAAAAGTCGTTCACAATGAACACTTTTGGAGCCATTCCCAGAAAATTCAAGATATACGTTTTGTCATGAAAATATCTTAAACATATGATATTTTAATCAAAATCGTTAGAGCCGTTTTTGAGAAAATTAAAATTTTCGAAAAATCTTCCACGTAAAGGGTATCCTGGGGTGGGGGGATTTTGTTGAAAACCCTCGTGTCGCATCCCTGGAAAATATTGAACCTAAATACCAAGTTTGGTGTTTATCCGACTGTTCGTTTCTGAGTTATGGTGTTCACAGACACACAGACACCCCCCCCCACACACACACAAGGACATGTTTCCAAAAATGCTTTTTTTGTATTCAGGGGGTCTCAAAACATGTATTTCCGGTGAAATCTCGGTATCGAATTTTTGGGTGGAATACAATACTTCCCCTACTTACTATACGTAATAGAGAAAGTAAAAACGAAGTCTAGGATAAATACCAAACTTCCAAGGATTCGATACCAATGAACATCTTCCATAGCACTCTTTACATGCAGAAATGTTCGTTATTTTTTATCTTCTAAGAAATGTCTCTAACGGCCCTGGTTAAAATATCATAAATTTAAGATATTTGTATAATATACAATTTATATCCCAAACTTTTTGCGAACAGTTCTTTTAATTCCTCTTCATGCGGAATAAATTTTGTATACTTTTTATTTTCTCTACTACGTATAGTAAGTAAGGGAAGTATTATATTCCAGCAAAAAAATCGATACCGAGATTTCACAGCAAATACATGTTTTGAGGCCTCCTGAATCCAAAAAAAGTATTTTTGGAAAAATGTCCGTGTGTGTGTGTGTGTGTGTGTGTGTGTGTCTGTGAACAGCATAACTCAGAAACGAACAGTCGGATTAAACACCAAACTTGGTATTTTGGTTCAGTATCTTTCAGAGATGCGACACGAAGATTTTCAAGAAAATACCCCCACCCCAGATTACCCTTTACATGGAACATTTTTCGAATATTCTAATTTTCTCAAAAATGGCTCTAACGATTTTGATTATAATATCATGTATTTAAGATATTTTCATGACAAATAAAATGTATATCTTGAATTTTCTGGGAATGTCTCCAAAAGTATTCTTCATTGTGAACGACTTTTGCATAACTCGTAAACCATAAGAGATAGACAAAAGTTTACTACAAAAAATGTAGATCAGGTTAAAATACACAATTTATGTCAAATACATTTTTGTTGTTGAGTGAACCATTTTCGAGATATTGCTTGTTATTCCTTTAAATTTTCCAATACTTATGTACTGGACATGCAATGAGAATGAAATGCTCCACATAGCAACCAGCTCTTAAAATATTTGACTATCGCTTAAAGCGTGCCATATTCCCCTTGCATCTACAAGAAAATTTGCAATAAGATTAACATCTCGATTATGGAGAATAAGCGTTTGTAAAAATAGTTTGTACAAGAGTAGAGAAAGTCATGTGAATGTAACACATCACATTCTTTTTAGTTCCATTTATACTACGCCTTTAACTACCGACTTATCGGCGACCTTTCCTTTGGAATTTATTGCCTATTGGCAATGATGTTAACTCGTGCAACTCTTATCGTTGGGTTTCTTACCTCATTCATACTTCCAAACTCTCGGGAGGATAGCCATCATCTTGGCTAGAGAAATATTCCCATCCCCAGCCGGGAATCGAACCCGGGACCCCTCGCGCAATAGGCAAGTTGTTCTACCGAGTGAACTACGGGGCCAGCATGTATATGCTTTTGTGTAACTGGTAAACCGTAATAGATACACATAATCTTAGCACATACAGATGTAGATCTCGTTAGAAAACAGCATCTGTCAGTTTTATTTTGTGGTATTAACCACTGCCTAGATATTTGTCGATTGGTTTTATTTTCAAGTACGAAATCGTTATTCAGCTTTTTCTCTTGGGCATGCAAAGAATAGAATTTAAAATATCTGACTGTCGATTCAGAATCCTATTACTCCTTTGTATATACAACGAAATGTGTAATTAAAATCTTAGAAGAGTAAGCACTTGTAAGCATAGTTACAACGTCATGAGAAGTAACATCAGAATATTTTTATTTGGAGCAGAATGAGACAAAGCTTTGGCGGTTTTGAACTCAGGCCCAGCACTAGCGACGGTTTGGCCATATCAGGTTTGGGCTGCGGATCGGGTTCGTCTTGATCGCCGACCAGTCACGACAAAAAAGGCAAGAGAACTGGTCAACGTTGCTGCACTGCCTGGCGCCTCCAGTCCTGCCCGCAGCCAAGTGTGACGGCGACTAGGTAAATGTCAGGCACTCGATGTGTTCAGATGTCTGGACAAACAACTGCCCTTATGACAATAACACGCCGGGTCTTGGTCAAGGTGAAGCTTCAGTCACAGTAACTACAGCAAGGCTGAGTTGCTTTGGCACCAATTTGCACCTCAGATATAATTTGTTGTCCTATTTATCGCTTTAGTGTCTTATCTGCCTTTGGTGTTCTTTGTTACGTCTATGTCCATTTAAATGCACATACGTAGCCACCAGCACAGCATAACTAAAAACGAAATGTCCGATGAACACCAAAGAATTCTTTAAAAATCTTATGTGTTACATTCACATTACTTTCTCGTCCCTACATCGCTTAAATTGGGTATAGAAGCTATTTTCCGAACTACTTCATTTTAATCGAGATAAACATTTTCAGAAATACTTGTTATAAATACAAAGGGAATGGTGATACTGAATTTTTTAGAACTGGACGCTATATGCTGGCTTAGAATTCTATACTCTTTCCCCATGACATCACGAGAAACAAAAAAGAAACTTGAAAAGAATGGCTAAGTACTGAGCAATTCCAACCATTAATAACTGATAACTCGGAAATGGTTGATTCCAAAGAAAAGTGATTTTAAATAAATTGTGTTTTTTAAAGGATATTCCCGGAAAATTCAAGATATACGTTTTATTTGTTACGGAA
Source organism: Deroplatys truncata (assembly GCA_030765065.1). Lineage (NCBI taxonomy): Eukaryota > Metazoa > Arthropoda > Insecta > Mantodea > Mantidae > Deroplatys > Deroplatys truncata. The sequence continues at coordinate 44,766,437 of CM060981.1, forward strand.
ATACCTTTAACATTTGGTACTTTAATTAAAAATCCTTAAAGCCATTTTTCAGTAAATAAAAACTTTCGAAAAATGTTCCATGTAAAAAGATAGTTTGGGGTGGGGGTTTTTATTGAGAATCTTTGTGTTGCACCTTTGGAATATATTGAACTTAAATACCAAGTTTGGTATTTATCCGTCGTTTCGTATTTGACTTATGCTGTTCACAGACCAACAGACACACACAGGGATATGTTCCCAAAAGTGCTTTATTTGAATTCAGGGAGTCTCAAAACATGTATTTTCCGGTAAAATTTCGGTATCGAATTTTTGGGTGGAATTCTACGTAGTAGAGAAAGTACAAACAATTGTTTGTTTTCAATATCACGCATGCAACCAGTCCATACTGCTTATGTGTACTTCTAGTCAAAATATTATCACGAATGACTTCGGTGTGAACAGAAGTAATCACTTTTAATACGAATACAACAGTTGTGACAGTGTGACACAAAAAGTTTTCTTTAATTTCGACATTCTTATACACTACTTCTGAATAAAACTTAATCCTTCAGGCACCTTTTACTTTCTCTCTGAGGCAGTATTTTTAACACTTAAATAATTTCAGTCTAATTATATAATATATAATTCAATAACAGCCCGCCTTAAAGCAATATGTGTATGTAACAATATATAAAAAGTGTATGTAATAATCATTGTATATGTTTATATTATTGTATGCATGTGTAATAATGTTATATGAATATATTATGTAAATTAATAATGTAGGAGCTGTGAGAATAATAGGTTAAAAGTTGCTAACAACGAGGTAACCTTGAGGCAATAATGAGTATGAGAGTTTAACAATACTACTACTGATTATTGGAAGCAATAATGTAATTTTAGTGACAGTTTATAAAATAGCCAATCAACAACCAGAAAAAGCTTTAGTTAAATGAAGGTATTCTATTAGAGTAGGATTAGCCAATCAGAAACTGAAAAGGAGAAATTTTACAAACTTAGAGTTCAGTTGCCTGCAGACAGCGTTACTAACCAGACGCAAAAAGTGTCCTCAAGAAATATAATATGTATTCGTGTGAGACGAAAAATAAGTTTACGTGTTAAAAAGTGTGATTAATTAATAAAAATAATCTCACAGCTCTTTCTATATCAGTGAAGTGTTATTTAAATTGTGTCAATCATTAATAAAAGGAGTGAAGAAAATTATAATCTGTGTAAGCCCACATTCTTGTCGCATCACAACCCTGCTAAGATAAACGTGTCTCTAACAATAATACTGACGCAGCCGAAGCAAACATAAATACATAATATTTAAAGAAACAGTGAAATTACAAAATGAATATTTTTTTAAACTTGGGGCAAGGCCACCGGAAACCGGGTACCATACGTGCGGTCGCAAACAAACTTCAAGTTCGCCTCCCCAACAGTTGAACTAAAATAACGTAACAAACCAACTTCTTCATCTCCTACTATAGTAAGTAGAGGATGGACTATTGCATTCCACAAAAAAAAAAAAAAAAAAACAAAAAAACAAAAAAAAAACAAATCGACACCCAAATTTCAGCGGAAATGTACAGATTGCCACTCTTTGAACAAAAAGTTCGTTCTTAGCTATATGCTGGCTTTAAAATTCCATACTGTTTCCATGCAATCGCAGGAAACAACTGAATGTTGAAAACATCAAGATATGAACTCGAACCTTTAGGAAGGGATATCTCAGAGACGTCTCATGCATACCACAAAAGTTTATTTTAAATAAATTTGTGTTTTAAAGAGATCTACATTTTTGTGTGGTATGTTTTCATGTAACGATTAACGTTTACCAATTATACAATATTATATAAAATTCCTTCCGAATGAAGTGGAACTTCACAGGCTATTTCCAGAAAATTAAAAATGTAAATTTTATTTGTAAAGTAAATATCTTTGATATATAGTATTTTAATCAAAATCGATAAAGCCATTTTTCGTTACTGTTCATGTAAATGGTAGTCTGGGATGGGGGAATTTTCTTGAAAATTTTCTTCTCATATATTTGCAAGGTACTGAACCTAAATATCAAGTTTGGTATTCATCCAACTTTTCGTTTTCGAGTTATGCTGTTCAGAGATACACACACAGACCTTTTTGAAAAATTCTTTTTATGGATTAAGGGGACCTCAAAACATGTTATTTCCGGTGAAATGTCGGTATCTAATTTTTGGGTGGAATGCAATACCTTCTCTACCTACTATGTTTTAAATGGTAGAGAAAGAAAAAAAGTAGACAGAAGAATAAACTTTTGTAAGAATAATGTGAAGAAACTGGGTAGAGAAAGTCATGTGAATGCAACACCTCAGGTTTCTTCAAATATTAATTTCGAAGTAACGTAACTGAAACGTAATGAAATACTATGTTGGGTTACTGTCACCCTATATTTGTTTAATTTTACAGTGATTTTTCTCTGTGTATAGCGAGAAACAAAATACATTTTATAGCAATGTGTTACATTGTTGAAGTCTTCATATACAGAGAACTTGTAATGCATCCTACGCATGCTGGCGACCAGTCCATTTCACGCCCACACTAGCAGCCTTATTAGCTTCTCGATTGGTTCCTGACGTAGTATAACTCCTGCCATTGTATGCTAATGGGATCATTTCTTCGCGTGGCACACGAAATAGACTGCTTGGCTATGATTTGCCCTCGCTACAAATAACAACATTATGGAGCGGTTAATTGAAAGCCCCTTTGTGATGCTTGCCCGCAACACAAGGGAGGCCGATAAGTTGCGGGAACGCCAGGCGATTCTTCGCGGTTAGCCATCGATATCGAATTTGGGAACGAGCAGGCAAACTGCGGCAACCTGCCTGCGTTTCTGATGAGGCAGTGCGCTATACAGAGCTGTGCCGTGGAAAACACCTCTCCAATATCCTAACAACAAAGTTAACAAACAATTGTTGGGACTGTTCGCCTAGGAGTCTAAGAAAACACCATTAAAAACACCACACCACGTGAACATATTTTAAAGTATTAGTGTCCTTCAAAAAACCTCGTACTTTAAAAGTTGGGGAAAAGATTTTGATGTATTACATTCACATTACATTCTCCACCCACTACGATTTGTCTTTATATAACTTCTACACGAACTCTTTATTTTTTTTCTCTTCTGTTTGCCTATTATAAGCAGAGGACGCATTGTTTTCTACCAAAAAATTCGATACCGAAAACATTTGACTCACCAAATAAAAAAGAAACATATTTAGAAAACGTTCTGTGTGTGAGTGTGTGAACGGTATAACAACAATAAAAATCATTTAAACTTGGTATCTTAGTTCAGTATATTCAAAAGATGCGACAGAGATTTTCAAGAAAATCCCCCCCCCACCCAAAACTATGCTTTATATGGAGAAATGGTTTTCTCAAAAATGGCTAACGATTTTGATTAGAATACCACAGGTTTAAGATATCTACATGAAAAATAAAACTCATATCTTGAATTTTCTGGCAGTAGTCTCTGGAATTCTCTTCATTCTGAATGCATTTTTATAAGGTATAAGAGATAAACAAAAGCTTGCCACATAAAAATATGTATAGATATTGTTAAAATACACAATTGATGTGAAATAGTTATTTTGTGGCGTTAACCATTTCCGAGATATTCTCTGTTATTGGTTTGAATTCTTAAACACATTAACTATCACTTAAGCCTACAGAATTCCCCTATTCATCTTGTACCCAAAATAAATAAAATCATTACCATTACCATCAAAACCATTTCCACAAACGTTTATTTGGATTAACATGAAGTAGATAGAAAAATAAGCTTTTGTAAGAATAGTTTTTTCAGGGAATGGGTAAGAGAAAGTCATGTGAATGTAACACACAAGATGTCATTATTGTTTAAACTCCTTTTAACTTCTTGCTCATAACGCGATGTTTGGTTTGTTGTTTCACTTTAGTGATTTTATGCCAGACCGATTAGTTGCGAAGTCGTCTTCCTGTTCTTTTGGTTGAGGAACCGTCTGATGCAGTGATGGCCAACCATAATACCCAACGAAACAGGGGAGAAGGGTTTTACCTCAACGCATTGTTCGCGGAGCTATGAGGTATTCATGTAGTCATGGATTGTCCAAACTCCAATGTTTGGTTACCTTGTAACATGCCATTGCGACCAGACATAAGAGTGAAGAGGAAATGCTGGATAAGGGACAATGTGACGTCATTATCTCATAAGAGACAAGGTTGGGCTTCACTGGTCTGATGTATTGTCTTGGTTGCGTTGGTCTCCTTCCTGCACCATCTATTTTAATGTATCTTCTCGTAGGTGAAACTTTGGATCGTGGTTTTTAATATCCAATCCGGTATTAAGAAAACAAAGAACGTGTCTCATCAGATTGCCAGTGCTCAAGAGTTAAACCCACGAACTTCAGAAGGTAAGCCGCAGATATTACTGCTTAGTCGTCTCGCTTGCTGCCAATAATGTTTTTTTTTTCAATTAATTTATTTCTAACATCTTAGAAGTTTGAAGTAACTTATGAATCATTGCTTCATGGCTCATATACTTAGACAGCTAGATGGCACCGCGGTAACCTGTGTGAATTGCATTCGAGAGGTCCCGGGTTCGATCCCTGGTGATCGCCCACTTTGATCCATGGGCTTTTCGTGGTATCTCCGGGTCATCCCGTAAGGGGGGGGGGTTCCGACCCCTTCAGCTGCGGGCGCTGCGGACCCTGAGCACTCGTGGTACTTCTGACGTTACTAGAAGTACGCCGAGCCGCACCCGAAAGGGTGTCGTTTGGATTGGGTTGGACTCGGCGGGACAGTGGTTCCCGAGACCCGTGGGAGATTGGGTACCTCTATGCGGGGTTGTGAGACGCCTCAATGTCCTCGGTACCGACCTGGATTGCCGGTAAACAGTATACGAGATTGCTGTCGGCCCTACCGAGGTGTTTTGGTAGTCGCCCCTGTGGGGATGACGCGCGTAAGTGGCGAGGTATTGGCCACATGGGAAACCCCCACGGTTAGGAGAGCCACTCGGATGGCGCCGACATCCTGGATATTAGAAGGAGGGCTTGGGCTATGCTCTTGCCCTGGTAGACCTCGCACGACCTGTCCCCGGTTCGGCAGGCGAATGCTGGGGTGATTCATCTTCTACAACGACTTTTCTTTACCTCCCTTTCTGTGCCCATCATGTTCCTGGTCATCTGTTGCAGGGTTGTAGGACTAGGCGACGGTGTTTGACGGTTTGGGGTGAGCGCTCTATAGATATTTCTTCCTGACATCGTTCGACAGCTATGTTGGAGCCAACTCAAGGTGCACTCCGGCAGGCGCTTAAGGTGGGTCCGGGTGGCGTCGCATGATTTATATCTGGAAACATTAGGGATCCCGTCCGTCGTCATCCGGATCGGGCCGCCCTTGAGTCTCTTCCCTCACCCCCCTACCAGATGTCACGTTATAAGCACAAGTGCCGCATAGCCCTTTCTTTTTTCAATTATTATGTTTGTTGATATCTTAGAAGTTTGAATGACTGTTTCATGGCTCATTTACTTGGAAATTGGCATGTGCAGGAAGCAAAAACATAATCCTCAGCTTTAAACACTAATGAAGAGCTTTTTCAACCATCTGGCATCCACTAACTACTATTAGGCACATGATAACTACGGTCAGACGAACAGTATTAAGTTCACTACCCACAAAAAATCACCCTCGACGTTTTGTATCCGTAACCTTGCTATGTTATGGTTATTCTCTGGGTCTTCTCCCCAAGTCTCTGACCTCCGTGGGGTGGGAGAGGGAAAACACAAAGACCTCCCTTGTCCTTCTGAATGACAGCCTTGCAAGACACGCCAGGCATCTAACTGTAAAGATAACCTTTTCCCCAAGTATTAGCGATGCTTGTCTATCGATGACGGTGCAACTCTAGACCCTGCGGATAAAAGTAACCTAACCGCCAACTTTGTGTTGCGCAGAATAAAGGGAATGATCAGAGTATATTCACCAGCAATCATCATCAGCTTTTCATGGATTAGGATTTATGTGATTGTCAATCCTCTGCAAATGTATTCTTAATCTGCTCTATACTTTTTATTTTCTCATTTATAGGATCAATATATAATTTCTCTCTGATTTCTTCATTTTTTATTTTATCCACTATTGGACTCCTAATAGCGTGCGCGTGTCAATATCTTTCACAGATGCGACACGAAGATTATCAGGAGAGTCCCCCCACCCCAGATTACCCTTTACATGGAGCATTTTTCGAAAATTTAGATTTACCCAAAAATAGTCCACATATTTTCATGACAAGTAAAAATTATACCTTGAAGTTTCTGGGAATGTCCCCAAAAGTCATCTTCATTCTGAATGGCCTTTGTATAACTGGTAAACCGTAAGAGATAGACAAAATATTTCTAGACAAGAAACGTAGATTTTGTTAAAATACAATTTATGTCATACTTTTTTTGTGGAGTGGTCCATTTCCGAGATATTCCTTGTTATTTGTTTGAATTCTCTAATACTTATACTCAAATAGTAATTCGTTATTCTTTTTTTTTTATGTACTGGATATGTAAAGAGAATGGAATACTCCACATAGCAACCAGCTCTTAGAAGATTTGACTATCACTTAAAGCCTACCATATTCCTCTTGCAGCTACAAGAAAATTAGCAATAAAATGGTTTCTGTAAATGTTTATCTCGATTTACATGAAGTAGGCGGAGAATAAGCATTTGTAAAAATAGTTTGAACAAAAGTAGAAAAAGTCATGCGAGTGCAACACATCAGATTTTTTTTAATTTTCAATACTTAGACTTTTTCTCAAATTCGATATTCATCTTTTTTGGCCTGGCAATGCAAAGAGAATGGAATACTCCACATAACAACCAGCTCTTAAAATATTTGACTATCGCTTAAAGCCTACCAATTCTCCTTGCATCTACAAGAAAATTAGCAATAAGATTAACATCTCTATATCTGGATTAACATGGAGCATATGGAGAATAAGCGTTTATAAGAATAGTTTATACAAGAATAGAGAAAGTCATGTGAGTGTAACACATCAGATTTTTCATAATAATAACCATTAGGAGATGCTATTTTTATGAACACCCAAAGTGTATACTCACGAGCTGCCTTTGGGTATTGATCTAAAAGAAAACGTTAACTTCAACATTCTGAACTAAATTTTAAAAATCATTTTCAGTGCCAAGTATACGAGGTGGAGCTAATTCTGGTCATCATTTTAAACAGCATTCATCAGAACTCCACTATTACGAAATTAGCATACTTACTTCCAAACGCTACTCTTAATTCAAGACGAAGAAAAAATAGCCTGAAGTCAGAATAAGGAAGGTGTGTGCAAAATAGCAGATGTGACTGTTGGGTCAGTGACCTTGAGGTGATCACCTTTGAGTTTGCTCAATAAGAACATAACACGATGACTCACAAGGTAGAGTTTCTCGAACATTCCACGAAGGTGGCGTCACATGGCGTGGGTTCCAGGAAACAAGTTCGGCCTAATGTTCATGTGGATTAACTCCCACTTCTAATTACCTAAAACTTCTAAATTTATGTTTCTTCTATTGCTTCCTGAAATTATTTATTCTTAGACAGGGCATGCATATAGGATAAACCATTGAAGTTGAGACTGCACAATATCTCCAAAACTAAGCGTTGTAGAAAGAAATGTCTTTAATAAAAGTTGTTTGATATTATGGGGGAAAGTAAATGCCATAGTCGTGTATTGTTTGGAGGATACTATAATGGCCCTAATATTTTTCTAATGAGAACCTACAATTAGGGTCAATATAAATTCACCCTAAAATGACCATCACAACGTCCTCCAAACAAAACACGACTAATGGCATTTACTTTCCCCCATATCATCAAGCAACGTTTATTAAAAAAATCTGATGTGTTACACTCACATGATTTTCCCCTACTCTTGTACAAACTATTTTTCTCCATTTATTTCATATTAATGGAGATAAACATTTGCAGAAACGATATTTTGACATGCAAAGAGAATTACATTTACACATAGCGACCAGTTCTAAAAATATTTGACTATCGCTTAAGTCGTACTATGTTCCCCTTGTTTTGCATTTGCAAGGGCAATATACGCACAGACATATCTCTTAATAGCTGGTTGCTATGTGCAGCACCATTCTCTTTGCCACAGATTAATACTCCTTGCAAATCCAAGACAAAAAAATGAATAACGAATTCCCATTTGAGAAAATAAGTATTTAAAAATTTAAGGGAATAACAACAAATATCTCGAAAATGGTAGGCTCAAAAAAAATGTATGACATAAAATGTGTATTTTAACGCGATCTACATTTTTTGTGTAGTAAAATTTTGTCTATCTCTTATGGTTTACCAGTTATGCAAAAGTCGTTCACAATGAAGAATACTTTTGGAGACATTCCTAGAAAATTCAAGATAAACATTCTATTTGTCATGAAAATATTTTAATCAAAATCGTTAGAGCCATTTTTGAGAAAATTAAAATTATCGAAAAATGTTCCATGTAAAGGGTAATCTGGGGTGGAGGATTTTCTTGAAAACCTTCGTGTCGCATCTCTGGAAGATACTGAACCTAAATACCAAGTTTGGTGTTTATCCGACTGTTCGTTTCTGAGTTATGCTGTTCACAGACACACAAACACACACACGGACATGTTTCCAAAAAAAAGCATTTTTGGATTCAGGGGGTCTCAAAACATATATTTCCGATGAAAACTCGATATCGAATTTTTGGGTGGAATACAATACTTCCCCTACTTACTATACGTAGTAGACAAAGTAAAAATTTCTTCCTAATATGCTTATTTATTGAGATATTGTACAATCTCAACTTAAATGGACCACCCTGTATATCTACAATGTTCTTTTACTGCCTTTTACGCTTTGAACCCAATGGTCCAAAGCATGTTCCGGTCTCACTTACATCCTAAGTCTTCCTATTGACCTAATTCCTTTCGGTTTATAATCTAGCATCTTTCTTGGTGGTGGCCTGCTTGCATCTATGTTTCCATTTTCGTGCCCTATGATTTCTCCCAATGGACTAATTTCTAGGTCTATTTTTATTTCTTCATTGTTTAATCTATCCCATCTTGTTACTCGCTTGAAAGCTCTTAAAAGTTTCATTTCTGCCGCCCGAATATGACATCTTTCTGTTTTAAAGCCCAAGTTTCACTCTCATGAAGTATTACTGGCACGACCATGATTGTATAAAATTATTTCTCGTGTTTTTAAAAATAATTCTTATTGTTCCACATACACAAACACATATAATATGTATATTGATCCCTATGTTTCCTAATGAATTTAACATCTTGTTTGCTTGCTACATAAGTGAGATGAGTTATTTTGCATTGTTAAAGTTGGTTATGAGTAGGGTCCGAATTTTTAGGTTTTAACCTTATTTTTTCTCTGTATTTAATTAACATATTTCAAGGTGTATACTCGTTTCACACTTCTTGGAGCAGAATATGCGAATTTCATTACACCTAAAAAAAACCTAAACGAGGGGTTGACATCTAAAATTACCTAAATAGCTGTTTTTCCTTTTTCGAAATGAAGAATGTTATTTTCCGATTGAAACTCATTGTAAAATTATTTCCAGCACTTATAGCCAGTAGATAGTTCAAGTTACTACAGTTAAATGCAGCACATGTGACGTGGTGACACCAGAAGGTCAGGACTTGGCTGTCTGCTGCCATTTACTATGCCTAGGACTTAAAAGACATTAAAATGTCGTCAATGAATTGCATGAAATAGAAGCTTCCTGCATTGCCAAGGCTAAGAAATCACGACGCCTCGCTTGGTGTAAGCAGCATCAACATTACGCGATTGTTGTGTGGAGTGACGAATCACGGTACACAATGTGACAATCCGATGGCAGGGTGTGGGTATGGCGAATGTCCGGTGAACGTCATCTGCCACGTGTGTAGTGCCAACAGTGAAATTCGGAGGTGGTGGTGCTATGGTGTGGTCGTGTTTTTCCTGGAGAGGGCTTGCACACTTTGTTGTTTTGCGTGGCACGATCACAGCGCAGACCTATATTGATATTTTAAGCACCTTCTTGCTTCCCACTGTTGAAGAGCAATTCGGGGATGGCGATTGCATCTTTCAACACGATCTAGCACCTGTTCATACTGCACGGGCTGTGGCGGAGTGGTTACAGGACATAACATCCCTGTAATGGACTGGCCTGCACAGAGTCCTAACTTGAATCCTATAGAACACCTTTGGGATGTTTTGGAACGCCGACTTCGTGCCAGGCCTCACCGACCTACATCGATACCTCTCCTCAGTTCCGCACTCCGTGAAGAATGGGCTGCCATTCACCAAAACACCCTCCAGCACCTGATTGAAAGTATGCCTGCGAGAGTGAACGCTGTCATCAAGGCTAAGGGTGGGCTAACACCACATTGACTTCCAGCATTACCGATGGAGGGCGCCACGAACTTGTACGTCATTTTCAGCCAGGTATCCGGATACCTTGATCACGTAGTGTATATACTCGTATATTAGGTATGTATATGGTCACGATTTAGCAATTAAGACGCAGCAAAACAAAACAAAATCCAATGTGTTTATATCGCTACTATCTGTATGCGACACCAATGACAAACAAGTGTAGTAACCCTCATGTAACACAGTTTTGCTTTATTTCCTTTGTACCTGTGGTATATCAACGTCGTTAGCAGGACATGTTAAATATTGTCTAAACAGAGAAAAGTTCTAACACTCGAAACAATGAACCCATATTTTTAATTAACAACTCCGAAGATTTTTTTTGTCAATGATCTCATTATAGGTCTTCTCCAAAGAGAAGACCTTGGTGGTCTGGGAGTGCGAAATCTACATATTCACCAGTTTGGCCTCTATTAAGTTTTATATGTTAAGGGTCTCTGTATCCTGTGAAAACTGTAAAGTTTCACCTACTGTAATATCTAACAAGCTACTTTAGCATTTCCATCGATGGTTGTTCCACAACCAAAGAGTAGTTGATATTTGAAGTTGAGTCGTTATATTTTAATTCACGTCACAGAGCGTTCGTTGGTAACTGAGAAGCGCTTTCGAGAGACATGTTTCTCTCATCTTCAGCTTAGGCCGACTACTGTCACGTTCGCTCCCCTGACCCCTAGAAGTATTTCCTTAGACGATTCTTCTGCCCTCTGTTGTGAAAGATTTGAAACTTGTAGTGTTGGATTTGTTGCCATGTGTAGTGAAGGTTGGGAACTCATCTGTCTTCTTTCTTCACCCTTGTAATCTGATTGGGCCAGCTGCATTAGGTAGTCTGTAGGCGGTTTTCAAAATTCAAAGCATTCTTAATGTTGAGGTGGATGAAAATCTTTTTCCCAAATTTCCAAGTGTAAAGGAATCTGTACAGGTTTTAATAATTTTATCTCTTGTCCTATTTCATGGTTACTGTTCCAAAAATGCTGATTTATCTATTCGTTTCAATTTTATATTTCTTTGGTGTTCACTTAGTCTTACTTTCAAGTTTCTTTTTGTTCTATCTATATATGAGTCTTGGCAATCCTGACATGATATTTTTTTAAATTATCAGTTGTATTGTTAAAGGTGTATTAAGCATATTTCTCAAACTATATGTATTCTGAGGTGCCAATTGGATCTGATATTTTATAAATAATTTTTCAAAAAATTTAAACATCACTGGATGGTATGTAAATTTCCTGTATATTAAATCCCTTTTATTCGGATTCTGTAGGGTACTAATTATCTATTAGCTATGTTTCTTTTTATATTTAGTGATTAAATTATTAATAAGTTGAGGTTTGAAGCCATTTTCTATAGCTACATTCTTGATATAATCCAATTCAATAATATAATCTTCTATTTACAAACGCATATTAATCAGTCTGTAGACCAAACTTCTAAAGACAGCATGTTGAAATGAAGTACGGTTATAAAAATTATTATATTTTTATTTTTATTATTTTTTTAAAGTCTTATAAATAATTGTAAAGTAATTTCACCAAAAAAGGGGTGACGTAAATGAAATTAATTCGTCATTCGAGTTTAAAAAACTATGGGAATTTGACATTGTAGAGAAGGACATATGTATCACAACATATTTTTCATCACAATAGAATCTGCACCTTAATCAGAGAGAAGAAAATGCATCAACAGTTGCCATAGTAACGCGACTATAACTGTTGCAAGGTTGTCAGGTGGCTTTGTCTTCTCGTTCTGTTGTGAGCCTTCAAGTTTTATAACACCACTAATAGGTGCGACTTCACACGTAATAACAGCACCATTAGTGCTAACGAGAAAAGAACGTGAGCATTAAAACTGGTTCATACTCGCAGTTCACAGTGGCTGGTTTATGATCTTAAAGAAGTGATAGACCGTAAAATATGTCAAGGCGAGTTTTAGAGTCAATGTCGCTTGGCCGAGCACCGGAAGACATCGCGTGAACAAATGCGTCCTCTTTGGCCACAACAAATCACAAGAATTTCAAGAAATAGATTTATACAGTGTGTTCGGAAAGTCACTCTGCAGTTAAAACGTATGCTGGGAATGTTGTCTACGGGCAAGTATACAAGTCTGAACCCGCTTAATTTTATTGGAAAACACTTTCTGTGTTGTGGTATGCTGCTTACTATGCAGGTATTTCAGCTTTTTAAATCTCAAGGCGTGCGCGGGCGATTGCGATACACTACAGATTTTGCATCTACTCAAAGAAAAAAGTAAGGTCTGGTGAGCGAGGGGTCATAATTTTTAGAGATGGCACTTTCCCCAAAGAACCTTTCCAGAAGTCGCATACTGTTGTTAGCTGTGTGCGCAGTAGCACCATCTTGTTGAAACTACGAGTAGTTTATTTGTCTTCCTCCAGCTGAACAATGAAATCTTGGATAATTAAACACTTAACGGTTTCTTCAAAAAAATATAGGGTTAATAATGCGCCGTCTGGATAGTGCTACCAACAGTCCAATTTTCTGTTGGTGCAATAGCGTATCACGCACAGCACGAGGTTTCTCTGTTGACCATAATCGTGTGTTTCAATGTGTTAACATAACCAGAGAGATGAAACCAGGCCTCGTCTGTATAAGAGGTGACATCAATAATATCAATGGTATAAACCATTCGCAGTAACGGATTCGCATTTCATGATCCACAGCTTCCAATTCTTCCACTGCTATCACTTTATACAGGAAAAATTTCAATACTTTCCTAACCGATTTATGCGTGGTTGCAAGCCCGATATTTTTTTCTTCTTGTGCCAACTAGCGCAATGATTTTGATGGGCTCTGCTGCATAGAGTCAAAAATATCCAACAACTCTTCGTTTAGTTTAGGTGGTCTTCCAGTTTGTTCGGCATCTAACACTGAGCCTGTCTCTCTAAACTTCTCAATAAGTCGACGATGAGGTACAGCTGTTTTTGGGAATTTCTCACCAAAGTGCTTCTGCACAATATATGTGTATTCATTGCATTGTGGAAAGACATGTTCAACTAGAAAAATCTGATGTGTTACAATCACATGTCTTTCTCTGCTCTTGTACAAACTATTTTTACAAACGCTTATTCTCAATATGTTTCATGTTAATCGAGATATCGAGATGTTAATCTTACTGCTAATTTTTTTGTAGATGCAAGGGCAATTGGTAAGCTTTAAGCGATAGTTAAATATTTTAAGAGCTGGTTGCTGTGGCGCATTCCATTCTCTTTGCATGTACAGGACAAAAAAAAATGAATAACGAATTCCCATTTGAGAAAAAGTATAAGTACCTATTGGAAAATTTAAGGGAATAACAAGCAATATCTCGAAAATGGTTCACTCAGCAAAAAAAAAGAAAAGAAAGGTATATGATATAAATTGTGTATTTTAACGCCATCTACATTTTTTGTGTAGTAAAATTTTGTCTATATCTTATGGTTTACCAGTTATGCAATATATTATATGATATTTTAATCGAAATCGTTAGAGCCATCTTTTGGGAAAATTAAAATTTTCGAAAAATGTTCCATGTAGAGGGTAATTTGGGGCGAGGGATTTTCTTGAAAACCTTCGTGTTGCATCTCTGGAAGATACTGAACGTAAATACCAAGTTTGATGTTTATCCGACTGTTCGTTTCTGAATTATGCTGTTCACAGACACACACAGGGACATGTTTCAAAAAATGCTTTTTTTGGATTCAGGGGGTCTCAAAACATATGCTTCCGGTGAAATCTCGGTATCGAATTTTTGGGTGGAATACCCCTACTTACTATACGTAGTAGAGAAAGTAAAAATACGTCCCTCAATTGAAAGCTCGATAATGCAAAACCAAATTAAACATCTAAACACTACAAAATATCGCAGTCAACAGCTTTCATCAAATGATAATAATTGAACCAAACAGTTGAATTTTGTGCAGCAATAGAATTAATTAAGAAAGCAATCACATAACTCTGAATATCAACTCTGATGTGCTGGAATCACACGACTTTCTCTACTCTTGAACAAACTATTTTTAGAAACGCTTATTCTCCATCTACTTCATGTTAATCGAGATATTTTATTAATAATTTTCTTGTAGATGCAAGGGGAATATGGTAGGTTTTAAACGATAGTCAAATCTTTTAAGCGCTGGTTGCTATGTGGAGCATTCCATTCTCTTAGCATATCCACGGCATAAAAGACTATAAATAACGAATTCCCATTTGAGAAAAAGTATTGGAAAACTGAAACAAATAACAAGGAATATCTCGGAAATTGTTCACTCCACAAAAAATGTATACGACATAAATTGTGTGTTTTGACGAGATCTACATTTTTGTGCAATTTGTCTATCTCTTACGGTTTACCACTTATACGAGTCTCTCAGAATGAAGAGGACTTTGCCACAAAATATTTTAAACATATGATATTTTAAACAAAATCGTTAGAGCCATTTTTGAGAAAATCAAAATTTTCAAAAGATGTTCCATCTAAAGGCTAGTCTGGGGTAGGAGGATTTTCTTGAAAATACTCGTGTCACATCTTTGAAAGATACTGAACCTATATACGAAGTTTAGTATTTATACGACTTTTCGTTTTCGAGTTATGCTGTTTAAAGACACGCAGATACACATACGGCCTTTTTATTCAGGGCACCTCAAAACATGTATTTCCGTTGAAATCTCGATATCGAATTTTTGGGTGGAATACAATACTTTTCCCACTTACTATACGTAGTAAAGAAAGTAAAAAGCTGTTATCCAACTTTTAAGATTTTCGTGGAGGTAACGTTTTGGAATTCATGCGAAACCCAGTGCAGTTGCCTAACTGGGTGGATCGCAAAAGACCATGGGCGGCTTAGCAGTCAAAATATCACATTAAATATATTTATTAAAGACGGTGTTGACATCGGCCTATATATCTAACGGTGAACTTTGCAAGCGTTGTTGCTGGCCAGACTTGGCCGAGGTCAGGATGAGACGTTCCACTTCGGCGACTGTGCTGGAGATACGTGCCACTTTTGCTTGGAGACCGTGGATGTGGCGAGCAGGAACCAAATCAATTACAACAATGAGTCCTACTGTCACAACAATAGCTCCCATTCATCTCCAGGAGATCTGTCACGACTTCTGTGGCTAGTGCCCTCAACAACACGGGGCTGAGATGAAGGTAGAATCTGATTGTTCATCATAATATAAAAATAAAAAGGGATAAAAAGAGACAAGCTTTTTTAAATTTCCATTTTATCTTTCTCTTTTACTTACGTAGAGCAAGTATTGCATTCCATAAAAAAAATGATGCACGTTATGAGTTCCTCTGAATAAAAAAAAAAAACATTTTTAGAAAACATGCCTAAGTATGTGAGTAGCATAACTCAAAAACGAAAAGCCTGTCAAATACCAAACTTGATATTTAAGTTCAGCATCTTCCAAGTATAGCACACGAGGCTTTTCAAAAAAATAACACCGCCCACAAACTACCGTTTACATGAAAATTTTGTCGTTTTTTATTTTCTCAAAATGGATCTAAAGCTACTTGTGCACGTTCAAATTTTCGTCAAATTCAATACATTAGAAGACTTTTCAAGAGTTGTAACAGCTTAAAACCTCTTCTTGTCAAATTGCTTCCAGTCTTTGAAACTCTTTTAAAGTCTTGAAAGCAAATAAGGACATGCTCTAAACGATCAAAGATTTGACAATAATTTGATGAAATGCGAGTATTTACGTTGTGTCACGAAATCTGCAACATGGCTGAAAGCGAAAAGTAAACAAAAATGGCTACCCGGCCAAGGTATGTTGTATGGGAACTGATTAGGTTATACATAGCTGGCCATGTCTGTATCTCTAGGACTCTGTGGGTTACCACAAGATGAAGCAGATGAAGGCATGTGAAGAATTAATTGCCAGGCAGATTTCCGAACTAAGTATACATTAATTAGTGTGGTTAACCTTCAGTTGGTGTTATTTCTATTGTATTCCATAATCGTAATGCGATTTAATTGAATATAATATATGAAAGTGCAACATAATATTAGAACAATATTTCACTGCAAATTGTTATATCTATCGTGAGGAAATAATAAATTGCTTTGTGGGTAATAAATTATCAGTGTGTTCTGAAGGGTTTCAGTTTGAAAAAAAAACAACTTGTCAATAAACATTTATAACATTGTCAACTCTTGTCCAATCTCGTCACATATTGAAAAGGTTTGACAATTTTTCTTGTAAACTCTTGAATTGAAAGAAAAGTTTGATCGTGTACAAGGGGTTTAAGGGTTTTGATTAACATACTATGCGTTTAAGACATTCGAAAGCCAAGTAAATTTCTGGGAATAGCCCGTGAAGTCCTTCTCATTCTGAACCACTTTTGTATAACTGGAAAATCACACTACACAAAAATATGTAGATGTAGTACACACATATTCTTCTTCTTCTTCTTCTACTTCTGCTTTTTCAAGGATTAGGCCTATGGACCTGTTCCGGTCTCAATTCCATCTTTTAACTGGCCTTCCTATGCCCCTCTTTCCTATAGGTTTATATTGGAATCTTTCTTTCGTCCATTCTTTCCAAATGTTCTTTCCCTTTTTGTTTTTGTTCTTATTCTTCTAGTTTATCCCTCATTGCAAAAATATTCAGTTCTTGCCTAATTACTTCATTAGCGATCCTGTCCAATTTAATGCAACCTTTAACTGTTCGTAAAAATTTCATTCCTGCAGCCTGAACATGACTGAAATATTTTCTCCTCATCACCCAGGATTCACTGCCATATAATAGAATAGGTAGAGCCATCACCTTATAAAATTTAATTTTGGTTTCTCTTCGTGTGATTTTTAATGTTCTGCTTATTGTACCGCAGATATTTCTATAATTTGATGTCTATATCCTTATCCTGGTTAAAAGTAATATAACTTCCTAAATAGTTGAAATGCTGAACTTGATCCAAGACCTAATGTTCAATTGCTATTTTACATCTTACTGGGTATTTACCATGGAATACCATTGTCTTCGTTTTATTTATTACATACATTCTTTGTGGGGTAAACCATATCGAAATATTCTTAATTATTAATTTGAATTTTTAAAGACTTATACTTTTTCAAATGATAAGTCGTTTATTCACTTTTACTTTCTATACTACGTACATACTAGGTAGAGAAAGTATTGTAATCCACCCAAAAATTCGATACCGAGATTTCATTGCAAATATATGTTTTTGAGGGCCCCTGAATCCAAATAAAGCAATTTTGGAAACTTGGTGTTTGAGTTCAGTATCTTCCAAGGATGCGACACGAAGATTTTCAACAAAATCCCAACACCCCAGACTATCTTTTACGTGTAATGTTTTTTGAAAGGAAGTTCTTTTCATTCGGAAGGAATTATCTATAATCTTGCATAGCTGGTAAACGATAAGCGACAGACAAAAACGAACTACACAAAAAATGTAGCTCTCTTTAATACAACAATTTATTTCAAATAAGCTTTTTGTAGCATAAGCCGTTTCTGAGGTATCGTTATTAAAATTTCGAATTGTTCATTAGTTATTCTTTTCAGTCCCATTGATTTTCAGTTGTTTTTCGCGACTGCGTGGAAACAGTATGTAATTTTAAGGCTAGCATATGCCGTCCAGTTCTTCAACATTTGACTGTCGCTGTTCTATTTGTATCTATAACGAAATGTGTAATGTAGCTATTTCTGCAAACGTTTATTTGGATTAAAATGTAATAGATAGAAAACACCCGAGGTGATATATTCACACGAGTTTCTCTACTCTTTATCTTTTATTAGTGAGTATACAAACTATTCTTACTAAAGCTTATTTTATCCTTAATGACACTGGCTGAACACAATAAGGTTCAACTTATGTGGGTGCCAGGACATACAGGTATACTAGGCAATGAGAAAGCAGATAAAGCGGCCAAGATTGGCAGCGAAATCCCATTTTTAGGTCCGGAGCCTGTACTGGGGGTGTCCTACAGACCAGTGAAACAGGCTCAAGCAGCACACAAGAACTACTGGAAACTCATTGAAGGTTGCAGACATTCCAAGTTGTTTATTACAGACCTGGATAACAGCAGGGCAAAGCACCTGCGCGGTCTTAGTAGAAGAAGGCTTGCATGGGCAACAGGATCCATTACAGGACACTGTGCCCTAAAGTTTAATCTATAAAGAATGGGATTGTTTAACAACTCTATCTGTAGTAGGTGCCTGGAAGGAGATGATACTGTTACTCATCTGCTATGTGATTGCCCTGCTCTTGCTAATCAGAGAGCAAGTATTTATGGCAATCACTTTCCAAAGATAGATGAACTATCGAAAGCCTCAGTTAGCAGTCTGGTTAAGTTTATAACGAGCAACAGACTACTTAACTGATGAAAGGGGGGATGCACAATAGATCTTTAAGATAGCAGTGCTTGGGCATAAAACCCACCGATTTTTCAAACTAAAAGAAAACAAACTAAAACTAAATAAAGGTTATTTTATATTTATACGTTTTAATCCAAATAAACCTCTGCAGAATTAGTTGCATTAACATTCGGTTATAGATACAAAGAGAACAGCGATAGTCAAATGTTTAAGAACTGGACGCTATATACTGGCCTTAAAGTTCCATACTGTTTCTATGCAATCACGAGAAACAGCTGAATGTTGACAGGACTTTAAAGAATGACACAAAGCGGACAATTCGAACTTTTAATAACGGATATCTCAGAAATAGCTCAGAAACATACAAGGTTGTTCTTTTTTGTGACATAAGCTATTTTAAAGTTATGTGGAACATCTCCTATGGTTGATCAACTCTTAAACTTTATACAAAATTCATTCACAATGAAGAAGCCCCCCTCGCAGGCTATTGGCCAAACATTTTATTTGCAATTTAAATGTCTTAAACGTGCTGTATTTTATTAAATTGCCAATTAAAACCTACGACATGCGAACGACTGTGTCTTATTTTCTGCATGAATAGTATATGAATTTAAAATGGACAGAGAAAGTCATGTGAATGTGAGCCGTAAGATTCTTCTGCAAGTGTTGGAATGCAGGGAAACGAGATCACTTTGAACAACAGACATGGAAACACGTGAGCTCACGTGGCCTCGCCTCCTACATTTTTGCGCACATGGCACGTGGAACGTGAAAAGACCGCGTGGCTCTCTCACCTGATGACAGTAGATCCCTCCAGGCCGTTGTTTCGTCCCTCCCCCACCAGTACCTAGGAGGGACAATCCCGGCAAGGTAAACAACTGTTAGGATTATCCCCTTGTCTGTCCGTTGCGAGGAAGCGGCAGACCTTGAGAGAGGATTACATCTGCCGAACACGTCCTTCATCCCTCATCCTGCCCAAAGATTTCCTTCACTTCACCTGCTTCAGTGATAGATGCTCAGCACAGCTAACCCAGTTTTCGTGGTGTATGGCTTTATACGCCCAATTGGACTGCAAACATTATGATGTATTTTGTGGGTTCCACAGAAAACCCGGAAGAACTCCACCACTCAGATCATCTTGAATATACATATTAATTCACTCTAAATGTCCTCCAAATTAATCGAGATAAACATTTGCAGAAAGTAAAAATATCGCCAAATGCTTGAGATAAAATCTCACGATATAACCATAGCAGTAAATGCAGCTATGAAATAGGGAGGGGTGTTCTGACGTGCTACATTCACAGAACTTTCTCTATCCTCTAGCGCTTATTAGTATGTATATAAACTATTCTTGTGTTCTTCATTTTAATCGAGATAAACCTTTGCAGAAATAGCTGCATTACACATTTCGTTATAAATACATAGAGAATATCGATAGCAAATGTTTTAGAACTGGACGCTATATATTGGCCTTAAAATTCCATACTCTTTGCGTGCAATCGAGAGAAACAACTGAATGTCGAAAGGGACTTGATAAGAACGACAAAAGTATTGAATAAATCCAACCATGGCTGATGTTAAAAAGAGATCTACATTTTTCGTGTAGTATGTTTTCGTCTACTGCTTAACGTTTACCAGTTATACAAGATTATAGAAAATTTCTTCCGAATGAAATGGACTTCACAGGCAATTCCCAGAAAATTCAAGACATGCATTTTATTTGTCATGAAAATATATTTACTTTCTCTACTACGTATAGTAAGTAGGGGAAGTATTGTATTCCACCCAAAAATTCGATACCGAGATTTCATCGGAAATACATGTTTCGGGACCCCCTGAATCAAAAAAAAATTTTTGGAAACATGTCTGTGTGTGTGTCCGTGTGCCTGTGAACAGTATAACTCAGAAACCAACAGACGGATAAACACCAAACTTAGTATTTAGGTACAGTATCTTCCAGAGATGCGACACGAAGGTTTTTAAGAAAATCCCGCACACCACATTACCCTTTACGTGGAACATTGTTCGAAAATTTTGTTAAAATATTTTCATGACAAATAAAATGTATATCTTGAATTTTTTAGGAATGTCTCCAAAAGTATTCTTCATTGTGAACGACTTTTGCATAATTGGTAAATCATAAGAGATACTCAAAATTTTACTACACAAAAAATGTAGATCGCGTTAAAATACACAATTTATGTCATACACATTTTTATTGTTGAGTGAACCATTTTCGAGATATTGCTTGTTATCCCCTTAAATTTTCCAATACTTATACTTTTTCTCAAATGGGAGTTCGTTATTTATTTTTTTGTCCTGGCAATGCAAAGATAATGGAATACTCCACATAGCAACCAGCTCTTAAAATATTTGACTATAGCTTAAAGCCTACCAATTCCCCTTGCATCTACAAGAAAATTAGCAATAAGATTAACATCTCGATTAACATGAAACATATTGAGAATAAGCGTTTGTAAAAATTGTTTGCACAAGAGTAGAGAAAGTCAAGTGAGTGTAACACATCAAATATTTATTTTTTTGTATTAAGAGGACTTGAAAGAAATTTATTTCTGTCAGAGCTCGATGTCGAATTTTTGGGTGGAAAACAATACTTCTATTTGCTATAAGTAGGTAAGTAGGTAAAAATATAAATGTCTTATAAGGTTTTTTGAAAAATATTAAAGTTTTGTAAGCAAAATATTTCTAATGTGTTATTTATAAGGTGTAGATGGGATGAGTATTTAAGAAATTACACCAGTTTTACGTTGCTATTGTTTACAAAAAAGGGATATAAGTTTGTGTACTAATAAATATGCTATTTATGATTTAATTAATAAACTCCATAAAAGCAATTCCATCACCGGTTTTGAAAAAGTCACCTGATATGTATTGATGAAGAGAGGGATTGAAAAGGGAGAAATAAGTGTGAAAACACTAGAGGCAGAGGGGTAGAAAGTGTGTATATAGTAAGAGATAATGCCTAGAAAAGAAAAGAGTTTTCCCATTTGACGCAATAATTTGTGCAGAGCTGCGGGTTTTACTAGTACTAACACGAATGGAAATGAAAACGGTGGTACAGGACAGCGATTACGCCTATTTCTCTGGCACTATATTGAATAAAAGCCAACAAGAGTAACATAGAATAATACACATGCTGTTTCTCTCTGGGACCTCGGAACCATAAGTTAGAGTAACTCAAGCAAGACTGATGCATGAATTTTACGATGGACTAGATCTGGTGTGTGCCCAACCTCTGGAGGTGCATCCATAAAGTCACGATGTTGACCGCATTCAATGCTGTGATCTTAATCTCAGGTTCAGGTTTAACCTGATCACATATTAATACCGAGTGTATATTAAACCTTGTACACACAGGTCTGCTGATTGTCGAAACAAGCAAACATAGTAGTGCCTATTCCCTTTGCTACACAAATGAAGAATAACTGAAAATAATTTACCATATGTTGCAAGTACAGTGATGCGCTGGTTGGAGGTCAATTCGATGTGAATTTTTGACCCAATTTCGAAATAAAAGAATAGCTTTTTTAAATGATTACAGAAAAAATCTGACGTGTTACACTCACATGACTTTCTCTACTCGTGTACAAACTATATTTTAAGAGGTGGTTGCTATGTGGAGTATTCCAAAAAATGAATAACGAATTTGGGAAAAAGTGTAAATATTGGAAATTTTAAGGGAATAACAAGCAATATCTCGAAAATCACTCAACAAAAAAAATGTATATGGCATAAATTGTGTATTTTAACGCGATCTACATTATTTGTGTAGTAAAATTTTATCTATCTCTTATGGTTTACCAGTTATACAAAAGACGTTCACAATGAAGAATACTTTTGGAGACATTCCCAGAAAATTCGAGATATACATTTCATTTGTCATTAAATATCTTAAACATATGATATTTTAATCAAAATCGTTAGAGCCATTTTTGAAAAACTTAAAATTTTCGAAAAAGGTTCCATGTAAAGGGTAATCTGGAAGATACTGAACCTAAATACCATGTTTGGTGTTTATCCGACTGTTCGTTTCTGAGTTTCCAAAAATTCTTTTTTTATTATTCAGGGGGTCTCAAAACATATATTTCCGGTGAAATCTCGGTATCGAAATTTTGGGTGGAATATAATACTTCCCATACTTACTATACGTAGTAGAGAAAGTAAAAATTAAGTATCGTACTCACATGAGTTTACAACTCATTCTTCTACAAACTATTCTTACAAAACCTTATTGTTCCATTTACTTCTTGTTAATACCGATAAACGTTTACACACATTGTTGTAAGTATAAGGATACATTAGGCTAAAATGATTTTTAAAAAGCGAATCATTATGTAATGGCTTTTAAATTCCATACTCTTTTCATAACCATGAGCAAAAGCGAATATCGACAAAACAAGACTTTTCAGGCGTTTCCTAGAAATTTCAAGGTATACATTTTATTGGTCATAAAAGCATCTTAAAGATATGGCATTTTAATCAAAACGGTTAAGAGCAATTTTTAAGAAAATTAAAAAATGATACATTTTTAAGGAGAGAACCACAGTGAGCTACAGTACAGGTTATATAACAGAGGGAAACACCTTGGGCACTGTCACCACCACAGATATATTGTGACCACCACCTCTAGGAGGACGGGATGAAGTGAGGGAACCATAGGTAGCTACAGTACAGGTTATATAACAGAGGGGAACACCTTGGGCACTGTCACCAGCACAGATATATTGTGACCACCACCTCTAGGAGGAAGGAATGAAGTGAGGGAACCACAGTTAGCTACAGTAACAGGTTATATAACAGGGGGAAACACCTCGGGCACTGTCACCAGCACAGATATATTGTGACCACCACCTCTAGGAGGAAGGGATGAAGTGAGGGAACCACAGTTAGCTACAGTAACAGGTTATATAACAGGGGGAAACACCTTGGGCACTGTCACCAGCACAGATATATTGTGACCACCACCTCTAGGAGGAAGGGATGAAGTGAGGGAACCACAGTTAGCTACAGTAACAGGTTATATAACACAGGGGAGCACCTTGGGCACTGTCACCAGCACAGATATATTGTGACCACCACCTCTAGGAGGAAGGGATGAAGTGAGGGAACCACAGTTAGCTACAGTAACAGGTTATATAACAGGGGGAAACACCTCGGGCACTGTCACCAGCACAGATATATTGTGACCACCACCTCTAGGAGGAAGGGATGAAGTGAGGGAACCACAGTTAGCTACAGTACAGGTTATATAACAGGGGGGAACACCTTGGGCACTGTCACCAGCACAGATATATTGTGACCACCACCACTAGGAGGAAGGGATGAAGTGAGGGAACCACAGGTAGCTACAGTACAGGTTATATAACAGGGGGGAACACCTCGGCCACTGTCACCATCACAGATATATTGTGACCACCACCTCTGAGAGGAAGGGATGAAGTGAGGGAACCACAAGCAGCTACATTAACAGGGAATATAACAGGGGAAAACACCCCGGCCACTGTCACCACCACAGATATATTGTGACCACCACCTCTAGGAGGAAGGGTTGAAGTGAGGGAACCATAGGTAGCTACAGTACAGGTTATATAACAGAGGGGAACACCCCGGCCACTGTCACCAGCACAGATATATTGTGACCACCACCTCTAGGAGGAAGGGATGAAGTGAGGGAACCACAGTTAGCTACAGTAACAGGTTATATAACAGGGGGAAACACCTTGGGCACTGTCACCACCACAGATATATTGTGACAACCACCTCTAGGAGGAAGGGATGAAGTGAGGGAACCACAGTTAGCTACAGTAACAGGTTATATAACAGGGGGAAACACCTTGGGCACTGTCACTACCACAGATATATTGTGACCACCACCTCTAGGAGGACGGGATGAAGTGAGGGAACCACAGGTAGCTACAGTAACAGGTTATATAACAGGGGGAAACACCTTGGGCACTGTCACCACCACAGATATATTGTGACCACCACCTCTAGGAGGAAGGGATGAAGTGAGGGAACCACAGTTAGCTACAGTAACAGGTTATATAACAGGGGGAAACACCTTGGGCACTGTCACCACCACAGATATATTGTGACCACCACCTCTAGGAGGAAGGGATGAAGTGAGGGAACCACAGTTAGCTACAGTAACAGGTTATATAACAGGGGGAAACACCTCGGGCACTGTCACCAGCACAGATATATTGTGACCACCACCTCTAGGAGGAAGGGATGAAGTGAGGGAACCACAGTTAGCTACAGTAACAGGTTATATAACAGGGGGAAACACCTTGGGCACTGTCACCAGCACAGATATATTGTGACCACCACCTCTAGGAGGAAGGGATGAAGTGAGGGAACCACAGTTAGCTACAGTAACAGGTTATATAACAGGGGGGAACACCTTGGGCACTGTCACTACCACAGATATATTGTGACCACCACCTCTAGGAGGACGGGATGAAGTGAGGGAACCACAGGTAGCTACAGTAACAGGTTATATAACAGGGGGAAACACCTTGGGCACTGTCACCACCACAGATATATTGTGACCACCACCTCTAGGAGGAAGGGATGAAGTGAGGGAACCACAGTTAGCTACAGTAACAGGTTATATAACAGGGGGAAACACCTCGGGCACTGTCACCAGCACAGATATATTGTGACCACCACCTCTAGGAGGAAGGGATGAAGTGAGGGAACCACAGTTAGCTACAGTAACAGGTTATATAACAGAGGGGAGCACCTTGGGCACTGTCACCAGCACAGATATATTGTGACCACCACCTCTAGGAGGAAGGGATGAAGTGAGGGAACCACAGTTAGCTACAGTAACAGGTTATATAACAGGGGGAAACACCTCGGGCACTGTCACCAGCACAGATATATTGTGACCACCACCTCTAGGAGGAAGGGATGAAGTGAGGGAACCACAGTTAGCTACAGTACAGGTTATATAACAGGGGGGAACACCTCGGCCACTGTCACCATCACAGATATATTGTGACCACCACCTCTGAGAGGAAGGGATGAAGTGAGGGAACCACAAGCAGCTACATTAACAGGGAATATAACAGGGGAAAACACCCCGGCCACTGTCACCACCACAGATATATTGTGACCACCACCTCTAGGAGGAAGGGTTGAAGTGAGGGAACCATAGGTAGCTACAGTACAGGTTATATAACAGAGGGGAACACCCCGGCCACTGTCACCAGCACAGATATATTGTGACCACCACCTCTAGGAGGAAGGGATGAAGTGAGGGAACCACAGTTAGCTACAGTAACAGGTTATATAACAGGGGGAAACACCTTGGGCACTGTCACCACCACAGATATATTGTGACCACCACCTCTAGGAGGAAGGGATGAAGTGAGGGAACCACAGTTAGCTACAGTAACAGGTTATATAACAGGGGGAAACACCTTGGGCACTGTCACTACCACAGATATATTGTGACCACCACCTCTAGGAGGACGGGATGAAGTGAGGGAACCACAGGTAGCTACAGTAACAGGTTATATAACAGGGGGAAACACCTTGGGCACTGTCACCACCACAGATATATTGTGACCACCACCTCTAGGAGGAAGGGATGAAGTGAGGGAACCACAGTTAGCTACAGTAACAGGTTATATAACAGGGGGAAACACCTTGGGCACTGTCACCACCACAGATATATTGTGACCACCACCTCTAGGAGGAAGGGATGAAGTGAGGGAACCACAGTTAGCTACAGTAACAGGTTATATAACAGGGGGAAACACCTCGGGCACTGTCACCAGCACAGATATATTGTGACCACCACCTCTAGGAGGAAGGGATGAAGTGAGGGAACCACAGTTAGCTACAGTAACAGGTTATATAACAGGGGGAAACACCTTGGGCACTGTCACCACCACAGATATATTGTGACCACCACCTCTAGGAGGAAGGGATGAAGTGAGGGAACCACAGTTAGCTACAGTAACAGGTTATATAACAGGGGGGAACACCTTGGGCACTGTCACTACCACAGATATATTGTGACCACCACCTCTAGGAGGACGGGATGAAGTGAGGGAACCACAGGTAGCTACAGTAACAGGTTATATAACAGGGGGAAACACCTTGGGCACTGTCACCACCACAGATATATTGTGACCACCACCTCTAGGAGGAAGGGATGAAGTGAGGGAACCACAGTTAGCTACAGTAACAGGTTATATAACAGAGGGGAGCACCTTGGGCACTGTCACCAGCACAGATATATTGTGACCACCACCTCTAGGAGGAAGGGATGAAGTGAGGGAACCACAGTTAGCTACAGTAACAGGTTATATAACAGGGGGAAACACCTTGGGCACTGTCACCAGCACAGATATATTGTGACCACCACCTCTAGGAGGAAGGGATGAAGTGAGGGAACCACAGTTAGCTACAGTAACAGGTTATATAACACAGGGGAGCACCTTGGGCACTGTCACCAGCACAGATATATTGTGACCACCACCTCTAGGAGGACGGGATGAAGTGAGGGAACCACAGTTAGCTACAGTAACAGGTTATATAACAGGGGAAAACACCTTGGGCACTGTCACCACCACAGATATATTGTGACCACCACCTCTAGGAGGACGGGATGAAGTGAGGGAACCATAGGTAGCTACAGTAACAGGTTATATAACAGGGGGAACACCTTGGGCAATGTCACCACCACAGATATATTGTGCCACCACCTCTAGGAGGAAGGGATGAAGTGAGGGAACCACAGGTAGCTACAGAAACATGTTATATAACAGAGGGGAACACCTCGGCCACTGTCAACAGCACAGGTATAGGGGTAGGGGAATTTTCTTGAAAATCTTCGTGTCGTATCCATAAAGATACTCAACTTGAATACCAAGATTCATATATAACCGAATTTCGATTTATGAGTTAAGCGGTTTACACACAGACCTTTTTATAACAATTTGGGGTGGGGGTTTCAAAGAGAACTCTCTGTATCGAATTTTTGGTTGGAACCAATACCATCCCTACTTTCTATAGATACGTGGTACTAGAGAAAGTAAAAATTGAAATTTGAAAGTGAAAAACATTTTTGATAGAAGTTCCCAGATACGGCATCGACGTAAATATACAAAATTTTAAACGGATTTTTCTGTAATAAGATACGGAATTAAAAGAATCCATTCCTTAGAGCATTTTGCTAATTTCAGTTCTTTTAAATTGGAATCTTTTGAAGTGCCATCAGGTTTGTAAGGAAGTTAGGATCGTAAGTAGATTTCTAATCGATAGCATAGCGGTTTGCGTTCATTGGTTCGGCGAGTTAACTTGATTCCTGGTTCCCAAATGTATGCAACTATTAGCCATAAATGTTGTTTGTGTAGCACAAAGCCCGGATAAATGTTGTCAGCTGATTGGTTAATTGCGGAAGAGGAAGGATCTACTACAAATTAGCACTGTAGGCAATAAGAGGGGCGGGAGGGAGAGAAGCGACAGGCCTATACACGTAACTAATTTATATAACGTAATTTTGCCACGTGGAAGTAAGATATTTTCATTTGTTTTATTCGCTTCTCTGGAATAAAACTTGTAATTTCGAATTTACCAACTAAAGAAACTACCTTATTGCTAATTTTCTTGTAGGTGCAAGGAGAATATGGTAGTATTTAAGCGATAGTCAAATCTTTTAAGAGCTGGTTGCTATGTGGAGCATTCTATTCTCTTTGCATGTCCAGGGCATAAAAAAAACGAATAACGAATTCCCACTTGAGAAAAAGTGAAAGTATTGGGAAATTCAAACAAATAACAAGGTATATCTCGGAAATGGTTCACTCCACATAAAAGTAAATGACATAAATTGTGTTTTAACGAGATCTACATTTTTTGTAGTAAAATTTTGCGTATCTGTTACGGTTTCCAGTTATGCAAAAGTCATTCAGAATGAAGAGGACGTCTGGGAATAGTGCCAGAAAATTTAAGATATACGTCTCATTTTTATGAAAATATCTTAAACGTATGATGTTTTAAGCAAAATCGTTAAGGCCATTTTTGAGAAAATGAACATTTTCGTAAAATCTTCCATGTAACGGGTAGACTGGGGACTCGCATACCAAGTTTGGTATTTATCAGTATTTTCGTTTTTGAGTTATGCTGTTCAGAGACAGAAAAACACACACACACACACACACACACACACACACACGGACATGTTTCCATAAATGCTGTATTTGGATTCAGGGCACCTCAAAACATATATTTCGGGTGAAATCTCGTTATCGAATTTTGGATGGAATACAATACCTTCCCTACTTAACTGTACGTAGTAGAGAAAGTAAAAATTATTTGACATAAATTTTGTGCTTTAACGAGATCTACATTTCTCTTAAGGTTTACTAATTATGCAAAAGTCATTTAGAATGAAGTGTACTTCACTGGCTATTCCCAAAAAATTTAACATATAAACATTTCATTTTCCATGAAAATATCTCAAAACATATGGTGTTTTAATCAAAATAGAGGCATTTTAGAGAAACTCAAAATTTTCGAAAACATTTCATGTAAAGGGTAGCTTGGGGTGGGAGGATTTTCTTGAAAACCTTCGTGTTGCATCCTGGAAGATGCTGAACTTAATGCAAATTTGGGTATTTAACCCACTTTTTGCTATTATGTTGTTCTCACACACACACACACACACACACACACACACACACACACACACACACACACACACACTAGGCTGTTTTAACACAATTCGGAAGAAGAACTTTGAAACATACCATAATATTCACTATTATTATTTTCGCCTACTAAACGTAAAGATCGACGATCAAGTCTATAAACTCCCACATAGGAATTAGCCAACTTTAGGCACTTGATGGTGATGAGCCGTCGCTGATCTTCCGCTGTAATCTTAACGCTTGATAGAGTAGCTAGGTTGACTGCTTCCGTACGGACAGAAAGTGAGTTGTTTGGTTTTCATTCTGCAAACGACGGAAGACGAGATATCGAGGTCAATGCAGCGAACGATCAATTCTCTCATTTACATCCCAGGATGAAGCAAATTTAGTTTTGCTATTTCACTAATCAAGCAATCATTATAGTGTTTTAAGTACATCAGTTACCGTTTTAACCCCTCATAAATCAATCAAACACACTCAATTTACCAATGGAAAGAGTAAGCACGTATTATATTTTCTTTCCGAGTTATTCACAATAAAGTTTTTCCCTATGAATGACTAATACTGTTAACAAACTGTTGCGATGGATTATAAAAAAAATGAATCACAAACTTTCGAACATGTCCGTCATCTGACAGACTTGGAAACGTGTAAATATACAATATGGAATACTCCGAACACAAAACGGTTAATGTTACGGAAATATTATTTCATACAAATTGCATATTTTTTATGCAATAAGTTCTTGTCTTTATTGTTTTTCAGTTATTCAATATTATGTCAGTATGAAGAGGACTTAATAAAGCTGTTCCAGAAAATTAAACAGATAAATTGTGTTAAAATCCCAAACATTTTATGTTTTAATCAAACACGTGGCGGCGCCGTGGCCGAGTGGTTAGACCGCTCGCCTCTCACCAAGGCGGCCCGGGTTCAATCCCAGGCATCCGCATGTGGCATTTGTGGTGGACAAAGCGGCGTCTGGGCGGGTTTTCTCCGGGTTCTTCGGTTTCCCCCGCCATTCATTCCACCAACTGCTCCATCATCACCTTTCCTTTCATCCATTTCACCAACATTTCGTTTCATCTACTTCCTTCCTCCCATACCAGGCATCGGGCTGATCAACCATCCTGGATATTCTGTCTGCTCCATGAGTGTGTCTGCTCCTCGACGGGCCTCTGACCCCAGGCACCCGCCTGTAAGTCCTGGGGGGGTGTAAGTCCTACTGAGAGGAGGTTAAACAAACAAAGAAAGAATCAAACACGTTAAGAAGCATTTTTTTATAAAATACTTTTTTTTATTTAAAGAATAGTTAGGGCGGATTATTTTCTTGAAAATATTCACCTGGCATACTTAAACAGTGCCTAACTCAAATATGAAAGGTAGCGTGTAAAGCGATCTCCATTCGTACTCTTTTCGTTTGCTATTTTCAACACACAAGCAGTCTTCTAACCCAGTGGTGGAACATGCTATACACCATTACCAGACGCATATTACAATAGTTGGTCGAACATTTGGAGAAGAATGGGCTCGTAACATACAAAGATGCTGTAATGTACTGTAAACAAATATATACAGCTTTATTAACAAATGCGGCTTCCCCCTATTGAAGGCTAACATAACCAAAGCATACTAAACAATGAAGAAGATATTTATTACCCCCACGTTTTGTATTATAGTTCAACTGTTGGGGAGTCGAACACTTGAAGTAGTTGCACCCGCACGTATGGTACCCGGTAGCCTTTGCCCCAATTTTTAAAAATATTCGTTTGCCTCGGCTGCGTCAGTATTATTGTTAGAGAAACGTTTCTCTTTGCAGGGTTGTGGTGCGACTAAGAATGTAGGCTTACACAGATTATAATTTTACTTCACTTCTTTTATTAATGCTTAACACGATTTAAATAACACTTCACTGATAGAGAGCTGTGAGATTCTTTTATAAATTACTTGCACTTTTTAACACGTAAACTATTTTTGTCTCACACGAATACGTATTATAATTCTCGAGGACGTGTCTCGCGTCCGGTTAGGAACACTGTTTACAGGCAACTGAATTGATTTCAACCGCCTAAACTTGTAAATTTCTGTACGTCGAGTTTTTGATTGACTATTCCTAATCCAATAGAATACCTTATTTAACTAAAGCTTTTTCTGGTTGTTGATTGCCTATTTTTAAACTGTCTCAAAATTACATTATTGCTTCCAAGAATCACAGGTAACATTATTAAACTCTTAAACTCATTATTGCCTCAAGGTTACCTCATTGTCAGGAACTTTTAACTTATTATTCTCACAGCTCCTACATTATTAAATTACGTAATACATTCACATAACATTATTACACATGGATACAATAATATAAAATATACAATGACTGTAATATACACTCCTTATATATTGTTACATACACATATTGCTTAAAGGCGGGCTGTTATTGAATTTATATTTATATAATTTGACTGAAATCATTTAAGTGTTAAAAATACTGCCTTAACAATAAAATGA
Source organism: Deroplatys truncata (assembly GCA_030765065.1). Taxonomy (NCBI): domain Eukaryota; kingdom Metazoa; phylum Arthropoda; class Insecta; order Mantodea; family Mantidae; genus Deroplatys; species Deroplatys truncata. The sequence goes on from CM060981.1 coordinate 44,798,428, forward strand.
TATAAATACATGACTGAAATTGTAAAAAATACAAATAACTATTCAAAAGATGCAACATATAAAACACTACCTGAAAATAATTATAACACACAAATGTACATGGAAATGGGTCTTATCTAAAACATGCGAATTTATATATAAGAATTAATAAGCTTACGTATCATGCAATAGTTATTTATTCAAGGATCCTACAATGGGAATGACGCGAGTAACTTCACGAGCTAAGAACCATTATATGAGAGTTGCATACAATAGTTTTTCTGCAACAATTAGATATACAATAAATATTTAATATTTAGATGCATACCAAAGAAAATAAATATGTGATAAATCAATTTCTCGATACGTATTTTAGATGCGCTTCGATAGCAAGTGAATATCGATAGGTCACAGGTATTTAATTTTACAAGATGGAGACGGAAATGTTTATTAGTAAATTTAAAGAAGTGAAATTTAGTTCCACATTTCCTGATATCCTGGAGGAGGCGAGAAATGTAAGCAAGAATTTAGTTCCTGAAAAATCAAAGAAAATGATGAAAAGTTGTATGACAAATTCATGGTTTGGCGAGCAAGAAAAAATGTAACTTCACTGTCTGAAAATGTGCTCATAGTTTACTTTGAAGAAATGCCAAAAACTACGAAATCCCCAACGTCGTGGACAAATTATTCGGATTGAAGAAAACTGTAAATGCAATAACATCGAACTGATATATCAAAGTATAAAAAATTGTATTAGGGGAAAGGTCCCTAATTTGAACCGCCTCTTAAATTGAACCGCACCGATATTTTCTAAACTGTTCGACAGATGGCACCATAATCCTAGCAGAAGCGTGGCATGTACAGGTATGAATGCTTGGAGTTGTTGACTTTGCATTCTGAGCTGTGGTTTCAGTTGTATGAAGTGTTGTGTGTTTTTGGTGCTTCAGAAGTAATATTTGACTCGGGTAGCTAAGCTTATACGTCAAATTAGGCAAGTTGGAGATGATCTATATATATTACATGTTATGAAGTGTTTATTTAGCAACAATATTCATGCACACGTTTTTTCAAGCAGCGTTTCTCCTTGTCACATAGATGCTAAAGCTTCCAAAATGGCGTGGCTCGTAAATTGAACCACTGTTTGAACCCTATATTGAACTGGTCCAATTTAGGAAACCTATTGAAGTTCTAGGATTGCTCAACTGTGAATAGTATATCTTGTGAATAAATATCGATATAATATTTTAAGTTAAAAAAATCACATTAAAAATAGTGGCTGACATGAATATGTGAATTGTCTGAAATTATGGACATGATCCAGTGTGCGAGTTGTAGGATATGGCTTCACCAAATGTGTGCAAAAGTTAGTGCCAAGAAGAAAGTATTTTATTGTGAAGACTGTGTATAATTGAATTCTTTTATATGAGAGTAAACATTAGTAAAACTATATTTGCAAATAATACCTATTCCAAAAACCAAGTGATTGTCATTATATAAAAATTCAAAATGTTCAAGAAAATTGCTATTCTTATCACACTTTTGGACTCTACTTTTGTTGCTGATATCATATTTGTTTTTGAATGTACAATAAAATATGTGTATTTTGTATTAATAAAAATACTTTTAAACTTAAAAGTATGTAGTTCATTTTAAGACACGGGTGGTTCAATTTAAGGACCACGTTCCTAATTTGAACCGATTTACACCATCTCACTTTTTAAATGTTATTTAATTGATAATTGTATTAATTAAAAATGTGCTGAGGATGTTGATAGCGCAAGGATTTGTCACAATAACGCTTGTGTTTCTGAAAATTTTGATTTGAAATTATAATTATTATTTACTATTTTGGCGTAAATGGTTCAATATAGGGACCTTTACACTACCTGTTAAAATTGAAATAGGCAGGGTAGAAAGAGGAAAATGGAAAAACATTTTCAACAAATGAAATTAAAATCTGACAATACGTATCTACTGCTAAAGCTATCAAAATATAACTATTTCAGTGGCTATGAGATTCAGATTTTTAACAGCAAATGAACACAAAATAGTTTTTCAATTTAGCTGTTAACTCTTAAATAATAATACCATGGGCCACTGCTTTAATACATAAATTGTTTAGTTTATATTTTCTGTAAAAACTGTAAGTATTAATTTTTCATGTTACCTACAAGATTATAAGTGATATATTTATTTCTTCAGTTTGATAAGAAGTAAGAGATATTGTGAGTTTTAAACCTTTACTGTATGTATAATAATGAATAAAGCACTTGATTTTGTTTTGTCATTTAATGCATTTCTTGCATTTTAATAAGTAGTCATTTATAGCTTTTCAAAACTAAGAATCAACATTATGCCACAGCTGCTACGAGGGGTAGGTACTTTACGTGACAGTATCCCTCTACGGCCCACCCTCCTGTATGTGACACGCGGCTCACCCAACAACGAATCTCGCCCGGTTTGGAAAACACTGATGTCACTTTTGTGTTTCGAATCCCCCTCAATTTCCGACGTTAAGCTCTGCTGCCCATGGCCTTCTGTGTCGATGCTACAAGAGTTCCAAAGCCCCTGCCGTCTCGCTAAGTTGCTAATCTGGAGTTTATTGGCTTAATTGCCAGGCTACTAGTTGTCAGCGAACGGGTTTTTCTTTCGGCCCAGTAATTGCCTTCATTTTTGACGTGGATTAAGAGACAAATTGTATTACGTCACCAGAGCAACTCGCACAAGTCGAGATAATCGATTGCGTGGCTCGAGCAGCGATGGTTATCTCGCACGCTGTCAGCTTCACTTTTATTATTATTATTGTTATTCGGCCTCCCGCAATTAAAGGAGACTTAAGAGAAACGAACAGGGATTGCCACAAAAAGATAAGTCATACTACTAATTATACTGAAAGCTGGTGGTTGTGTATTTATTTAATCTCGCCGTTTATTTGTGACGTAATTATGACAAAGTTCTTAATGTGACACCCCACAAAATCATAAAATGTGGGAACTAATAATATTTTAAAAGTATTGCCTTTACTAACACACACACTACCCCCTATCTTTATTACTGGGTATACAATCTACACTTACTAAAGCTTATTACTTTGTATTCCAACCAAAAATTCGATACCGAGATTTCACCGGAAATACATGTTTTGAGACCTGTCCGTGTGTCTGTCTGTGAACAGCATTAACTCAGAAACGAACAGTCGGATAACACCAAACTTGGTATTTAGGTTCAGTATCTTCCAGAGATGCGACACGAAGGTTTTCAAGAAAATCCCCTCACCCCAGATTACCCTTCACATGGAACATTTTTCCAAAATTTTAATTTCCTTAAAAATGGCTCTAACGATTTTGATTAAATTATCATATGTTTAAGATATTTTCATGACAAATGAAATGTATATCTTGAATTTTCTGGGGATTTCTCCAAAAGTATTCCTCATTGTGAACGACTTTTGCATAATCGGTAAACCATAAGAGATAGACAAACTTTTACTACACAAAAATCTAGATCGCGTTAAAATACACAATTTATGTCATATACATTTTTGTTGCTGAGTGAACCATTTTCGAGATATTGCTTGTTATTCCCTTAAATTTTCCAATACTTATACTTTTTCTCAAATTCGTTATTCATTTTTTTTGTCCTGGTAATGCAAAGAGAATGGAATACTCGACATAGCAACCAGCTCTTAAAATATTTGACTATAGCTTAAAGCCTACCAATTCCCCTTGCATCTACAAGAAAATTAGCAATAAGATTAACATCTCGATTAACATGAAGCAGATGGAGAATAAGCTTTTGTAAAAATAGTTTGTACAAGAGTAGAGAAAGTCATGTGAGTGTAACACATCAGATTTTTGAGTTATGCTGTTCACAGATACACACGCGCGCGCGTTTTTATAAAAAGCAAAAATGCTCTTTTTGGATTTAGGGGGCCTCAGAATATCTATTTTCGGTGAAATTGAAAACAGCAAAATTTACACTTGTGGTGTAGTAAGATTTAGTATATCTCTTATGGTTTGACAGTTATAGCTACTACTAAATTTATTCAGGATGTAGAGGATTTAAAGGTATTCCCAGTAAATTTAAGACATACATTTCATATCTCAGCAAAATAGCTTAAACATGTGGAACCTTAATCAAAACCTTGAGAGTCAATTTTTGAAAAAAAAAACTTTTGAAAAATTGTTTATGTAAACGGTAGCTTGAGTTGGGGGGATTTACTTGAAAATCTTCGTGTTGCATCCCTGGAAAATTGTGAACTTAAATATCAATCGGTATTAAACCGACTTTTCGTTTTTGAATTTTTCTGCTCTCTGTTTCTTATAGGCTTCTTTTTACTTTCTCTACTACGTATAGTAAGTAGTGGAAGTATTGTATTCCACCCAAAAATTAGATACAGAGATTTCACCGGAAATACATGTTTTGAGACTCACTGAATCCAAAAAAAGCATTTTTGGAAACATGTCCGCGTGTGTGTCTGTCTGTGTGTCTGTGAACAGCATAACTCAAAAACGAAGAGTCGGATAAACACCAAACTTGGTATTTAGGTTCAGTATCTTTCAGAGATGCGACACGAAGGTTTTCAAGAAAATCCCCCAACCCCAGACTACCCTTTACATGGAACATTTTTCGAAAATTTTAATTTTCTCAAAAACGGCTCTAACGATTTTGATTAAAATATCATATGTTTAAGATATTGTCATGACAAATAAAATGTATATCTCGAATTTTCTGGGAATGTCTCCAAAAGTATTCTTCGTTATGAACGACTTTTTCATAACTGGTAAACCATAAGAGATAGACAAAATTTTACTACACGAAAAATGTAGATCGCGTTAAAATACACAATTTATGTCATATACATTTCTTTTGTTGAGTGAACCGTTTTCGAGATATTGCTTGTTATTTCCTTAAATTTTCCAATACTTATACTTTTTCTAAAATTCGTTATTCATTTTTTTTATGTCCTGGACATGCAAAGAGAATGGAATGCGCCACATAGCAACCAGCGTTAAAATATTTGACTATCGCTTAAAAGCTACCATATTCCCCTTGCATCTACAAGAAAATTACAAATAAGATTGACATCTCGATATCTCCATTAACATGAAGCACATGGAGAATAAGCGTTTGTAAAAATAGTTTGTACAAGAGTAGAGAAAGTCATGTGAGTGTAACACATCAGATTTTTTATTCACGGTGTATCAAAACGTGTATTTTCGGTACGTTTCAGTATAAAATTTTTGGGCCGACTTCAACACTTCCTCTACCTGCTATAGATAAGTAGTAGAGAAAGTAATTAAGGTCAGCCTTTTGAAAGCTTTGCATCCATGACGAACCATGACGTGGAGAGCTGAAATTTTACATACCACAGTCCAAAGAAATTCTTTTTTTTAATTACTCTATTTATTTTACGTCGCTTTAACTACAGAATCAAATCGCGCTGGACCTATTAGTTGATAATTCTTAGATCGAGCTGTAGAGGATAGTGAGCCGTCTAGTTTTCATTCCTGTAACCACCCGCTTCCTCGTGTCCACAGAGACCCTAGCGCATAGCAACTGGGTCTTCTGCTTCGTGCCGTGCAGATGGCATTAGCATGCCCTCCAGTCTAACTGCCGCTTTCATATGAAAAGGCGGACAGTTAGCCTTCTAGGTCTCATCCCTGTAACCACCCGCTTCCTCGTGTACACAGAGACCCTAGCGCATAGCAACTGGGTCTTCTGCTTCGTGCCGTGCAGATGGCATTAGCATGCCCTCCAGTCTAACTGCCGCTTTCATATGAAAAGGCGGACAGTTAGCCTTCTAGGTCTCATCCCTGTAACCACCAGCTTCCTCGTGTCCACAAAGACCCTAGCGCATAGCAACTGGGTCTTCTGCTTTGTGGCGTGCAGATGGCATTAGCATGCCCTCCAGTCTAACTGCTGCTTTCATATGAAAAGGCGGACAGTTAGCCTTCTAGGTCTCATCCCTGTAACCACCAGCTTCGTCGTGTCCACAGAGACCCTAGCGCATAGCAACTGGGTCTTCTGTTTTTGGCGTGCAGATGGCATTAGCATGCCCTCCAGTCTAACTGCTGCTTTCATATGAAAAGGCGGACAGTTAGCCTTCTAGGTCTCATCCCTGTAACCACCAGCTTCGTCGTGTCCACAGAGACCCTAGCGCATTGCAGCCGGATCTTCTGCTTTGTGCCGTGCAGATGGCATTAGGTTACCGTTCAGTCTAACTGCCGCTTTCATATAGAAAAGCGGACAGTTAGCCTTCTAGGTCTCATTCCTGTAACCATGTCATCCCGCTTCGTCACGTATCCACAGAGACCTTAGCGTATAGCAGCCAGATCTTCTGCTTTGTGTCGTGCAGATGACATTTGGGTGCCGTTCAGTCTACCTGCTTTCATTGTCTGTGGATAGATGGCACAGCATTCGCTATTACCACCTATTTTTTATTTTTGCTATTGTTTTAAACTTAAGGTGGAACTTTGGGTCGTGGTATTAAATATCCAATCCGGTATTTACCATAGCGGCTGAGTGAAACGACAAAAACCTCAGTCGAAAGTTGGAGAAATTCCAAGTTTCTTTAAGCAATCTTAGAGGGCAGACGAAATTGTGCAACTCTGGATCTTGATTCACCACTATTAAAATTTATGTACCGTTGTTTGAGCTTAGCGGACCGCGCATATTTTGCTACTAAACAGCATTAATTCTTTACTCATACCAACTACTCGCGATGTATAAACGCTTATGCATCTATAATCGTATATGAATATCCATCTTAGTGCAATGTGTGCAACTTTGCTGCCTGAGTGGTGACTGCCTGTCATCTGCGGCTTGTGTCCTATATTCGAAGCGATAAGCAATGCACTGTAATACACAACTACGTACTTGCAACTCCGTGCGAGGAAGACTCAAGTTGCAAACGAAGAAACGGCTTTGGTTGAGGAAACTAGTTCCTATAAGCGAGACCAATACTGCGCACATGCAGTGAATGTCAGCCAGGCTTAGTAACCGTTAACGCGATAACTAGTTGTTTTCGTTACTTTGTACTCGTTACTTTGGTAACCGTTATTGAGTAACTAGTTACTTTGTATGTGTTACATTAGTAAACATTATTGGGTAACTAGCCACATTATAACCGTTACTTTCGTAACCGTTTTGGTAAATAATTACTTTATAATCGTCAACTTGGTAACAGTTATTGGTCAACTAGTTATTTTGTATTCATTACCTTGGTAACCGTTATTGGGTAACTAGTTACTTTATAACCGATACTTTGTTAGCCGTTGCTGAGTAACTAGTTACTTTGTATTCGTTACTTTAGTAACTATTATTGGATGACTAGTTATTTTGAATTCGTTACCTTGGTAACTGCTATTGGGTAACTAGCTACTTTATAATTGTTACTTTGTTAGCCGTTGCTGGGCAACTAAGTTACTTTGTATTCATTACTTTAACAACCATTATTGGTAACTAGTCACTTTATAACCGTTACTTTGGTAACCGTTATTGAGTAACTAGTTACTTTATAACCGTTACTTTGGTAGCCGTTACTGTGTAACTAGTTATTTTGAATGCCTTACTTTGGGAACCATTATTGGGTAACTGGTTATTTTGTATTCGTTACTTTGGTAAACGTTGTTGGATAACTAGTTAGTTTATAACTGTTACTTGGTAACCGTTACTGGTAGCTAGTTACTTTGTATTCGTTACCTTCTTAACCTTTATATTAAGGTAACTCTTACGTAATTTTCTGCCCATCCCTAATGCAGTGTATTAATATACTATTAAAGTGTTTAATTATCAATATTTTTAAAATAATTGCATCGTGTGGAGAAATTTTCCCAAACATTAAAACACAATTAATATATCGAACCTAATTTTAAAATATACATTTAAGATTTTGAGTATAATAAATTAAACCCTGGTTGCTGTATGAAATTTCAAATGAGACGAACTAAAATTTTTGATTTTAAAAATGTCACAGATAAATGTCACTTGAATTCCATATAACTTAACTGTCACTTGCATTAGTTAGTTCTCATTGGCTGCTGGAATACGTTGTTATGATATACAAAATAGATCCTTATTTAATCGGATCATTATCTTATTATATTGGAAGAGAATTGTCAAATTTACATGTTCATAACCTATGAATGAAATATATTAAGTAACAAAGTTAAGCTTCTGGAATGCACGTAAAGTCTTGTGAGCAAATAGGTAGGATGATCCTTCGGTTTAAAGCTGCCTCTCAGGGTGACAAAAGTACGTGCATCTATCATTACAATGTTTATATCACCTAACCTTGCATTGCACAGGGCGTGTACAGCGTCATTCAAAAGTATAGGTTATGAATTTTCCAAATTATATATTCTTAAATTAATTTTGATGAAATGCTGAGTATATATTTAGACTGAAACCACATTATGCTCTGCCAAGGTTTAACCATGTAGGTTGCTTGGTTCAGTAAATATTGCAAATTATTTAAACAAATTAATAGTAGCATTCGCAAATCCCCTTGCATCAAAGTTTTCATCCAATCACTCTAACATTTGCCGAGACGCACTTCAAACAAAAATAAATTGGAATTGTATTGGGTTTTTATATCTGATTATTTGTTTGACCTATAGAAAAATATAAATATTGAAATTTCACAATTCTTAAAAAAATATGGAATAATTACCTATTCTAAAGCATAGAAACCACACTAAAATTCATTTGATGTCAAAAGCCAATACAATTTTTATTTCGTACATATTGCCACATTAGCCATTCTGTATAGTAAAAAATGCTGAAAAATGGCAATTCTTGAAAACCGCAAAACAAGCTTGTGCACCGGACATTTAAATACTACGCATTTGGGGTTAAAGGATGGCTTCTGTGGGCCTTAGAAAATGCACAACTGACAAAATAAAGGATGCATTTGATACAGCAAACATTTTAAATTTGCTATACCAAAAACAAAAAAAAAAAAAAAATCTGATATGCTGCACTCACAGGACTTTCTCTACTCAAATGTACAAAGTATTTTTACAAACGCTTAATCTCCATCTACTTCATGTTAATCGAGATAAACATTTGCAGAAACTATCTTATCGCTAATTTTCTTGTAGGTGCAAGGGGAATATGGTAGGCTTTAAGCGATAGTCAAATCTTTTTAAGAGCTGGTTGCTATGTATAGCATTCCATTCTCTTTGCATGTCCAGGACATAAAAAAACAAAAACGAGTAACGGATTCCCATTTGAGAAAAAGTATAAGTATTGGAAAATTCAAACAAATAAGAAGGAATACCTCGGAAATGGCTCACTAAAAAAAGTGTGACATAAATTGTGTGTTTTAACCAGATCTACATTTTTTGTGCACTAACATTTTTTCCATCTCAAAAGTTCACCAGTTAGGTGAAAGCCAATCAGAATGAAAAGGACTTTTGGGGACATTCTTAGAAAATTCGAGATATACAATTCATTTGTCATAAAAAATAATTTAAACATATGACAGATTAATCAAAATCGTCAGAGCCATTTTTGAGAAAGTCAAAATTTTCGAAAAATGTTCCATGTAAAGAGAGTCTGGGATGAGGGGATTTTCTTGAAAATCTTCGAGTCGCATCCTTGCAATACTAAACTGAAATACCAAGTTTGGCCTTTATCCGACTTTTCGTTTTGAGTTATGCTGTTGAGAAACAGATGCGCACACAGACGGACATTTTTCCAAAAATGCTTTACTTTGATTCAAGGCAGCTCAAAGCATGTATTTCCAATGAAATCTCGGTATCGAATTTTTGGGTGGAATTCAATACTTCCCCTGCTTACTCTATGTACGAGGGGCAGTATTTATATTTTGAGCCTAGTAATTAAAACAAAGTAATTTCTGATTGAAAACTACTTTATTGTTTTTCAAAATATTCTCCTTTATGATCAATACACATTTGCATCCGAATGAACCATTTGTCAAAGTATTTATTCCAGTCTTCTTGAGACACCTCCAAAACATGGTTTTTGAAGGCACCAACGGCTTCTTCTGCCAACGAAAATCGTTGTCCACGCAATTTATTCTTGATGTTCGGGAACAAAAAGAAGTCATTGGTGCCAAATCAGGACTGTATGGCGGATGACCTATCAATTCGGTTTTTTGAGCCTTCAAATACTCTGTTGTTAGAACAGGCGACCATTTGCTTCGAGTGCGAACAACTTTTGTTGGATTTGCTTCATCTTGAAACACCTATACAGACGACTGCTGTTTACGTTCCGGCTCATACACATAGATCCATGATTCGTCACCTGTTACAATCTTAATACGTCTTTTGAGGCACCGCCATTGTATTTCTTGAGCATTTTTGTAAACCAATCGACCCGAGCATCTTTTTGAGATTGCGTCAAATTATGTGGGATCCAACGAGAGCGAACCTTTTTCACGGCTAAATAATCATACAATATTTTATATTATATGCTGGTGGAACTAATGCCTAGGGTTGCCTCAATCTAACAATATGTCGCATGACGATCTTTCATTATTAGTTTTTGCACAGCATCAATGTTTTCTGGCACAACAACTGATTTTGGAGGACCTTCACGAACTTCATCATTGAGCGAACGGCGGCCACGATTAAATTCGTTATACCAGCGTTTCAGAGTGACAAAGAATGGAGCTTTGTCGTGAAATGTGGAAGTTAGTTGATCGATGCACTCTTGTCTTGATAATCCATGTCGAAAGTCGTAATAAATCGATGCACGAACATTTTCCCGAGTTAATTCCATGTTTTTGTTGACACACAATTTTCAAGTTAGTGTAAACAAAACAAATGACGCTCTATTGACAAAATGTTTGATGTAGATTATGGTCAAAAATGCCAAACTTTCCATTGGAAACGTCAGATGGCACCTACAACATTCAGGGTTGCCAAGGCTCGAAATATAAGTAGTGCCCCTCGTATGTAGTAGAGAAAGTAAGACATCAAACTTTTGACCGAAAGTTATCAAAATTCAGTCGTATATAAGGGGAAGTAAAAGGATCGCGAAGAATACATATCAGCGGGGCAAGGTTATAAGAAGCAGGGTTTAACTACCTGTAACAAGATTCGAAACTCGGTCATTCTGCGATTTGGAATGGAGATATTTCAAGTCACGTTACGGTTGGCAGAACTAGACGTTAATTAATGATAATTCCGGGTTATTTGTCTTTTTATCGGATAAACGTGGGAACACCACGCGACAGGTTCTGGAATGCAGTAAGGCATTTCAGCGAATTCCTGTAATAAACAAAACAGGCCGCTTGCCCTGTTCTCTTTCCCTATTTTTATTCCATCTCTGGAGGTTTTATCGCCTGCCGTTGCTTTATTAAAATTCTCTACCCACACCGTTCTACCTAATGGCGAAATTAAATGAGTGGAATGAGAGACTGGAAGCGTTGTTTAATTTCCAGATAACAGAGGACGCAAGTGTGAAGGTCAAAGTGTTTATGTGGAAAGATATCAAACAGGTTGTGTGCATGCGTTGTCACCCTGAACCAGTTTGCACGTCAGGTTTAAATATTTAGCTAAGGATTAAAATGACTTTATAATACACTGTGACAGTGTTATTTATTTTCCAACAATGAACCCGCTTTACCGCCTCGCAGTATTTTACGGCATTAGCTGCAGCGCACACACACACGCACACATTCTTTTAAGACCGGTTACAGAGGTCTGTTACCAGAAGAGGTATTGTTGATAGAAAACTCGAGCTTGCTTTTTAAAAGGTTACGAACGGGACGTTCGGCGTTAAATCTGACAACTTTATATACCTTCAACTGTTTGTATAGGGGGAGAAAACACGCTTTCATCTTGTTCCAAGTCGCCATGTGAATTTTAAATCCAAATAAACTTATTCCCAAAGTTAAGAGCAATAAAATACAGGTCTATCTACAGGATGGTCCAAATTTCTTCTTACAGCTGCCACAAGCACCTACAGTATGGCCAACTGTTTTTTGAATGTGCCGTAATCAAAATTTTTACCACATAATGTTGCGGAAATGGGTTGTTCCAAAGATACAAACATTAAATTGAGTTGTAGCCAATTCGCAGCGGCATCGGAGACAGCTCGCATTCTACCTTAACCCGATTTTCTTACCCATCTTGAAGGGAAAGCGTGCTGTTGCTAAAACGTCTCTGCGTTTCAAAGCCACTTTCATTCTCAAAAGTGTTTTTGTACAATCTTCAATGTATACTAACGCCCATAAAAACTAGCACATAATAGAACGTAGCTGTTATGACAAAATAGCCCCACCCTCTGCCGGCGAGACCACCTCTGTTCGGCAAGCATAATTCTAGACACTGGATTGGTAGGTACTTTACCTCCCCCAAAATATGACGAACTGCCAAAAGGTAACATTACAAGCTAGTGGTCCAGGTCTCATTAGCGGAGAAACGCTAAGGCAATGCTTTGTTGAATTATAATTTATATCAAAATGATATATCAAAGTCACAAGGGGGCGATCAGATCTAAGGCGGCTGGTTCAGACGCAGGAGGGGCTTAAAATTTCCAAGTATTACATCTTGACCCCGGCCGGACCTCCCACAGTCCTATCTTTCTCTACGGAGAGGTCTCTTTGAGGGCCTATCATAACCGAACGTCAGAGCAGACATTTCTTCTGGAAGCTTCTTCTTCCCTCCTCCAGGAAATAGTTCTAAGAACGTTCGAGAATCTTGTGTAATGATTCTACTGACTATATAAGCGAGCGCTCTCGCAGGATTAAATCAGTGGCGACATTAGAGTGAATTGCGTCGGTCACTCAGTGAGTAAACGAATTGTATTCATTACTTTAACAACCATTATTGGTAACTAGTCACTTTATAGCCGTATATCTTTGATCATATAGTGTACTTGCATCCCTGTCCTGCACCCTCCCCGCAAGGTAAGAGCTCCCTTATGCTGTTTGCCTTCTCGAGTTTCCCTCTGAACCCCTTGCTATCTCCCCATCAGCGCCAAGGGCAGAAGAACATGCCAGCAGACAGCCGTCGGCTATATTAGGGATCCTAGTCCTTAACGAGTAGCCCCCTTACCTCCAAAAACAAAACGTTCAGGCAGCAACGCCCGGGTCCGGCTCACGGCCTTGAACACGAAGTAGGGGTACCGGTGACAATACTTTTCTATGTATTTATTTATATATGGCTCTTAGCGTCCCATTCTATATTGGGCGTGAAATACGGGACATTTTACTGAGAGGCCTCTTTATCAGGCTCTTTTACGTGCCCGACACGGGACCTCTGGCTTTGCTTCCCTTCCTAAAGAAGCCACGCTGAGGATATTATGTGGTTTCATCCGCGCCTTTCTATGATATTGGCAGACGGCAACGAGCGCCGAGCTCGCGGATAGGAAAAACACCGCGCAGCCGGTTTGTAGTTATTTGGCTCTCTCTGTATAACACTGTGTATACAATTAGCCCCAGCATTCTATACCTACCGACATGAGGAAAACCATGAAAAAAATCTGATGTTACATTCACATGACTATCTCTACCCTCTATCACTTATTAGTGGATATACAATTTACTCTTACGAAAGTTTATTTTCCTATCTACTTCATTTCAATCCGGATAAACCTTTGCAGAAATAGCTACATTACACGTTTCGTTATAGATACAAAGAGAACAGCGAAAGTCAAATGTTTAAGAACTGATCGATTGAAGAAGTAATTTTATTAGCTCCACGTATAGACGCCAATTTGAAGTAGATGGTTGTTACGTTATTTTTACCACGCTTTGGGCGTCAATTTGAAGCATTACTTTATTGTAGGAGTTGTATTATAGTTCAACTGTTGGGGAGCCGAAATTGTAGTAGTTGCAACCGCATGTATAGTAAACAGTTTTCGGTAGCCTTCGCCTCAAGTTTAAAAAAAATATTAACTTTGTAATTAAACTGTTTCTTTAAATATTTAATATTTATGTTTGCCTCGGCTGCGTCAGTATTTATTTTAGAAACATGGATATCTCGGCAGGGTTGTGATGCGACAAGAATGTAGGCTTACACAGATTATAATTTTACTTCACTCCTTTTATTGATACTTGATACGATTTAAATAACACTTCACTGATATAGAGAGCTGTGAGATTCTTTTATGAATTACTTGCACTTTTTAACACGTAAACTATTTTTCGTCTCACACGAATACGTAATCTCGAGAATGTGTCTCGCGTCCGGTTAGGAACACTGTTTGCAGGCAACTGATTTCTGAATTTGTAAAATTTTCTCCTTTTCAGTTTCTGATTGGCTAATCCTAATCCAATAGTATACCTTCATTTAACTAAAGCTTTTTCTGGTTGTTGATTAGCTATTTTATAAACTGTCACTAAAATTACATTATTGTTACTCCAAGAATCACAAGTAGTACCGTTAAACTTTCTTATTCATTATTGACTCAAGGTTACCTCATTGTTACCTCACTGTTAGCAACTTTTAACTTATTATTCTCACAGCTCCTACATTATTAAATTACGTAATTTATTCACATAACATTATTACACATGGATACAATAATATAAGCATATACAATGACTTACATACATTTTACAAATTATTACATATACATATTGCTTCAAGGCGGGCTGTTATTGAATTTACATATTATACAATTAGTGAAATTATTTAAGTGTTAAAAATACTGCCTCAAACTGAATATACGTCGGAAACCGACAATTTAGGTACTGGTATCCAGCACCTCCAGTACAAAACTAACACTATAATAAACTAATAACTCATAATAATTTATTTATGGCTAAAATGTTTTTATCCTTGTGTACTTTTATTGTTTATGAGTATTTAAATTTATTTTCTTTTATTTTTTTGAGGTGTTTATATAATTCTATACCCTAATTAGTTAAATTTTGATTTATAATCAATTCACTCTTTTACCCTAACTTCTCAGCACTAAAATATGTACTAAATTCACAGTTATTAAATTTACACTTCACTTATCTGATAATAATTTATATTGATATCATATATTATTTAATATCCACCAAAACAATTCTACATGCCGGCAATAACTCCCACTTAACTCGAGAAACAGCTGAAAATCGATAGAAATTCAAAAGAATGGCTAAGTATTGATCAATTCCAGGCATTAATAACGGATATCTCTGAAATGGATAGTGCCATAAAACAAAATTATTTTAAACAATTTGTGTGTTTTAAAAAGATCTACATTTTTCGTGTGGTACGTTTCTTAATTTTAATTAAAGTTGTTAGTCATTTAACAGAAAATCAAACATTTCGAAAAATCGGCCATGTAAAGTGTAATTTGAGGTAGGATTTTCATGTCGCATCTTGTAAGGTACTGAAGTTAAATGCCAAGTTTTGTATTTATCTGACTTTTCCTTTTTGAGTTATGCTGTTCACAGACACACACGCTTGGACCTTTTTTTCTAAATTTTTTTTTTATTCGGGGAGCCTCAAAACATGTATTTTCGGTGAAATCACGGTATCAAATTTTTGTGTGGAATGCAATACTCTCTCTACCCACAATGTACGTGGTAGAGAAAGTAAAAGCTCAACGCCAGGGTAGCAGGTTCAACGGGAATCCAACACAGGACCTCCAAAATGCTGGTGTAAGCTATTCCGTTCAGTACCCAAACTCGTCTTTATTGATTTTTGAAAAAGAATCTACAAATCTGAGGCAAATTGCGATTCTATCGCCTGAGGCAGCCCTTAAGGCTATAATGCCTGATGTTATTATTTAATTACAAAAATATATTTATCTTGCTACACCGCGGGCAAATGACCCAGTGAATGCCCTCTTGTTCAGCTGGAAATTCTTGCCCCTTGCCGTGAACTCCGAATTCATTCAAGTGGAAACTCCATTTTTGTACTTTTGATCTTGTCGAATAAATCCCGGTTAATGAGTAGAAAGTAATGGCACATGATTGGATGTTTCCGATCGCTAGTCGCCAATTTGGTTCGTTTTCCGTTGCCATGACTACAGACCGGTGAAGAACCGTTAGCAAGCATTAACCTTAAGTAATGTCCTAGCTGATTTCTCTTGATATTTCAGCTCTTGCACGCACAGGGGCGGGATAGTTCATCATTAGGTGTTACCTTTCTATCAGAAGAAGTTCAAAGTGCAACAATACTGCTCCCAAGAGTCAGCCAGTGTGCAACACTGCGGTTTTTAAACGATTTTTCTCTTCTTACTCTTCTACAAATCTTTTACTAAAGCCATTACTAGGCTTTGGATATAACTTTAGGTTAATTTAACTTCTATTATACTGCTACTTTGTTTACAAGCGAGCGGAGAGGAGAGAGGCAGTAGTCTCGTGCGCTACTGAGTTTGTGCTGTGCTGAGTACTGTGTTCGCTATAGGTATGGTGGGCACAGGAGTAAGTATACAGCTCTGTAGTAAACTCAAGCTTTTACTACAAAATATAAATAAGATGAACAAAATAATAAATCTGAACTGTGGCAGATGAAATAATCAGTTTAATTTGTGATTTACATACGTGGACAACTGTTGCAATGGATTACAATATATTTTATTAATGTATCAAAACCAAAACGTCTTCTCAAACTCAAAAAAGTTTATATCTTGAAAACCTTTGTCTAGCATCACATGATGTTACTAGTGCAAAACGAAACTGACGAAGGTCACACACCTCTGCATGCATTTTCATGGTTTAAAATAATGATATTCTTAAAGTATTGTTAGGAAATAAGTTTACACGGCCTCACTGAAACTGACAATAGAAGTGGGTAACAATAAACCGAGCGGGTGAGTTGTTTATCACTAAGAAGAGAGAAACAAATGATCTCAGGCTAGTGTGCGCTTTTGTTTTAGAAATGGAGGGAATATCTACCCTAGAGCACATATGTTAGTAGTAGTAATTGGTTGACGCTAAAGTGGGCGCGATTTGGTAACCAATAGCAGCTCTATTATAATATTTGGGCAATTCGCGGTGAAGCAGTGTATATTCTCAAGCCATAAGCAAGTATCGCACAGTTCGGAAGTGTCTTTAACGAGGTACACGTCAAACAGTTTTGAAGAATCATTCACGAGGTGCACGTCGCAAAGTTAGTTACAGAAATGTAAAGTACGCGAAGTAATTTGTGCGCGGCAACAAACGACTGTAGTTATATTGGGAAATATCGCAGTTTCAGTCAGGCGTGTATAAGATTAAATATGTGAATTATTAATTAAGTGTGACGGCAATAAAAGTGTAGAAACGAATTATTTTTTATCAGTTTTATCTTTTAGCAACAACTCCTTTCCGATTACACGCCCTGCTTAGAGACATTTGCTCGACTGAGTTGTAATAGCTAGCCGGAAGACAAAGAACCCCGAATTTAAAATAATAAAACAAGAGGCGTCCAGTAAATAAGATAACACGAGCCATAAGAACTACGATATGCTTCTACTGTGCTATTTCAGCCGGAGAACATTTGCCTACTTCTGTAAAGTGTTGTGTCAAATTATCGACAAGTTACAAGAACTCTGGTATTGCCATGTATGACAAAGACACATAAAATTTGCGTAAAGTAGACTGACAAGGAAATCTCATAACTGTACATTTCTTCAGAAAGGTTTTTAAAGCAGAATTTTGCAGCTTATTAAATGGGATATTTCTGCTTACCACCATGTCAGACGAATCCCTATAAGCTTCGGTTTGGCTACATGAGTTCATGGTTTCTGATGTGGATAATATATCCTCACCACTTCATTTCTAGGAAGCAACGTAATATTTTGTGATTGTTTTTTAGAATTAATTGTCTTGCAATAAAATCCCTTCTCTCTCCTTTGATTTCAATCTGGCATACTTTACAAAATATATTTTCCCGGCTTACATCAAAATACTCACTTCCATATTCATTTACAAGTAAGACACCCTCCTTACTGGTTGTTCAGCTATCAACTTCTAACTTCAGAACAGGCTGTATATATACTGATCGCTTGCTTTAGAGTGAATGACTGACAATGCTTGGGGAGGGGGAGGTCTTAGTGAATCCCTGTGCGCATTCAACTGTTTTCCAGTCGAAGTGCAACGAAACAGCAACGTGTCATAAGCCTACTTATTACTATTTACTTCTGTTAACGTTGTACCATACATTAGGTAAAACGATTGTCACATTTTTATAGAGCGTGTCGCTATGTGATGTCTTTGAAATTCCAAGCTCTTTACATGACCACGAGAAAAAGAAGAAAAAAAGATAGGAATAACGACCACCCATTTGAGATAAGTAAAAGTATTTGAAAATTCAAATCGTTAACTCCACAAAAAAGGACATAAAACCTGTAATTTAATGAGATCCACATTTTTTTGTATAGTAAGACTTTTGTCCCTCTTAAAAGTTTACCAATTATACAAGACTTTCAGAATGAAGAGGCTTGAAAGGCTATTCCCAAAAAATTCAAGATATGCATTTTATTTATCATAAAAATATCTTAAACATGTATTTTAATCAACATCGTTAGAGTCATTTTTGGAAAAATAAAAAATAATGAACACTTTTCCATGTGAAAGGTAGTTTGGAGTAAGCTAATTTTCTTGAAAATTGTGTTGCATCCATGAAGGACGGTGAACTTAAATACCAAGTTTGGCATTTAACTGATATTTTGTTTTTTAGTTATGCTGTTTACAGAACACACAGGTGTTTCTAAAAATGTTTTTTTTAGTGCAAGGGGTATCGAAACATGCATTTCCAGTAAATCCCGGTATCGAATACGGCCACAGACGTTATTAAGCAGGGATTCCGGGTTCGATCTCCGGCTACTTAACCCAGTTTCTTCGGGAGCTTTTCCGTATCTCTCACGGTTTTCCAGTCATTCAGAATAAAGAGAAAATTCGAGATATACATAACACAAAAAATGTAGATCTCGTTAAAACACACAATTTATGCAATTATGCAATTTATGCAATTTTTATCGAGTGAATCATTTTCGAGATATTTCTTGTTATTTGTTTAACTTTCCAATACTTTTACTTTTTCTCAAATGGGAATTCGTTATTCGTTTTTTTTATGTCCTGGACATACAAAGAGAATGGCATGTTCCACATAGCAACCAGCTCTTAAAAGATTTGACTATCGCTTAAAGGTTACAATATTCCCCTTGTACCTACAAGAAAATTAGCAACAAGATAGTTTCTGCAAATGTATATCTACAATTTGCTAACGGTGTTTAATTATCGCGAGGAGCAATTTTTCAAAGCATCACAAAATGCAATAAGAATTAATATTTCAGGAACTATTTTAAAAATTATATGGAATTTGTACATATTATACATTAAACCCTAATACCTGTATAACAATTTTAAATGAATCAAAATGAATTGAAATTGTTTTATAATTTTAGAAATTTCACAGATCGGTATCCCTAAGTCAGTTGGAGCCTTTCGGTGACCATAAACGGTATTCAGGTAAGAGAATAAGCCTTTAATCTAATCACAGTAGAATAACAATGAATTTTCACACTTACAAAGCGCAGCATCACCAGTTCTCAGTCGTTAATGGTCAGCTTACCTGCAACAAGAGAGGAAAGATAGTTAATTTAATGCTGCTGTGCTAGGCCGCCACTGACATCCCGCGTTAGACACGGCACGCTCTTTAGTTCCACTTTGTCCCGTCAATCTGCTGGCCTGCTCCCGCGCGCCTCCTTTCTCAAATTGAATCATTGCATTATTTTTCATGTGGCCGAATGAGAAGAGAACGCACAGGAGGAGGTTGGCACCACTGGGAGGGGGCAGACAGCTGATATACTGCCTGCGTTTCTTTCTTGTAAATCATGTGTATTACTCTCGTGGTGACCATATACTTGTCACATATGAAGCAGCACTATACAGGTTTCCTCTACCAAATAAGTGTGCCATTCTTCTACCAAAATAGTGTTGTATTCACGACTTTCTCCACTCAATCTTCTATTAACTGTTCTTAACAAGTCTATGCTTCTTGTTAACACAAACAAACTTTCATTACTCTCCCACTCATTTCGTGAAGCATTAAGGGAGGTTCTGGGTTCGATTCCCGTGGCCGACCTTCCTGACCCATGGGTTTTTTCGGGGGTTTCCCGGGCGCCAGGCGAATCTGGGAAGGATCATTACATCCCCCGAATTTCCTGTCCCTTCATTTCATCTCCATTATCATTTCACCTCACCTTTCTTGGCTTCTTGGTTGCTTTCAGGGAAGCAAGTGTCGCGGGAGGTCTCGGCGTGTGCATGGCAGGAGAAAAGGATGCTCTGAGTAAACCTTCGTCCCCCGGACTGTGAGCGGTGTCTGAGTCTCGGGCCCCCCAGAGGATGTGTAAGCCCATAGGGGACCGGCTGCACCAGCTACTACCCTGGGGAGTTCAAATCTGTAAATGTTAGCGACCCTGCCTGTCCTGCATCCGGTCCGGCAGCCCTCTGTCTCCGCTCACCTCATCCCTCCCTCCTTTCCTACCTCCCCCCTCCGTCGCTAGTCCTATCCTAAAGCATAGTTAAATCTTTTCAAAGCAGGTCGCCTTGTAATGGCTTTTAAATTCTGTTGTCTTTGCATGAAACGAAAAAGAAAGTAAAAAAAAAACAACAGAATATTTCGGAAATGGTTAACACCACAAAAAATTTTAATTAAAATAAATTTCGTACTTTGGTCAGATCTACATTTTGTGTGCAGTAAGATTGTGTTTTAACTCAATTATACAAAAGTGGTTCAAAATTCGCAGAAAATTCAAGATAGATGCATTTTTATTTGTCGTGAAAATACATACCTATGGTATTTTAATAAAAATCGTTGAGCCATTTTGAGAACATAAAAAATAACTAAACATTTTGCCATGTAAAACGTAGTTTGGGGTGGGGGAATATCCTTCAAATTCTTCGTGTCGTATCCTTGGAAGGTCTTCAACTTAAATACTAATTTTGGTATTTAACCGCTTTTTTAGTGATACTATCTAAGAACTATCTTTTCTTTTGGATCTAAGGGCCTCAGAACGTATATTTTCAGTGAAATCTCGGTATCGAATGTTCGGGTGGAATGCAAATACTCCCCCTACTTATAGGTAAGTAGTAGAGAGAGAGTAAAAATGGATATTTTTACAGTTTGACCTCAAAGCTCCTCAGGATTTCTCGTCTGTGATTACTCTTTCTGAGGGTTTTTGAAGAATAAAGTGTGTTATGTACCGCTGAAATAGCGAAAGAAGTTTATAAATGACACAAATAGTACGCTCTTAGTTCTCCTAGCATGGTACTCCGAACAGTGGACCCGAGAAGAGTAACAATTTAGCGATTGGATTGAAGGATCTGCACCATGGATTTTGTAACTTCACTGGGCAGATAAGTTATATGAAAGAACTTGAAATGAACTCTGGAATGCGAGGTTTCATAAAGGGGATAATTTTTTATCGAACAATCAATATTGTCTGATGCTTTGTTTAGGTGCCACATGGTTGAGCAGATACGATTCAGAGGTTACAACGCAAATTACAATAAAAAGTAATTCAGAAAAGGCCTTCAAAGTGTCCGCCTTTGGCACTACTACTACATCCCCATGCCATTGATGTCGAAGCTTCCCCAACATATGCGATCTCTGACGAATGCGGTCAAAGGCAGCGTACAGTCAATCTCTTCCCTGGTGTCAACTGGAATGGCATATACAGGGAGAGTCCAAAAACTACGAACCGGCTGCGTGGTGTTTTCCCTGTCCACGCCCTCGGCGCTCGTTGCCGTCTGCCGCTATCATAGAAAGGCGCGGATGAAACCGTACAACATTTTTAAAACTACTTTTAAAGGCTTTACGTACCATGAAAGTGTGTTTGAGGACAGAATTATTAGTAGAGATTTGTGGCCCCCTCGTTCCTCCGACCAAACCCCCTGCGATTTCTATCCCTGGGGTGTACAAGACAAACCCACACACCCTGGGAGAATTAAAACAAAATATCCGCCAGAAAATTGCCAGCATTTCTCAACGTGAACTACGGCGAATGATGGATAGTTACCTAAAGAGGTGCCAAAAATGTATGGACAACGACGGTGGCCAGTTTCAGCATCTCCTTTCATAAAGCTGGCAAGTAAAGCCTTTAAAAGTAGTTTTAAAAATGTTGTATGGTTTCATCTGCGCCTTTCTATGATAGCGGTAGACGGCAACGAGCGCCGAGGACGCGAACAGGAAAACCACCGCGCAGCCGGTTCGTAGTTTTTTGTCTCTCTCTGTACATGCCCCCACAAAAAGAAGCCAAGCGGTGTTAAGTCAGACGAATGCACTAAGGTATTTCCCCGTATCTCTTAATGGTCCGCACACTAGTTACTTTGGCTCCTGTCGTGGAATAGCTTATGTGATACAAAATAGTACCAATTTTAACATGATTTATCTTCATATATTCGAAGACAATTGTAAAATTCACATATTTATAACCATATGAATTAAATATACGTATTACATAACAGGGTTGTTGCTAGGGAATGCATGTAAATTCTTATCAAATAGATGGGAGGAACCTGCCTTTCAGGATGACGAAAACAGTGCATCTATCATGACAACGGTTTATATCGCTTTTATCACCTATCCTTGCACTGCACACGGTTTGTTTGTCACCATTCGAAGGTGTACATTAGCCAACTATGAGGCAGTATTTTTAACACTTAAATGATTTCAGTATAATTATATGATGTATATAATTCAATAACAACCCGCCTTACAGCAATATGTGTATGTAATAATTTGTAAAATGTATGTAACAGTCATTGTATATGTTTATATTATAGTATAAATGTTCAATAATATTATGTGAATGTATTATGTAATTTAATAATGTAAGAGCTGTGAGAATAATAGGTTAAAAGTTGCTAACAATGAGGTAACCTTGAGGCAATAATGAGTAAGAAAGTGTAATAATGCTACTAGTCATTCTTGGAGCAACAATAATGTAATTTTTGTGACAGTTTATAAAATAGCCAATCAACAACCAGAAAAAAGCTTAAGTTAAATAAAAGTATTCTATCGGAGTAGGAATAGCCAATCAGAGACTTGAAATACAGAAATTTACAAATTTAGGCGGTAGAAATCAAGTCAGTTGCATGTAGATAGCGGTCATAACTGGACACGTTGGTTGTAGACAGTGTTCCTAACCGGACGCGAGACACGTCCTCGAGAATTTTAATACGTATTCGTGTGAGACGAAAAATAGTTTACGTGTTTAAAAAGTGCAAGTATTTAATAAAAGAATCTTACAGCTCTCTATATCAGTGAAGTGTTATTTAAATTGTGTCAAGGATTAATAAATGTAGTGAAGTAAAATTATAATCGGTGTAATCCTACATTCTTAGCCGCACTACTCCCTGCAAAGAAATCCATGTCTCTAACAATAATACTGACGCAGCCGAGGCAAACATAAATGTATAATATTTAAAGAAACAGTAACATTACAAAGTTAATATGTTTAAACATTTGGACGAAGGCTACCGGGTACTATACGTGCGGTTGCAACTACTTCAAATTGGCTTTCTATACGTGAAGCAACTATCTACTTCAACCAGGAGAAAGGGCAAAGAAACGCAGCGCGGAAGAATACATGTCTGCGGGGCAAGGTTATAAGAAACAGGGTTTCTGCAGCAGCCCCTCCTCTCCGTATCCACTTCTCTCTGTAGGTGTTGTTGAGAAGTCCGATTACAGTATGACTCAAATGTGGCGGAGCCCCGTCATGCTGGAAAGGGCGGATTCTCCAAGAGCATTGGCACTGACTTGAACGACCCCAGTGTTAACAGCTCCATTTAAACGTAGTTGCAACTCATATGATAAGAAGGGAGCTACTGTTGTATGCAGTAGTGTTGTCAAACGGGTGCGCAACACGTGGAACAGAGCGTCATAGGACACGAGCTTGTGGCATCAGCCAACATCGGCTGTTTGACAAAAAAATTATACTCTTTGCGAGACCTATCACTCCACAAAGTTTGCTGCAGAGGACTTGAATTACTTTATATGTTTCAGTGGGATACAAAATCAATCGGATGAGAATGGTTTGTGTCTAGACATATGGCCGTGTGCACCATTCTCGATCAAGATTTTACCGCGGTGAACGGTCATTTGTGGTGCATCGACGCCGATAAAAGTTTATCGAGGGTTTTACCGCGGTTAAATCTGACCGGCCATGAACGACCGGTTTTCGCCGATTATTTCCACCTCTTGTGCTCAAATGTTAAAATGGCGGAACGATATACGTTAGAATTCCCAACAAATAGATACATTCCATTTTCGCCATTGAATTACATCCTGATAAAGTTAGTTTAATGTACTTTGTCATTTTTAATGCTTAAGACCTTTTTTTCCTGCGACAGGTGCCTTAAATATCTGACACAAGATGTAACGAAAATCCACAGTATCATGGTGTTAAATAACATAATTATATATAGCTCCAAGAACAAGGCAGAAATAAGGGGAGTAAATGATGGATTTAGTGCAATTAATACATTTTCTAGAATATTATGTACTTTAATTGCACAGATATAGGAATCCGGTAACCTGAAGAGGTGAGTGCGAAATCTATAATCTGAGGTAGCCATCGTGGTGTGCGGGTAGCGTGTGCGCTTCCCATTCAAGGGGTTTCGGGGTCAAATCTTGTTTGGGAGTATATTTTTTTCTTTCTTTTTTCTGCCTGTTTTTAGAGTAAGTGAATATCGACTAAGGTAGCTGGAATGTAGTCAGTGTGGAAAGAAAGAAAGAAAGAAAGAGAGAGAGAGAGGGAGAAAGAGAGAGAAAGAAAGAGAGAGAGAGAGAGAGTAAGAGAGAGAGAAGAAAGAGAGAAAGAAAGAAAGATATCTATAAAGTTCAGCACATTTTTCTAATCAGTTGTAAGGCCAACTTTTCCCACACGTCCATCTTAAAGTTACTGCTTCTATCTCTGGACTTTCTATCTTTTCTTAAGAATTTCACATAAAATTTATAAACAGTAGATAATCTTTGGTCTGCTTTTGCTTTCCTCCATTGCACGCTGAACTACATGCATACGCTTCTGGAAAGAGGTAGAACAAGTGAAAAACAGACATCATGTACATCCGGGTGCGCTCAGTAGAGTTTACCTGGAATGAACGATGCGCTCAACCAAGGTGAGCGCCTGCCAAGTAACCACGGTCACCTAAACTGCGGTGAACATTGGTGCACCGCTGTTTGATGATTACCCCGGTCAAATTCTTACCGCGGTAAGCTGAAGGGTTTGTTTAACGAGAATAGTGCACACGGCCATTAGGGTTATGGCTATTGTAGCTCAGTTGGCAAGAGCTTTGGAACGGAAGACGCTATAACCAACATTTTGCAGATGTTTCGCTGGATTAGTGTGGACAAATTCATCGAAAGCATTATAGCAAAAACAGAATTTAACTATGCTGTGACGTCATACACTAACCCCTGAATGATGGGACTTTTAGTAACTATCTTTTTAAGTTATAGTGAACACATATTTGGTAACTTCACAATAAATAGAATCTGGCCCCTCCCCGGACCATAAAGCGGGTGACACCCCTGGCCTTGAAAAGGAAGTCCCACACCCCGCGGGGCCCGCTCTCATTGGTCGAGATGCGTGACAAAGAAATGCCAGGCCTGCCCACCTGCTTCGGGACGTTTTCTGCAAACACTTGTTATGCAAGGTGGGTGTGTGTGTTACCTCATCATCCCAAGCGTTGTAGCCTCTGGGGTGAAGATTTAAACCTTCTTCGGCAATTAGGTTAGTGGAGGGAACAGCCAGGCTCTAGTGTTCCTTTCAAATCGCTCGCTTCTTCACTACAGCCAGGTAAACAATTTCTGGCATTTGACATAAAGACAGTTCTAATACGAAATACAGAGTGAGCCACAAGACTCCGAACCGCCTGCGCGGTGTTTTTCCTGTTCGCGTCCTCGTTGCCGTCTGCTATCATAGAAAGGCGCGGATGAAACCATATAACATTTTTAAACTATCCATCATAGAATTTTTGGGGGGAATTTTCCAAACGATGACCGATGTCCTCTAATGTTTCTTCAATTAGAACAGAACGCCGTATTTTAGATTTCTTAGCCTGAACACTTCCTGTGGCCTGAAATTTACTGTAAAGTTCATGGATTGTTGTACGGCCTGGAACTTTTACACCTGGAAATCTTTCTGCAAATCGTACTTTCACTTGGCGAGCTGATCAAGTTGACACATACGAATCATAAATAAATACACGCTGTGCAGTAGAAAACATATACTTAGCCATAACATACTTTGTGACCAGGTACAGGACAAAATAATCAATAACTCTTAATAACTGAACCACATCACATCACCGTCAACTCAAAACTGCACTTCACACTGCAGAGCAAAATCACAACAGTGTGACTTTGTTTATAGCAGCAGTGCGTTATCATATTTTTATCACATTTCCACACGCCCAGTGAAAAAATACCGCGCAGACGGTAATATTGTTCATAAGGTACCCCTCCGGGGTAACTTAAAACATAAAGTGTATAAGACAAACACATACACTGGAAGAATTAAGAGAAAATATCCATCAGGAAATTTCTCAACGTGAACTACGGCGAGTGATGGATAGTTTCCTAAAGAGGTGCCAAAAATGTATGGACAACGACGGTGGCCAGTTACAGCATCTCCTTTCGTAAAGTTGGTAAGTAAAGCCTTTAAAAGTAGTTTTAAAAATGTTGTATGGTTTCATCTGCGCCTTTCTATGATAGCGGCAGACGGCAACGAGTGCCGAGGACGCGGACAGGAAAAATACCGCGCAGGTGGTTCGGAGTCTCTTGGCTCACTCATAGGCCTATTTGTGGCTCAGATTTGGACAGAAAATCAAATATTGCCAGGGTGAAGAGGTATAATTAAACTTGTTCTTCATCCATAAGTGAGAAGTCACGATATCCCCCTATTATTACAATTCGTTTACACACTTATAGGCGTAACCCATCCCTGAGGAAATCTCATTATCCCAATATACAGAAGTAATACAGAACATATTTGTTAAGGGGTCTGTTTTCCACACAGGAGCAGAACCCTGAGCGGTGTAACTTCAGGGAGAGAGGGTCATCATAGGACAGCTTGGATGTTGTCACGAATCTCTGTAAGTACTTGTTATATTCAGCGCTAAGCACAAGAACCTGTGTTCTCTGAAGACGTGTAAGCAGTATTGATGTTTCGGAATCCGAGCCGAGTCTAGCTCTGATGTCGCTGTTTTCTGCTTCTCAAATACCTCCCAAAGAAGGTCTTGTGCGTGGAGCACAGACAGTAGATGGTCACCAGCCCTCTTTGGAGCGCAGGAGGTTCGAAGCATACACCTAACTCACCTACACTGTATTCACTCTTGATCCGCGTCGAAACAAACCCAGGTGACCAGTGCACCGTTATAATGTATCCTTCCGCCATTCGCACTAGAAATACTGTCACACTTTCAGACCATGTGGCGAGTACAAGCGGCACGTAGTGCAAAAATGAACATAGTCCTTATTTCGACAACTGAAACGGTGACTAGCAGATTCTGTTAAGGGTTAAAGATGATAAGATTGATAGTTACAACAAAACAAACGTTTGTAGATATAATAATAGTTAATCCTAAAATAAATGAGCGAAAAATAAAGTAACAGATATGCGATAACCTAATTTATTCGCTCTCTGGAAGTGGCACTTTATTAACTGTTGGCGGCTCAGTTTAAAAAAAGCAATTGTGCATTGTTACGCGAATTGCATTCTTTTCAAAATCGCTACATTCTTGCATCGCGATTTCATATGATTTCTTTTTTTTTTCCCGGGTGTAACTACTTTTGCCGTTTCAGATTTTTCTGCACAAGCACTATTTATACTTGTACTCGAACACCAGTGAACTCAGAAGTTAATTTCACCATTTCTTTAGCGAAAAGTGTTGGATATTTCTCACATAACTTATAATAAAGATTCAACAGTATTGTTTTTTCACCCCTAGTCAATGGTTTGCGCGGCTAATGCTTTACGTAATTTGACGAAAACACAAGAGCAAATTCACCGTCCTTCATGGTACCAAACACAACTGCTGGTTTCTGGCTGTACAGAATATTCTGCGCCTACCCGGATGTCAGGTGACTCATACGAATTGCGTCATGGGACTTTTAGCTCTGTTTTACGGTATAAATCAGCGTTAAATAAAACCTTAGGTATTTGTATAGAATATTATACTATTTAAGGATAAGATCATTCTAAAATTCAGAGATTAGCATGGGACTACTTTCCTGGGCGCATTGCTACCGTGTTGCACCACAGTGCACTGACCACGTGGGTTTGTTTTGCCGCGGATCATCCTAAGAGTGAATATAGTTTTTTTTAGTGAGATGACTCCGCCGTAAGTGTCCCAGGTTTACTTCCTGTCGATCACCTACTCTAGTTTTCCCTGGTCAGTAAGGCGAATATTGGCGTGATTTCATTCTACACGACTTCATTTCCCGTTCATTCCGGTTCCTTGTTATGCTTGAGGTGTGCTTCCATGTCACAGCGTGTGGTGGCGCTGGACGGTGGCGCGGGTATCTATTGCAGAGTGGACACCCATGGACGTCATAAGGCTACCTGGTTTAAGGATTGCTCATCATCTCCGGGCAGCTTCAGTAATGTGGCGGGTCTTTGAGACAGAAACTGTTACGGAATACTGCGCGTCTTGGTGCGCTAGGTGTCCCCCTCCGTTGTATATCGTATACCTAACTCATATCAATGCGTTCCTTTATATTGGCAGCAGGTAAATCAAACAAACAAACAAACCTAAGGCGGCCTGCCTACTGTGCAAGGGTCCCGGATTCGATTCCTGATTGGGGGAATCTTTCTCTAGCCAAGATTATTCTCTATCCTCCCCAGAGTCTGCAATTCTGAAGAAGATTGTGAATGTATGTATGTGATCTAATGAATAAAACCCCAAGTTTACCAGAAATCCAATGACAAGAAAATATAAATTAACACCACTGCCTTAGGCAATAATATGTTCCAAAGGGTAAGATCATTGCAGTTAAAGATGGGGTGTAAATGGAAAAAAAGAAAAAAAATTCTGAGTGTTACACTCACATGACTTTCTCTACTCTTGCACAAACTATTTTTACAAACGCTTATTCTCCATATACTTCATGTTAATCGAGATGTTAATCTTATTGCTAATTTTCTTGTAGATGCAAGGGGAATTGGTAGACTTTAAGCGATTGTCAAATATTTTAAGTGCTGGTTGCTATGTGGAGTATTCCATTCTCTTTACATGTCCAGTACATAAAAATGAACAACGAATTCCCATTTGAGAAAAAGTATAAGTATTGGAAAATTTAAGCGAATAACAAGTAATATCTCGAAAATGGTTTACTCAACAAAAAAAATGTATATGACACATGTGTATTTTAACGCGATGTGTAGTAAAACTGTGTTTATCTCTTATGGTTTACCAGTTATGCAAAAGTCGTCCACAATGAAGAACTTTTGGAGACAATATACATTTCATTTGTCATGAAAATGACAGACAGACAGACACACACACACACACACACACACACACACACACACACACACACACACACACACACACACACAAACCGACATGTTTCCAAAAATGCTTTTTCTTGGATTCAGGGGGTCTCAAAACATGTATTTCCGGTGAAATCTCGGTATTGAATTTTTGGGTGGAATACAATACAATACTTCCCCTACTTAGTATACGTAGTAGTAAAAAGTAATAAAAAGGTGGATAGCAAATACAAATCTGTATTAGATTTGCTATGTTAGACTGTTGGTAATATGAACAAATCTGCTGTAGCAAACGATTTCGTGCAGACCTAGCACAGAATAAACATTTCTGGATTAGTTTATTGTAACGCAGAACAATAACTCTACATGGGAACTTGGATCCGGACCTAAACCGTAACGAAATAGACTAGCTATGTTTTAAGTTATAGCATGATTATGCATTTTCAGATATCACATAAGGGGTCACGACTCCTCTTGCCTAACTTTCACCCTAGAACAATGATAAGAAACTAGGGGTAAAACACACATAACCTCAATAGGAAGTTACCAGATACTACTAGTGTCGTGACAATGGTTCAATTTAGTAACACTTGATCACTATTTAAAAAGGTAATTGCAACTTTACACCATTCAGTTATATCAGGAATGAATTACGAAAAGAAAAGAATCTCTGATTCAAATATCTCGAGGTGTTCATTTAGACTTCCACAAACGTGTAACGCCCTCAATTAGCTCCATCCACTGCTGCAACAAATGTAGATAAGTAACACTCCATTTATTTAGGCAATTCTTTTGCCTATATGATTCCCTTTGCCCTGCCCCCTCTATACTGATTGGTTTTTGTCTATTACTTTCTCTACTACGTATAGTAAGTAGGGTAAGTACCTACTGCATTCCACCCAAAAATTCGATACCGAGATTTCACCGGAAATACATGTTTTGAGACCCCCTGAATCCAAAAAAGGCATTTTTGGAAACATATCCGTGCGTGTGTCTGTGAACAGCATAACTCGGAAAAGAACAGTCGGATAAACACCAAACTTGGTATTTAGGTTCAGTATCTTCCAGAGATACGACAGGAAGGTTTTCAAGAAAATCGCCCCACCCCAGATTACCCTTTACATGGAACATTTTCCGAAAATTTTAATTTTCTCAAAAATAGCTCTTAACGATTTTGATTAAAATATCATATGTTTAAGATATTTTCATGACAAATAGAATGTATATCTTGAATTTTTTGGGAATTTCCTGTGCATGCAAAGAGAATCGAATACTCCACATAGCAACCAACTCTTGAAAGATTTGACTATCGCTTAAAGCCTACCATATTCCCCTTGCACCTACAAGAAAATTAGCAATAAGATTAACATCTCGATTACCATAAGCATATGGAGAATAAGCGATTGTAAAAATAGTCTGTACAAGAGTAGAGAAAGTCATGTGAGTTTAACACATCAGATTTTCCTAGACAAAAACCATAACTCACCTGCAATCAACAGTTCACAAAAGTTAACAGTTTACGTGTTAAGTATTTACATTAACGTTTTAGATAAACCATAATAAAAATATTGACAATTAGAGCTAGGACAAATGGTGCAGTTGTATATCCTTAAAGAATTCAAGTATTTTCGGGTTTTTGAGCGCTGAAACCATATCTGTGGAGACGCCGTGAAATTTTCTTTCTCTCTTAAACTTGAAGCATTCGGTGATGACGTGTTTGATTGTGAGAGGAGTTTTGCAGTTGGACAGATGGGTGGGTCTTCTCTGCGTAGCAGGTAGGAGTGCGTCAATGAGCCAATACGTAGTCTTGTTAGTGCCACTTGTACAAACTGATCGGTGTGTGTCACTGGTATCGAATGGTCACTGACTGGGCGTTTGGTAGCTACTTAAACGTTTGATTTAATGGAGGTGATTCTTTCTGTAGAAGTTTATCCTCAAATTTTGCAATACAACGGTTAGTGTTTCTGTGTTGACATGTCTTCGCATCTAACTCGATCTACTACACGTAGAAGCAATTGTGCTATTGCGTGGTTTGCAATAAAGATTTTCGTTATTAACAGAGAAAACATTTTTCCTATATTCCAATGTATAGCTTTGTAACATTGGTTGCCGACTTCGTTACCTTTTCCTTTGGCATTTTGTCTACGTGAGCACTGTGCGGCAATGCACTTGACTCAACTGTACAGGTAACCCTCTCGCTGTAAATAGTCGACCACAGGATGCCTCTAAACAAACGTAACGACTCCGATGTCGCAGCCCTACTTATGACATTTCGATGTATTCGCATCCAAAAACTTTCGGACCTGATCTCGTACGCCTGAGATGGTTTGTGCCTACAACTCGAGAGGTTTTCCCTGAACACCATAGGGCCTGCGCAGTCTCTTCTGGTGTAGAGTCTGAAGATTTTGGAAACAAACATAGGACTTTCCAACAGTTTATTTATTATTCTCCAATAAGATGAGATGGCGTCAAATGGAAAGCAGGCTTTAAAGTAAGACATCTAGAAAATAAAACACGACAATGCCGGACGAGGGACGAGAGTATTTTCCGATGATTTAAAATATGCTTTGGTTTTCATTCCTGGGCCCAATTTACGCCTGAGCGGCCCTAGGGGGATCGTTTGTTACCGATGGCTTTGTTGGGCCGGTCGTACGGGCTGGGTTGGTAATGCAGCGAACTGCCTCGGGGACTCGACTAGCAAGAAAACACCGGTCATTATTTTACTTTACATCCTGCGCCCTGAGGTGCACACACATACACACACAACGCCAACGCGGGCTTCTCTGCAAGGAACGACCAAAACAACAGCTGGGAGTCCATTTCCGAACTTTTCACCTGCATCTGTTGCTTCACCTCTATTGTTTCAGCTGCTATAGTTCGCCATAGGGTCCCAGGTTCGATACCTATCACCGGTAAATCAGAAAAATCCATGAGGTTTAGATTTCAAACTAGCAGCAACCTCCGTGCCCCCTGTACTAACCCGGTGTTGATCATAGAGTTAACAGGCAGTGATGCCAACCTTCAAATGTATACGACCAACAAAATTGTATAACATAACCGTAGCCCATCCAACATGCTTCCTGCCTCTCCTCAAAGGTGCAACAGCCCAAGACAGATTAAACTTTTAACGCATGGCCGCTGCATTTTCTGCTTTCGTCCATAAAAACGGCTGAATTGACAATGGTGTGATGAGCATACGTGGTTTTCGAGAGCTCTTAATCAAGCGGCTTATCGTTTGGTACCCAACAACCTCACGAGACTGAGTGCACACCGTTCCTCTCAAGAGGGAGAAACATTTCCACTCCCCACTTCACTGTAGGCGCAGTCGTAACACAGTGTGATGAAACGTCTGTCAGTACCGGCGAATTAAGTAAATTTCATTTACCTATTATACACTAGGTACCACTATTATTCTTGCGTTTAGAGAACATCAAGTCTGATACATCAAGTTTTCAAATCTAAATAATGTTTTAAAAGATCCTTGAAATCAAATTTGGGTAAAACTTTATTTCTTAGAGAAAAGCCCTGATAAAACCAATCCACCATCCTTAACAAAACGAATCCACCATCCTTAACAAGACGAATCCACCATCCCTGACAAAACAATCCACCATCCCTGACAAAATGAATCCACAATCCCTGACAAAACCAATCCACCATCCCTGACAAAACTATCCACCATCCCTGACAAAACTATCCACCATCCCTGACACAACCAATCCACCATCCCTGATAAAGCCATCCACCATCCCTGACAAGACCAATCCACCATCCCTGACAAAACCAATCCACCATCCCTGACAAGACCAATCCACCATCCCTGACAAGACCAATCCACCATCCCTGACAAGACCAATCCACCATCCCTGATAAAGCCATTTACCAACCCTGAAAAACCAATTCCCCATCCCGAATAAAAGCATACACCAGCCCTGACAAAACCAATCCACTACCCTTAACAAAACCATACACCATCCCTGACAAAACCAATCCACCAACGCTGAAAAAACCGTCCACCAACCCTCACAAAACCAATCCACTATCCGTGATATAGCCATACACTATCCCTGGCAAAACCAATCCACTACTCTTGACAAAATCAATCTACTATACGTGACACAGGCATACACCATCCCTGAGAAAACCAATTCACAACCGCCCTTGATAAAACCGATCCACCATCCGTGACAAAACCAACCATCCATCCTGACAAAACCAATTCATCACCCTTGAGAAATCCCTAATAGTGTCAGGGATCTTTCTCTAAATAGGTCTTTTTGGGGCTCAGAGGCTTTAAATATGCATTTCCGGTGCAGTCTCGGTACCCAATTTTTGGGTGGAATAGAATATGCTTTCTACTTTCAATATTTAGTAGAAAAATTAAACAAACACACACACACACACACACACACACAAACCTAACCAACCAATAGATAAAAAAAGTATTCTCCTCAGCCTTCATTATATATGTTGGACCATTTAAGTTGCGGCTTCACAATATCTACAAATCTAAGCGTTATAGAAAGTAATGTCTTGAATAAAAGTTTGATCTTAATTGTAGGCTTCATTTTAAAAATTAAATTGACCCTAAACTGACTAACATAACGTTCTCCAAACAAAACACCACTAATGGCATTTACTTTGCCCCATAATATAAAGCAACTTTTATTAAAGACATTTCTTTCTACAACCCTTAGTTTTGAAGAAACTGCAATGGTCCACCCGGTATATTCAAGTAAAAGAATAACATAACATAATGGGGGGGATGAAGAACATCTTTGCAAATTCCTGGATTGGGAAACAATTTGTGAAGGAGACCGGTACAAATTATGGGAAGGCTATGATTCACAATGAATGCATTGTGAAGTATTGCATTCCACCCAAAAATTCGATACCGAGATTTCACCGCAAATATATGTTTTGAGGCCTCCTGAATAAAAAAAAAAAGTATTTTTGGAAACATTTCCTGTGTGTGCCTGTCTGTGAACAGCATAACTCAGAAACGAACAGTCGGATAAACACCAAACTTGGTATTTAGGTTCAGTATCTTCCAGAAATGCGACACGAAGGTTTTCAAGAAAATCCCCCACACCAGATTACACTTTACATAGAACATTTTTCGAAAATTTTAATATTCTCAAAAATGGCTCTAACGATTTTGATTAAAATATCATATGTTTAAGATACTTTCATGACAAATAAAATGCATATCTCGAATTTGCTGGGAATGTCCCCACAAAATTTTACTACACAAAAAATGTAGATCGCGTTAAAATAGACAATTTATGTCATATACATTTTTGTTGTTGAGTGAACCATTTTCGAGATATTGCTGGTTATTCCCTTAAATGTTCCAATACTTATACTTTTTCTCAAATTCGTTATTCATTTTTTTGACCTGGTAATGCAAAGAGAATGGAATACTCCACATAGCAACCAGCTCTTAAAATATTTGACTATAGCTTAAAGCCTACCAATTCCCCTTGCATCTACAAGAAAATTAGTAACAAGATTAACATCTCGATTAACATGAAGCATATGGAGAATAAGCGTTTTTAAAAATAGTTTGTACAAGAGTAGAGAAAGTCATGTGAGTGTAACACATCAGAGTTTTTTGGAAAGTGCTTTCGACCTTAGGATTATGTAATGTCGAGCATGTCCGGTGCTTATATTGAACTGCCCAGGTGTGCAGATACGTCCCGTGCTGTCTAAGTTCTCGCCATTGGCAAGGTAACCTAAAGTAATTAAAATTACGCCCAGCAGAGTATAGATAAAACCCAAAATAACAACGCAAATTTGATAAAAAAAAATGAACTCTTGTCGCTTCGTGTGAACTGAACGGGGCACGAGGAAGGGCCGAGTATCACGTTCTGGCCACCGGCAAATAGAGAGTGAATGATAATAAAAATACCGCATTTCTGTAATAACCGTCTGCCTCTGGTGACCTTCTAGACTTTCTTCAGAAATATGGAACCAGGGGGAACTAGAGAGTGGCAGTGGTGGCTTGTGGGAGCAGTATTCAATTGCTTGCTGATCAATTGGGGGGAATCAATAAACTTGGGGAGTAAAATAAATTACTATGAAATGTCGGCGGTATTTGTCTTATTTTAGGTACTTTTTCTGTGAAGAAATGCCAAAATTTTCTGCTGCAGGGTAATCTCAACGAAAATCAAAGGCTTCTTTGCATGTATGTTCTTTTGTAACTTCAATGTCTTCGTATTCTATAATCTGTTTCGAATTATAACGATCCTGTTGTAAACATTTGAGAGGGAAGACAGAAAGACATACAGATAGTGTGCTGATGGTGGAGGTAAATTCATTGATGATTTTTTTTATTTGTTATTGCACAATAATTGCCAAGTAGAGCACTGTAATAGTTTTGTAATCACTACTCAGTGCGAATTAGTTCCGGGGACATTTTTTGATTTGTTTTTCTGTATCCTGTACATAATCACAGATGTGTTCTTGGCTCGTGAATTCTGAAATGAATATTGAGGCAGTATTTTTAACACTTAAATAATTTCAGTCTAATTATATAATATGTAAATTCAATAAAAAGTGTATATAACAATCATTGTATATGTTTATATTATTGTATCCATGTGTAATAATGTTATGTGAATGTACTACGTAATTTAATAATGTAGGAGCTGTGAGAATAATAGGTTAAAAGTTGCTAATAATAGGTAACAATGAGGTAACCTTGAGGCAATAATAAATTTGAAAGTTTAACAATACTACTTGTGGTTCTTGGAAGCAATAATATAGTTTTAGTGACAGTTTATAAAAATAGCCAATCAACAACCAGAAAAAGCTTTAGTTAAATGAAGGTATTCTATCGGATTAGGATGAACCAATTAGAGACTTAAAATACAGAAATTTACAAGTTTAGGCGGTTGAAATCAGTTCAGTTGCTTGCAGACAGAGTTTGTAACCGGATGTGAGATGCGTCCTCGAGAGATTTAATACGTATTCATGTTAAAAAGTGCAAGTAATTAATTAAAGAATCTCACAGCTCTCTATATCAGTGAAGTATTATTTAAATCGTATCAAGTATTAATAAAAGGAGTGAAGTAAAATTATAATCTGTGTAAGCCTACATTCTTAGTCGTACTTCAACCCTGCCAAGACATCCATGTCTCTAAAAATAAATACTGAGGCAAACATAAATATATAATATTTAAAGAAACAGTTTAAATTACAAAGTTAATATTTTTAAAATTAGGGCGAAGGCTACTGGAAAGCGGGTACTATACGTGTGGGTGCAACGAGTTTCAAGTTCGGTTCCCCAATTTTTGAAATACAATACAACTCCTACCTCAAATCGGCTTTTCCATACGTGAAACAATAACTTTCTCAGTATTTACTACACACTTACACATAAGCATAGAAATATAACTTAAAACAGAATACAGGTGCAGTTATAACTATTAACTTATTATTGTTAAAGAATATGCAGCCTAATTTTGTATTTATAATGCAACATATATATATTAAGAGTACTCCTATACCACACGATTCTCTCGGAATAAAACTACAACCGTTCGGGACACCCAGGCTTTATTCACAAGACTGCGTATATTCTTGTAGTAGTTATAATGGGGAATACTACCATAATCAAAATAGTCTAAGAAAATAATTCATATACGAAAATTAAAACAGACAGCGTGTTAGGGAGTTAGCTTATTATTCCTGAGGTTGCAAGTTCAAATATCCATGGAGCTTCTCAACTTTCCCACCTCTCATTTTAATACTACACCAAAAATCTGATGTGTTACACTCACATGACTTTCTCTACTCTTGTACAAACAATTTTTACAAACGCTTATTCTCACATGCTTCATGTAAATCGAGTTTTAATCTTCTTGCTAATTTTCTTGTAGGTACAAGGGGAATGTTGGACAATTTAAGGGAACAACAAGCAATATCTCGAAAATGGTTCACTCAACAAAATAAAAGTATATGACATAAATTGTGTTCTTTAACGCGATCTACATTTTTTGTGTAGTAAGATTTTGTCTATCTCTTATGGTTTACCAGTTATGCAAAATTCGTTCACAATGAAGAATACTTTTGGAGACATTCCCAAAAAATTGGAGATATACATTTCATTTGTCATGAAAATATCTTAAACATATGATATTTTAATCGAAATCGTTAGAGCCATTTTTGAGAAAATTAAAATTTTCGAAAAATGTTCCATGTAAAGGGTAACCTGTGGTGGGGGGATTTTCTTGAAAACCTTCGTTTCGCATCTCTGGAAGATACTGAACCTAAATACCAAGTTTGGTGTTTATTCGAGTGTTCGTTTCTGAGTTATGCTGTTCACAGACACACACACGGACATGTTTCCAAAAATACTTTTTTTGGATTCAAGGGGTCTCAAAACATGTATTTCCGGTGAAATCTTGGTATCGAATTTTTGGATGGAATACGATACTTCCCCTACTTTCTATACGTAGTAGAGAAAGTAAAAATACAACGGGTAGTCCGTCATACCGGTAGATGACAACCATGACAGTTTATGGACAGAAGCAGGTTTCATATTCAGTGAATTCAATTCTCTAACCACACAATTAAACCATTGTTGTAATTATATGTGTAAGTAAAATGAAGTAAGTAAGCAAAACTATTTAACTATATTATAGTAAAACGAGTTGTAAAAAATGAATGATGACAGTCCACTACAGAGGATAAAACTCGAGCTGCCAAGCACGGTATTGAGGCAGCTCAAATCAGTGCATTGTGGCTTGTATCATAGAGTAAACCGAAGCGGCGCACAAAAGTTGCCGATTGTGAACCACGCGCTCACTCGAAGGGACTTTGAACAAATTTGACTGCTTAAGAGACCGACCACTTTTAGTTTGACCCAGTGTACTTAGGTCTCCAGGTGAATGCAGATGTTATTGTTTAACGTGCAAAGTCGCTTATTTATTTAAGACTGTATGACCTACCTCTTGTATACTTCACAAGCCCAGAACACTTGTGTAGAATTTAGAAACGGCCAGCTTATAATCATGGAGCAGGCCTGCCGAAATAGAATACAGAGGCAAACCTTAAGGTAATGCAATTAGCGAGCTGTTACGTTGCACTGTAGTGGTGTTCTTCATTGTAACATGGCCCGTAGACACTATTTGGATGACTTCATACGGGGAAGAAACATCGGGAAACTGGAAGAAGGGCGAAGTTGTAGCTCAGGAGTTTGGAATTGCTCACAGCATTGTTTCACGTGCATGGGGAACCTTCCAAACCACGGGCACTGCTGTCCCAAGGAGAGGTGGTGGTCGACCACGCTCAACTACAGCAGCAGATGACCGCTACATTGTGCAACAGGCAAGAAGGGATCCACGCCAAACAGCGGATGCAATTGCAACCATATTTAACAGGACAGCTAGGCACGCAATCTCAATATACACAGTGGCACGGCGACTACACAGAGGTGGTCTCTTCGCCCGACGGCCAGTACGTTGTGTTCCATTGACATCCGCACATCAACGGCACCGTTTGCAATGGTCCCAAGAGCATCAAAATTGGACCAACGAGGATTGGGGTCGCGTGTTCTTCTTGCATGAGAGCAGATTCAGTCTAAGTACGGATTCTCGACGTACCCTGATCTGGCGAGAGCTGGGAACACGTAATGTACACAGGAACATCGTTGAACATGATCGTTTTGGTGGTCCGGGTGTTATGGTTTGGGGAGGCATAATGTTGCATGGGTGCACCGACCTCCAAATCTTTGAACACGGTACGCTCACTGGTCAACGTTATTGTTATACTGTACTCCTTCCCCATGTGCGTCTTTTCAGGGGTGCAGTCGGCCCTGACTTCATTTTTATGGATGACAATGCGCGACCACATCGAACAGCGCAGGTGGAGGATCTCTTGGAACGAGAGGATATTCGGCGAATGGACTGGCCTGCCCGTTCCCCCGATTTAAATCCCATCGAACACGTGTGGGATGCTTTGGGGAGACGCATTGCAGCACATCCACATGCACCAACGATCATCCAACAGTTGTCAACAGCGTTGGTGGAGGAATGGAACGCCCTACCACAAGAACTGCTTACCAACCTTGTGGCCATCATGGGGGCACGATACAGAGCATGCATTGCTGTCCGTGGTGATCATACACCCTTTTAAGCACCATGTATCTGTTTCTGTAAATCTAGAGGGCCATCATATGTCGTATTGACTTTAGTGTAGCTTATGGTCTATGAATAAAAGTGGCGTTTCTGTTCGTCTCATTGCATATTTTGTTTAGTTGCTTACTGTAGCATACCGTAGCAGTTCCCTCTATGTATGATTCAAGTTTCATCGAGCTATGTTACTTGGCAGTCACAGCATGCGAAGACTACTTTCTCCTTAGGTTTTGCACACCAGTGCATATAATAAATTATAATTAATTGTAAACTTTAATAAAAACGTATCTTTTTCCACTTGTCGCATTTAAACTACCAATTAATTCAGGTTTTAAGCGGACAGACCCATGCTTATAAACAGGACGCCCAACTTTATACCTTGTTTTCTCACAAACTTTTGTTCAGATTTTTCCACGCTCAAAATGGCCCATACGTTGCAATGTTTTACAAATTTGTTAATTTTTGTACTGCCTCTCAAAAGCACATTAAAGAAAATCACCATATACTTTTTACTTTCTCTACTACGTATTTTAATAAGAAGGGAAAGTATCGAATTACGCCCAAAAATTCGATACCGAGATTTACCGGAAAACATTTTTTGAGGTGCCCCGAATCCAAATAATGCCTTTTTAGAATCACGTCCGTGTGTGTGTGTGTGTGTGTGTGTGTGTGTGTGTGTGTGTTTGTGTGTCCTGTGTAACTGTGAACAGCATAACTCATAAACTAAAAATCGAAAAATACCAAACTTGGTATTTGAGTTTAGTATCTTCCAAAGATACGACATGATGTTTTTTTTTTAAAAAAAATACCCCCACTCCAAGCCACCCTTTACATGGAAACTTTTTCGTGATTTTTTCAAAAATGGCTCTATCAATTTTGGTTAACATATCAAATGTTTAAGATTTTCATGGAAAACGAAATGTATATCTTGAATTTTCTGTAAATGTCCCCAAAAGTCCTCCATCCTGGCTGACTTTTGCATAACTGGTAAACCGTAAGCGATAGACAACATTTTATTACAGAAAAATGTACAATTTATGCCACATATTATTATTATTATTATTATTATTATTATTATTATTATCTATTATTTTTGCTCCAGTGAACCATTTCCGAGATATTCTTTGTTATTTGTGTGAATTTTCCAATACTTATACTTTTTCTCAAACGAGAATTTGTTATTCTTTTTTTATTATTTTTTATTTTTATGTGTTGGACATCCAAAAAAGAATGGAATGCTCCACATAGCAACAAGCTCTTAAAATATTTGATCCCCTTGCATCTACAAGAAAATTAGCAATAAGTTTCTACAAATGCTTATCTCGATTAACATGAAGTAGATGGAGAATAAACGTTTGTAAAAATAGTTTGTACAAGCGTAGAGGAAGTCATGTAGGTGCAACACATCAGTTTTTTTTAAATACGTTTAGATGTTTTTACCTACAAGTCTTTTTAGTCTATTTATGGGTTGTCACTTCTAAAACCCAAATTATGAGTTTATGATTAAAAGAGGACAACACTAAGAACAAAACGTCGCTACCCGTTCCTCAACCCTTCTCCCAAATCTACTTTTATTTGCCATACAGGGAGAAATTAAGGTAGCAAACATGTACCACTGGGGTGAAGTCTTCGAGCACCAGGAACTGTGTCGGTCGAAGATGCGAATTTGGACATCCGAAGTCAAGTGCTCGGGATATTTCCGTCGACGTCATCCTCCGAGGAATTATTGTTGCGGGGGCGCTGCCGAGGTCAGTCCCGTTGCTGATGAGGAAAGCCAGGTAGAGGATAATGGCGACAAGAAAAGAGAGCGAGATCTGCATCTAGGGCCATAAAGCGCATGACCTCTCAGACACATTACAAGAGCAAGAGGTCGAACCCAACTGTTACTGCAGAAAGAGAGAGAAAGCTGTAGGTACGTTGCCTGCTGCAACATGGGCATAACTACCAGCCACCAAATTTCAGTTGTTAATGGAAACAGCTGCGGGCGTTTTTCTTACTAGTACAAAGAAAACGTGGCTTGCGGTGCAACTTCCCAATCATTTCAAGTACATGTACTTTACAAAACCCCCCCGGGATATTTCGAAAACAAAGACAAGTAACAGACCCTAAGCTGCGTTAAGCTAGTAACAAAAGTATTCACATATGTACGAACAAAGCTATTCAAAACATTTGAAAAAGAAGTGGAACAGAGAAGAATTCTTTGATAAAGAAACTCCTGTTTCAATTGTTTCACTTAAGTTGCGTGACCAGAAAGTTCACCGGAAATCTTATGTGTTACATTCACATCGCTTTCTCTATCAACTTTCATTTTCATATCTATTCCACAAATTTTTCGTACGAAATAGCCATTTACGTAAACTTGTAGGAAAGTGAGTTTCTTTTCTTGAGTAGTAAGAAACACTTTTCTGCACTTATGTATAATATTGTGCTCCACACGATATTGAGATACCTATATATTGGTTAAATATTATATAGTATATTATGGACATGGACGCAGTCACATGTTTCATAAGTTGATATGAGTTGATGTAGTCCATGTTGGTAACCTTGGACCTTGTGTAGTGGCGCCGTTGTGGAGTTAGTATCAACTATTTCAATGTATTGTTGAGTATGGGACTGCAGAAGTTAAGTACCATTATGAAAAGAAACATCTCTGTAAGTAAATCAATTAACACGAGTTATTAAGCAATATTAAAATCTTAAAATTAATATAAAACGTGAAAAAATGAAAACGGGAGAAAAATGTTTATGATAAAGTTATTCTAGTAGTATATTTATCATGTATTCATGTATTGGTGTTAGGTTACGGAATGTAACTGAACGGAAAACTCCAATTTAACGAACTGGTTTGGAGACTGAATAACATGAAATTCCGGACACTATGAAACAAACCTTTTTCCCATTGATTTCCTGTTAACCGTAATAAATATTGCTAGAAAGGGTTTCAATACATAATTTTCTCAGTAACACAGTGATATACCGGAGCAGATACGACAGTCAAGTGTTTTGTATTTGCATGTCTGCATCAGTTTAGGAGAAACAAAAGAATGACCCTTGAAAATGTATAATTTAAGGTAATTATCTGTGAAATTAAAAAATTCACAGTATGTAATATGTCTTGTTGAAATTTATACCACTTATAACAGTAATGATTTTGCCCTGTTTTAAAAATCTAGCTTTCATAGGTATCTACATAAATATTTCATGTTATTGTGTGTATTCACTGTTCTAAACATTATCCACACCAAACATTTTTTTAAAATATTCACAACTAAAATTTAGGTTTTGTTGTAAATGGGTTTACTGAAAATACGTCATAAAACATTTTGTATATTAGCCCCTAATATTCTAAAAAAGTGTTATTACTTTTTGCATTTTCCAAGGGTTATTAATCAAAATTGGTGCATTATTTTAAAAACAAATTGACTTTCAATACCCTCTATATATTATTAGTGGGTATACAAATTATTCTCACAAAAGTTTATCTTTCTATCTACTTCGTTTTAATCCACATAAACGTTTCCGGAAATAGCTACACTACACATTTCGTTATAGATACAAAGGGAATAGCGACAATAAAGAAGGTAGTTTCTGCCCCACGTATGGTACACTGTTTCCGGTAGCCTTCGCCCCAAATGTACTTTCCGGTGGCCTTTGCCCCAAGTTTAAAAAATATTAACTTTGTAGTTTTTGTTACTGTTTCTTTAAATATTATATATTTATGTTTGCCGCTACTGCGTCAGTATTTATTTTTAGAGACATGAATGTCTTAGCAGGGAGTGGTGCGACTGAAGAATGTAAGCTTACACAAATTATAATTTTACTTCACTCCATTTATTAATGCTTGACACTATTTAAATAACACCACTGATATATATAGAGAGCTGTGAGATTTTTTTTAATTACTTGCACTTTTTAACACGTAAACTATTTTTGTC
Source organism: Deroplatys truncata (assembly GCA_030765065.1). Classification (NCBI taxonomy): domain Eukaryota; kingdom Metazoa; phylum Arthropoda; class Insecta; order Mantodea; family Mantidae; genus Deroplatys; species Deroplatys truncata. The sequence goes on from CM060981.1 coordinate 44,841,887, forward strand.
TCACACAAAATACGTAAATTTCTCGAGGACACATCTCCGTCCGGTTAGGAACATTGTCTACAAGCAACAGACTTCTGAATTTGTAAATTTTGCTCCATTTTAGTTTCTGATTGGGTAATCCTAGTCCAATAGAATACCTTCATTTAACTAAAGCTTTTTCTGGTTGTTGATTGGCTATTTTATGAACTGTCACAAAAATTGCATTATTGCCTCAAGGTTACCTCATTGTTAGCAACTTTTAAGCTATTATTCTCACAGCTCCTACATTATTAGATCACGTAATACATTATCATAACATTATTAAACATGTATACAATAATATAAACATATACAATGACTGTTACATACATTTTTATGTATTTTTATACACATATTGCCTTAAGGCGGGATGTTATTGAATTATATATATATATATATAATATAATATAATTAGACGAATCATTTAAGTGTTAAAAATACTGCCTCAACAGTGAAGTGTTTTAGAACTGGACTCTAAACACTGGCCTTAAAACTCTTACCATAATGTCGCAAGAGACAACTGAAAATCGACAGGACTCGAAAAGAAGTCTAGGTATTGAATAATTCGAACCTTAATAACGAATATCTCGGAAATGGCTGAAAGTTATATGAAATAAATTGTGTGTGTTACAGAGAGCTACATTTCCTGTGTAATATGTTTTCGTCTATCGCTTATCGTTTACCAGTTATATAAGATTATACAAAATTCCTTCAGAATGAAGAGGACTTCAAAAACTACTCCTAGAAAGTTAAGATTTTATTTGTCATGCAAATGTCTTTAATATATGATATTTGAATCAAAATCGTTAGCCATTTTTTAAAAAAATCAAAGATTTCGAAAAATTTGCCGCGTAAAGGGTAGCTTGATATGGCGGAACTTTCCAGAAAATATTCATGTCCCATTTTTGGAAGTTACTGAACCTAAAGCCAAGTTTGATGCTTATCCGATTTTTATTTTTGACTTATGCTGGTCACAATTACACAGGGTCCTTTTTCTAAAAATGTTTTTTTTATTCAGGGTGCCTCAAAACATACACACATTTCGATGAAATCTCGGTATCGAATTTTTGGGTGGAAAGCAATACATCCCCTACTTACTATACGTAGTAGAGAAAGTAAAAATACATATTGTGAAGCATTTTGAGTACGGAAACATGCTGAAAAAGATGTTCGCTAATGTTTTCTTAAAAGTTTACAATGTACTCTATTTTATTACGAAATAATTATTTTTTTTAAATTTTTCACAGATACTTTAATTTAAAATTCCATAAAATCCCAACCAATTACAGAGCATATTTCAAATTATGCTAATGATACGAGAAAAAATAATTATCGACCACAAGGTTATATTTTAAGGAATTCTACATTTTTACTTTCTCTACAACGTATAGTAAGTTGGGGAAGTATTGTATTGCACCCAAAAATCCGATACCGAGATTTCACCGGAAATATGTTTTGAGACCCCCGAATCAAAAAAAGCATTTTTGGAAACATGTCCGTGTGTGGGTGTGTGTGTGTGTGTGTGTTTGTGTGTGTGTGCGCGTGTGTGAAAAGCATAACTCAGAAACGAACAGTCGGATAAACACCAAACTTGGTATTTAGGCTCAGTATCTTCCAGAGATGCGACACGAAGGTTTTCAAAAAATCCCCCCGACCCAGATTACCCTTTAGATGGAACATTTTTCGAAAATGTTAATTTTCTCAAAAATGGCTCCAACAATTTTGATTAAAATATCATATGTTTCAAATATTTTCATGACAAATGAAATGTATATCTCGAATTTTCTGGGAACGTCTCCAAAAGTATTCTTCATTGTGAACGCCTTTTACATAACTGGTAAACCATACGAGATAGACAAAATTTTACTACTCAAAAATGTAAAGCGCGTTAAAATACACAATTTATGTCATACACATTTTTTTTGTTGAGTGAACCATTTTCGAGATATTGCTTGTTATTCCCTTAAATTTTCCAATACTCACACTTTTTCTCAAATGGGAATTCGTTATTCATTTTTTTTGTCCTGGTAATGCAAAGAGAATAGAATACTCCACATAGCAACCAGCTCTTAAAATATTGGACTATAGCTTAAAGCCTATCAATTCCTCTTGCATCTACAAGAAAATTAGTAATAAAATTAGTAATAAGATTAACATCTTATGCTGTCCCGCTCTCAAAGAGACCAACAAAGTATTCATTTCCATGAAATATCGATATCACACATTCTGATAGAATGCCATAGTAGAGAAATTAAAACCCCAACAAAATGGGTCCTAAAACTAATGCTTTCCGAGATTATACTTCGTTCAATCTTTCGAGAACAGTGGAGAGGGGAAGCTAAAAACCGGTTGCTTGCGCCCAGTTCGGTTTCGTGTGGCGGCTCATTGTTCTAGCTACTGCACCGCCACGCGAATTCGTTATCTTCCCCTTTCAGATGTCCAAAAGACTGTGAACAAACAATAAAAGACTTTTAAATAGATATAGAAGCTAGTGGATCCTAATGTGTCAAAACGTTTGACTTGCCCTGATTTAAAAACATGCATACAAGCCATGTTCTGATGTTGTCAGTTCACTTTTGTTCTTCCCCAAGGCTACAAGGGTCAGAGGGCACCGTCTCGAGCCCCACGTGGCTCGACTTCTTTGTGTTGTCGTGCAGTTCACACTTGGGGTTAAAGTAACTCAAAAGGCTGCAAGTAACTCACGTCAATTACCTTTAGATACCAATGGTGTTTTTCTCTAAGGCATGTCCGACTCCTTAGACTTGGCGGTGGAAATACAAACTAAGAGTATACCAGGCAACGTAATACTGCGGTGCTTTCCGCAGTATAGAATGTAAACCACATCAAATATCCCACCCTTGAAAACAAGTAGCTTTCTATGGAGTGGATCTCGAATCTCTTTCCAATCTAGCCAGGACCACCACGTCACTGAACCAGACTAGATACTATTACGTTATCCAGTTTTCACTATCACTTCGCTAATATGATCTAGTTCAATTTTCACCGTCACTTCACTGTTGTTTGTGACGCAGCCAAGTAAACAAATATGCGCAAAACAGCCTCTTCTTCGATGATCCATTCGCTGTGGAATCCAACACAAGGCTGTTGCAGTAACAGCACTCACTGTACGCCATCACAGTTGCCACAAACTCGCTCGGAGAACAGTACCTTTGTTCCACTTGAAACGTACTCACTAACTCGTGAGAGGGCTATATATAGCAGGCATACATAGCAGCTGTTTAGAGTTTCAGAAGATTCGATAGTGGTTACGCTGGGCGAGAAGGGTATTTATCTTATGTATCCCTTCAACGTGAAGTGATATATAGGAGAATTAATGTTTAAATAATTACTATGAATAAAAGTGAAGTGATAAAATAATTGAAGTTAATTAAAATGGTTAAATTAACGCAGTGAAGTGAATTAAAATTAAATGAGGAGAAATTAATGTGAAGTGTAATGAAAAGTAGTATAAATGTGCACATTTTAGGACAAGTTAAATGACTTGTGTAAATAAATTGCACTTTAAATGTTAGCGATGGGAATTTAGATAAGTGATGGATACCAGTACTACTACACTATGTGATCAAAAGCATCCGGACACCCCCGCAAACATACGTTTTCATCTTAGGTGCATTGTGCCGCCTGGTACTCATTATCCGCGACATAGTAGCCATTAGACATCGTGAAACAGCAGAATGGGACGCTCCTGGAACTCACGGACTTCGAACGTGCTCAGGTGATTGGGTGTCACCTGTGTGTGAAGTCTGTACGCGAGATTCCCACACTCCTAAACATCCCTAGGTCCACTGTTTCTGATGTGATAGTGAAGTGGAAACGTGAAGGGACATGTACAGCACAAAGGCGTACAGGCCGACCTCGTCTTTTGACTGACAGAGACCGCCGTCATTTGAAGAGGGTCGTAAAGAGCAATAGGCAGACATCTATCCAGACAATCACACAGGAATTCCAAACTGCATCAGGATCCACTCCAAGTACTATGACAGTTAGGCGTGAGGTGAGAAACCTTGAATTTCATGGTCGAGCGGCTGCTCATAAGCCGCACATCACGCAGGAAAATGCCAAACGACGCCTCGCTTGGTGTAAGGAGCGTCAATATTACACGATTGAACAGTGGCAAAACGTTGTGTGGAGTGACGAATCACCGTACACAATGTGGTGATCCGATGTGGTGTGGGTATGGCGAATGCCCGGTGAACGTCATCTGCCAGCGTGTGTAGTGCCAACTGAAATTCGGAGGTGGTGGTGTTACGGTGTGGTCGTGTTTTTCCTGGAGGGTGCTTGCACCCCTTGTTGTTTTGCGTGGCACGATCACAGCGCAGAGCTACATTGATATTTTAAGCACCTTCTTGCTTCTCACTGTTGAAGGACAATTCGAGGATGGCGAGTGCATCTTTCAACACGATCGAGCACCTGTCCATATTGCACGGGCTGTGGCGGAGTGGTTATACGACAAAAACATCCCTGTAATGGACTGTCCTGCACAGAGTTGTGACTTGAATCCTATAGAACACCTTTGGAATGTTTTGGAACGCCGACATCGTGCTAGGCCTCACCGATCTACATCGATACCTATCCTCAGTTCCGCACTCCGTGAAGAATGGCCTACCAATCCCCAAGAAACCTTCCAGCACCTGATTGAAAGTATGCCTGCGAGAGTGAACGCTGCCATCAAGGCTAAGGGTGGGCCAACACCATATAGACTTCAGCATTACGGATGGAGGGTGCCACGAACTTGTACGTCATTTTCAGCCAAGTGTCCCGGATACTTTTAATCACGTAGTGTAGGTGGCCGCAGGATACCGGCAGCTTAGGCTAATGTAGATTTAGATTAATTTTAATTAGTTAATAACTGCATACCAGTTATTTTGTTGCTGGATACCAGTAACTGTATTTGAGTGTTTAATATTTAAATAATATCTATTAATTTATTGCATTTTGAAATATTAAATGAAAATAAATTAAAATTTAAAAATTAAAATAAATTTTAAATGTAACAATTTTAATTTGAAATTGTTTTATTATTATTTTAATTAGAGTAAATTTGGTATTTTGCAAAAATTAAATAAACTATTCATTTTATTATAAGTTTATAAATTTTTGTACAATTATATAACTACAGAGTTACTTTTACAGGATTTAGATATATAAATTTAAAACAAAAATTAATATTTAATATATAATTTTACAATTGTATTTATTATTACATTACATTATTTTATTATTAATCTGTACAATTATGGTATTTATAATTGTAAATGTTTTTGAAATTAAATAAATTACGAGGTTTGATAGTATAAGCCCTGGTTTAAGAAATTAGATGCCATGGTTTAGTATTACAGATTTTATTTTTATTTTTGTTTATCCCTTCTCAACTATCCGAGGCTAGGAACACAGCCTCTGTGTTACAATTCCAACGTAGAATTTATGTGGCGACAATACTGAAATGATATTCGGAGAAACATACAGAAGGTTTTCAAAACTTTAATTTGTTACAAATTTGAGTGTTAGTAGTCATTTCTATAACATTTCTGATAACAAAACGTTAAATGGTTTCACTGACATACTTTTCTCCACGCAACATGTTCAAACAAACAAGAATAATAAGATATTTTGAAAATTAATAAATTTAGAAGCTTGAAATCCTGCATGCCGAGCAAGATGGCTGAGGTGGGTAACATCTCTGGTCCATATTCTGTTGGTCCCGGGTTCAAACCCCAAGGACCGACCAATCTGACCGAAGATTTTTTCGCGGTTTTCCTTGGTCGTTAGGCGAATGCTGCGTTGGATAATTTGATCGTGAATTTTCCTATCAACCCTTTCATCATTACGTTTCATTTCCTTCTTATTCACCGCCATACTAGCCATTATACTGACCACCCAACCTGGCTATGCTATGATCCAGAGTTAGTTTGCTCCTCGACAGGCTATTGACCCAAGGTATTGGCTTGTAAGTCCTACAAAGGAAAGGACAATCCGTTGAAGAACAATACTGCCACTTTATTAAATATTAATACACAAAACTGGCATATAGAAATGTTTTCACTCTTCTGGTTATTTCAGAAAAAGCCATTTTAAATCTTTGAATATAATTTTTATAACAATTTATCCTCAGGCGTCAAATTAATTATTCATACTCTGTGCAGTTTAAAAGTGTAGCAAAAATAATATGCCAAATTTTTAAAGTTCAGTTTATCTCAGTTTCTATTGAAATTTTGAAAAATATTGCTTAGAAACTACATATGAAACATTTCAAGTATGCAAAAGTGTAAGAAAATTCAAAATTGATTAAAAGTGAGGCAGTGTTTTTAACACTTAAATAATTTCAGTCTAATTATATAATATGTAAATTCAATAACAGCCCGCCTTAAAGCAATATGTTTATGTAATAATTTGTAAAATGTATGTAACAGTCATTGTATATGTTTGTATTATTGTATCCATGTGTAATAATGTTATGTGAATATATTACGTAATTTAATTATGAGGAGCTGTGAGAATAATAAGTTAAAAGTTGTTAACAATGAGGTAACAATGAGGTAATCTGGAGACACTAATGAGTAAAGAAATTTAAGTGCTACTAGTCATTGTTAGAGCAGCAATAATGTAAATTTTTTGAGACAGTTTAAAAAAATAGCCAATCAACAACCAGAAAAAGCTTTAGTTAAATGAAGGTATTCTATTGGAATAGGATTAGCCAATCAAAGACTTGAAATACAGAAATGTGCAAATTTAGGCGTTGGAAAAACAGTTCAGTTCCCTCCAAACAGTGCTCATAACCAGACACGAGATGTGTCCTGGATAAAATACGTATTCGTGTGAGACAAAAATAGTTTACGTATTAAAAAGTGCAAGTATTAAATAAAAGAATCCCACAGCTCTTTACATCAGTGAAGTGTTATTTAAATCATATCAAGTATTAATAAAAGGAGTAAAGTAAAATTATAATCTGCGTAAGCCTACATTCTTGTCGCATCACGCCCTGCCAAGACTTCCATTCTCTAACAATAATACTGACGCAGCCGAGGCAAACATAAATATAGGTATAATATTTAAAGAAACAGTTTAATTACAAAGTTAATATTTTTAAACCTGGGGCAAAGGCCACCGGAAAGTACATTGGGGCGAAGGCTACCGGAAAGCGGGTACCTTACGTGCGGTTGCAACTACTACAATTTCGGTTCCCCAACAGTTGAAATACAATACAACGCCTACTTCAAACTGACTTTCTATACGTAGCAGCAACTAACTTCTTCAAAAGGCAATAGAAGCAAAACGGTTTGCTTTTGAACATATACACGGTCAGCTGGTAAAGCTTTTAAACTGCTTTGAAAATAAAGGTAATTGTACATAATTGAATCTAAAGCTTCAAGGTAGTTTTTGGACTTAAAAACTAATTGGGATAGTCTTAAATGATAAAAAGACTAGCTCTACTTTAACTCGTAAGCTTAGTTTACGCTATCAAAACTTTTGGATAGCTATTACAGAATCCAGAGCTTTTGCCACTGCAGTACCTTGATTATGGCAAATTTCTGCAGAGTTTTACACGAGCTAAAGACACGAGAGAGTCTTTTGAGGCAGCCGAACCAAAGAAAACAAAGGCACATGGTTTGGTAGCACGCTGTGTTTGTAAAGGTTGGCATGACTGATGGTCACGATCGCGAGACTGGTCTTTCCAGTAGCCCGTCGGGATCCGGGAAGACGTCCCTCCCCCTTTCAGATACGGCACACGTTCCACGATTAACTCAAGTAGTCGATCTTGACACATGATCGTTACCCTGGTAACGTGTTCTTCTAGACACAGCAGGCTGGCTGCATTGGTAATGTAATTCAACAATCACAATAATAGATATAGCCATGGTAACGTGTTCTAGTACAGCGTTCAATTTCATCGCTGTCCTAACTTTTCTTTTGCTGCGTAAAATCAATTTCTAAGCCAGTGTGTTTCAAGAGAAATACAGCGTTGGAAGTAAAATTATTTTGAACAATACCCCTATGGAACAAGCTACAGGTTTTATATATTTAGAGCTTTAAGCCACTTAAAACATACAATGCTCCAGCAGATATAATGTAGTATGATAAATACAAATACAGGGTTATTCAAAAAGAAGGAACAGATTGTAAATATTTATTTCTAATGAACAACAATAGATAGCAACACATACGAAACATCATTGAGTAGAGAAAAGACCAAAGTTTTAAGCCCCCACCTATTAGTTCAATTCAGTGCCTACAGCGGCGCTGGGTTTGTTTACGAGAAAATGGCGACGCCATAGTAAAAGTCGTTTTGTGTGCTGCAGTATGCAAAGAGTGAATCCATTGTTTCATTGCAGCGTGCATTTCGCTGTAAGACCACAACGAGCCACCTCGTCATAAAAAATTTAGAATTGATGCAATAAATTCGTAGAAGATGGTTGCGTATACAAACGGAAAAGCACTGGTCGTCCTCTCATAACAAATGGTGCTCGTTTTGAACACATAAAATAAAACTTTGAACTCTTCTCTATTCAGTAATGTAGCGCATGTGTCGCCATCTATTGTCGTTTATTATAAATAAATACTTAAAGTCTATTCCTTCTTTTTGAATAACTCTGTACAGTGAGATCGTTTTATGGTGAGGCCACGGATCGCACGTATGCGTGCTCGCACACTGTCTAATACACTGGAAATATATGTTTTGAGACCCCCCTGAATCCAAAAAACGTATTTTTGGAAACATGTCCATGTGTGTGTGTGTGTGTGTGTGTGTGTGTGTGTGTGCGCGCCTGTAAACAGCATAACTCAGAAACGAACAGTCGGATAAACACCAAACTTGGTATTTAGGTTTAGTATCTTCCAGATATGCGACATAAAGGTTTTCAAGAAAATCCCCCCACCCCAGATTACCCTTTACACGGAACATTTTTCGAAAATGTTAATTTTCTCAAAAATGCCTCTAATGATTTTGATTAAAATATCATATGTCATGACAAATGAAATATGTATCTCGAATTTTCTGGGAATATCTCCAAAAGCATTCTTCATTGTGTACGACTTTTGCATAACTGGTAAACCATAGACAAAATTTTACTACACAAAAAATGTATACCTGCCCTGACTATTGTTCTGGTTTAAACTCTGAAAATGAAGAGGATTATATTCCCAAAAACGGCCGTTAGTTAAAAACAGCATGAACTCAATTTATAGCAGTGCAAAATAGTAGATAATACCATACCAAGGACATGTGGCTGTTTTAGTTTCGTTGAGATTTATAGAAAGATAAACTAATTTTTCTAACCACTATCGTTTATTTAATATGTACTTTATAAATTAATCTTACAGAAGCTTATTTTTCTATCTTCATATAGTTTCGTTACGGAGCGGCAACGTCTGTGATCCACATTCGGGAGGTTCCGGGTTCGCTTTCCGGTGAATGCCCACTCTCACCATGGGGTATTTTGTGGCTTTTTCCTAGTCGCCTAGGCGACTGCCGGGGTGGTGTATTCTACTACCACGATTTCTCCTTTACAACATTTCCCCTCACTTCATCTCCATTTCACGTTTCAGGTGTGTTTTCATGACCTGTAGTATTGTCGGTGTCGGGCAAATGGCGTGGATGCTTACGCATTTGAACGCCACGGTGCCTTGTTGCGCCGTTAGGGTTGCTTGGTCGCCCTCCTGGGATTTTTGCGTCTTTACTGACTCGTGGGTGTTCAAACTGGAAGTATTAGGGACTTCTGCGCGTCTCTGAGGGTCTGTCTGCCTAAGGACCTAGGGTCCTAGCCCTGCCTTCCGGGTGGTGCAGCCACATCAAGTTGGTAGCAGTGCGTGAGGTGTCGCCCTCCGATAAACACATCCTACTTAACAGCGTTCTGTGGGATAGCGAATAACAACGAATATCTTGGAAATGGTGAATGCCACGAAAAGGTTTTTCTTGTTTGTTAGTTTTTTAATCAGAACTGCATTTTTCGCCTGCTAAGTTTTTGGCTATTTTCCGACGTTTCCAGTTATGAAGACTCACACGAAATTCGCTCAGAATGAAGAGGCCTTCATAGGTTATCCACAAAAAATTCAGGATATACATTTTCTTAGTCATACAAATAGTTTAAACATATAGGAATTTAATCCAAAGCAGTTTTGGAGAAAATTAAAAATATGTAATTAAAGTTTTACCATGCTGGATAGTTTGGAGTGGGCTGATTTTCTTTAGAATCTCCGTGTCGTTTAACTTTCCAGTTTGGTATTTGCTGTTTCGATCACAGACCTTTTTTTAAAAATGCCTTAGTTTGGCTTCAGAGGATCTCAAAACATGCATTTTGAGGCAGTGTTTTATCACTAAAATAATTTCAGTCTAATTATATAATATGTAAATCCAATAACTGCCCGCCTTAAAGCAATATGTGTATGTAACAATATATACAAAAATGTATGTAACAGTCATTCTATATGTTTGTATTATTGTATCCATGTGTAATAATGGTATGTGAATATATTACGTAATTTAATAATGTAGGAGCTCTGAGAATAATAGATTAAAAGTTGCTAACAATGAGGTTACAATGAGGTAACCTTGAGACAATAATGAATTAGAAAGTTTAAATGTTACTTGTGATTCTTGGAAGCAATAATGTAATTTTAGTGACAGTTTATAAAATTAGCTAATCAACAACCAGAAAAAGCTTTAGTTAAATGAAGGTATTCTATTGGATTAGGAATAGCCAATCAGAGACATGAAATACAGAAATTTATAAGTTTAGGCGGTTGAAATCAATTCAGTTGGTTGCAGACAGCGTTACTAACCAGACGCAAAAAGTGTCCTCAAGAGATACGTATTCGTGTGAGACGAAAAATAGTTTACGTGTTAAAACGTGCAAATAATTAATAAAAGAATCTCACAGCTCTCTATCAGTGAAGTGTTATATAAATGGTATCAAGCATTAATAAAAGGAGTGAAGTAAAATTATGTGTGTAAGCCTACATTCTTAGTCGCACCACAACCCTGCTAAGAGAAACGTGTCTCTAACAATAATACTGACGCAGCCGAGGCAAACGTAAATATATAATATTTAAAGAAACAGTAAAAATTACGAAGTTAATATTTTTTTTAACCTGGGGCAAAGGCCACCTGAAAGTACATTTGGGGCGAAGGCTACCGGAAACCGCTTACTATTCGTGCGGTTCGGCTCCCCAACAGTTGAAATACAATACAACTCCTACTTCAAATCGGCTTTTCCATACGTGAAATTTTGGTGAAACCTAGTTACCAAATTTGGGGTGAAATGCTAAATTTTTATGGAATGTGTTGATTAAGTTCACCAAAAACGTTGAACTTCTTCATTGAGAATTTAGACAGGTACATTAACAACGCCTTGTTTGAAGGCACTCATCTAGGAGTTGGAATGCAAACGTGTACTTCACTTCATCCAATGCAAGAGTTTATTGCAAATTTCGGAGGCGATACCAGACACTGCTTATTTTCAGCAGTGATGCGAGTCTTCTTCCTTATAAGTCGCTAGTTCATAATGTGCAAGTTTGGAAATGCTATCTCACGGTTTGGCCGACGGATAGGCCCGCCAGGGATCCCGCGACCGTTAACAAGCCTCCTCGCACAAATTAAGGTGCACGCAGAGTGAAAGCATAATTATGATAACAGATCACGAACCGAGAGATCGTGGGTTGGAACACCTTCAGCCTGCCCTTTTCTCACATTCTCCTTCCCAACCATCATCATAATGACTCGCTTTACTTTAATTTTGTTGCAATCGCGAACTGTTAACTGTGCCTCCATGCACAGCAGGCCGTGGAAACAACTTTGATCTCATCGCCACACAGAGAGCTGAGGAATGAAAAACGAAAAGGTGAAATGTCTTTTTCTTGTATATCATAATACACAGTTTTATTCTCAAAACTTTCTGTACGACGTGCATACTAGGTAGAGAAGGTATTGCATTCCACCCAAAAATTCATACCGAACTTTCACCGGAAATGCACCTTTTGGTGCCCCTGAAAACTATCCGTGTGTGTCTGTTAACAGCATAACTCAAAAACGAAAAGTCGGATAAATACCAAACTTGGTATTTAGGTTTAGTACCCTTCAAAGGTACGACACGAAGATTTTCAAGAAAATCCCCCCACACCAAACTACCCTTTAGATAGAACCTTTTTCAAAAATGGCTCTAACGATTTTGATTAAAATATCATATATTTAAGATATTTTCATGGCAAATAAAATATATATCTTCAAATTTCTGGAAATGTCCGCAATAGTCCTCTTCTTTCTGAACGATTTTTGCATATCTGGTAAATGTAAGAGAGAGGCAAATTGTTTGTACATAAAAAATCTGATGTGTTACACTCACATGACTTTCTCTACTCTTGTACAAACTATTTATACATACGCTTATTCTCCATCTACTTCATGTTAATCGAGATAAACATTTGCAGACTCTATCTTATTGCTAATTTTCTTGTAGATGTAAGCGGAATATATATTTACAAGGGCAGTATCGAAATACAGTAGCCTTTAAGCACATACATATCTCTATATAGGTGGTTGCTAGGTGCAGCACCATTCCCTTTCCCACAGATTATAACTCTTTGCATATCCAAGACAAAAAAATTAATAACGAATTCCCATTTGAGAAAATAAGTATTGAAAAATTTAAGGGAATAGCAAGCAATATCTCGAAAATGGTTCACTCAACAAAAAAAATGTATATGACATAAATTGTGTATTTTAACGCGATCTACATTTTTTGTGTAGTAAAAGTTTGTCTATCTCTTATGGTTTACCAGTTATGCAAAAGTCGTTCAAAATAAAGAATACTTTTGGGAACATTCCCAGGAAATTCAAGATATACATTTTATTTGTCATAAAAATATCTTAAACATATGATATTTTAATCAAAATCGTTAGAGCCATTTTTGAAAAAATTAAAATTTTCGAAAAATTGTCCATGTAAAGGGTACTCTGGGGTGGGGGGATTTTCTTGAAAACCTTCGTGTCGCATTCTTGGAAGATACTGAACCCAAATACCAAATTTGGTGTTTATCCGACTGTTCGTTTCTGAGTTATGCTGTTCACAGACACACAGACACACACACGGACATGTTTCCAAAAATGCTTTTTTTGGATTCAGGGGGTCTCAAAACATGTATTTCCGGTGAAATCTCGGTATCGAAATTTTGGGTGGAATACAGTACTTCCCCTACTTACTATACGTAGTAGAGAAAGTAAAAATGCGGATCTCGTTAAACACACACAATTTATGTCATATACATTTAGCTTGTGGAGTGAAGCATTTCCGAGATATTCCTTGTTTTTTATGTCCTGGACATGCAAATAGAATGGAGTGTAACCAGCTCTTAAAATATTTGACTATCGCTTAAAGCCCTTGCATCTACAAGAAAATTAGCAATAAGATAGTTTCTGCAAATATTTATCTGGATTAAGATGAAGTAGATGGAGAGTAAGCGTTTGTAAAACTAGTTTTTGCAAGAGTAGAGAATGTCATGTGAGTGTAACACATCAGATTTTTCTGATTGGTAGACAAAAACAGCAACTAATGAAATTTGCAGTTTTGCTTAGACTGAAATATTTCTTAAGATTTAGCCTCATTGATATTAATGTAGTGCTAACGGAAATGTCAACAGCTAAGCTGCTCATACCTTTGTTGGATAAGTAATGCCTTATTAGTTTTACCGCACACTTCAAATTGAAATATTACTTCTAAAAAGGGTTAGAAGAAGGTCAAGATGCTTCTCTATCCTACATAGTGCTATGAGAGGCAGAGAAACATATAGAACCTTTCAATTCTTAAGTTGCCTTCGACTTTGGAAACAAAATTGCTCTTTAATAATGTCCTTAACACATGCACACTTGGTTATAATTGAGGAGCATGATTCCTTGTACTGAGGATGTGAAATTGTTCGTCTGATTCCTTCTTCTTCCACTCAGCAAAAGTGACTGAATTAGTTTTGTTAAGTAGGAGTCCGAAGTCGATCAGTGATGCTCTGTAGCACCAGTGTGCAACGTGGGTACTCAAAGCAAGTAAGGAAAAGGAAGGCACAAGTGAAGGGATAGAACATTTCAGAACTTCGGTCCTTAGCATCGCGGCCATTTTAATTGTAAATTTGCTTTTAATTAGAGATATTCACTATGTACTCTCTCATAATTGAGGTTCTGACACAGGTAACCGAGTTTATTAAAGTACCGACGCGTGGGAAGTAGATCCGCCATTTGTTTTAGGTTTTACTCAGTCCTTATCCAGCGACAGCTCGTTCTCCGACACAGCACATACAGGTTGCCCTTTCTTTCTCAGAGCAGCACCTTTGAAACCATGGTCACCGTGACGTATGTTGAGGAACTTGTATTGTAGTTCCACTGTTGGGGAGCAAAAACTTGAAGTAGTTGCAACCACGTACGATACAAACTTTCCGGTGGCCTTCGCACCAAGTTTAAAAAAATCAACTTTATATTTTAATGTTGCTTTAAATATTACATATGTATGTTTGCCTCGGCTGCGTCAGTAGTAATTTGTAGAAACACGTATCTCTTACCAGGGCTGGAACGGCTAAAGAATATAGGCTTACATAACTTATAATGGTATTTAAGTTCGTTTTATTAATCTTTCACACAATTAAATAACACTTCACAGATATATCCAACTGTAGAGCAGTGAGATTTTTGTTAATTCTATTTTAACACGTAAACTTTATATTATTCAGGCCGTAATGAATTTTTATCTCACAGTGAATACGTACCGAGTGAACTGCTCCGGAACGTTGCCTTCTAGTATATGACGTCTACCGCTTAAATTTGTAAATTTCTCTATTAGCTTTTCTAGTTTTTGATTGGCTATTTATAAACTGTTTTAAATATTACATTATTGTTCCAAGAATTATAGTAGCATTATTAAACTTTCTAATTTATTGTTGCCTGAAGGTTACCTCATAGTTAGCAACTTTCGGCTTCTATTCTCACAGCTCCTACATTGTTAAATTACGTAATACATTCACATAACACTATTAAACATGTACATAATAATATAAACATAATACAATGACTGTAACATACACTTTTTATATATTATTATACACATATTGCTTTAAGGCGGGCTGTTATTATATTTTATATTATATAATTAGACTAAAATCATTTAAGTTTTAAAAATGCTGCCTCAATGTATAAGTAAGTAACCACCAACCTTAAAACAGGTCCCTCTTGGACAAAGTGTCGTCCTTGATCATCAGACCCACTGCTTGCGGTGCCGTATTTTGTAAGAATGGGCGTTAAACACTACTTCATAATTCAGGCTGGGGAGAGAATAAATTAATCTGAATAAAGAAAATCGACTGAATTCCTTCCGTTATGGATTCATCAATTGATTCATCCCAATATACAATTCTTTCGCTCCCTTTACAACTACATTTATTTTCTCCTCGCTTTTCGTTCCACCAGTTTCGAGCTCATTAATTTCAAACCAGTATACACCTGTGATCGAGCACGTTATGGGCAGCGTGTTGTGGGTTCGACGTCTGGAATTGTGTTAGTGAACGCTACACTTGTATGTTACAGGAAGTATATACTATATGGGTCCATAACAGAACGGATGTAGCAAAAAGGAGAGAGGAACATAAGGAAAGAGATGGGGGGGAAAAGCTCCTATTGTGGTAATTGAAAAATCCATTTGGCTGAAGGCTACGCTTGCCCGTATAATGAATGCCCTATTGTTTCTACACGGGTTCCGTAGTTGTACCTACGGCCAGGGCGAAAAACGTAAAATAATAAAATAAAATAAAAAAGGAGGTGGAGGGAGAGTCGAAAGTCAAATAAGGAGTTTCGTATTAAATTCAGCACCGGAGCAAGGGCGATGGAGACATGGCCTCCGTTATTAATTTCTATGTTCTGTGCTACGCAAATCAAACAGAATTACAGGAGGCCAGTTAATTACGAAAGTCTGGCTGAAACGAATGAATTCTCGTAGCCCGAAGGATGTGCAGCGGGGTGATATCCTACCTCACTCACACACGGCTTTTTGCTACCAAACCTTGCACTTACTTCCCTCCCCCATTTTTTATTATTTATTAAAACCTCTTGGGA
The DNA here is from genome assembly GCA_030765065.1 of Deroplatys truncata. Lineage (NCBI taxonomy): Eukaryota > Metazoa > Arthropoda > Insecta > Mantodea > Mantidae > Deroplatys > Deroplatys truncata. Next base: position 44,858,004 of record CM060981.1, read on the forward strand.
TCTCCGTAGCAGGGCACGGACCTATTAGACAACACCAGTATTGCTTCTTATTATTAACGTCATTATTAGCAAGGCAGATACTACATGCCGTCGCCATGGTAACGCAGAAAACCCCCACAGGATAGCTGAACTAGGACATGTTGCATACACACATTAAGTCCGGCAATCACGTTTTAATCCTCGACTGCTAGAATCCTACCTTCGAATCCCTGAACCTCAATATTTTTTTCTTACACAGCCACTCTGATCCACAGGAGTTTTTGTAAACAAATATTGGGCGGAGTAGCTCAAGCCGAATTAGGGAGAATGGAAATTAAAGGAAAAATTATGGAAAGAGAGCTAAAATATTGGATTAGATTTATAAATTTCGATGAGAACACAGAAGTTCCCTGAAATAAATGCACAAACATAGCTCATTGAAATGTATACTTATATTGTTTTTGATAAAAATTTCAGGTCGCTAAAATGAAAACTGCGGGTGATTTGCCTCAAGTTTATGCCCCCTCCATGACCTATGGAGTCTTTGGCTCATCTTTACACCCTAAGCAGGTGACCCGTTGTCAGTTTCCTTACAAGGAAGAGATAGGAAAACAAGATCGTCAAAAGCAGCTTGTTTTATAGTTGGAATACATGAAACTGGAAAAAGCACAGCCTTAATTGAATGCAGGTGATTGTCTAATGGTGTTTAGAACAGTTGTTGGGGCTTGTTTCCAATCTACTTTACATTTTTGTTTAGAACCTACTGCCCCCTGCCGACACAACAACAATAAGGTTAAGTAACAATACAGGAAGTGGAGCCGCGATTATCTCGCCGCTCCTCCGATCGAGAGATCGATTACACCAATCGATTCGGCGAGAACAAGGGGCAAACATGTGGTAATGAGGTGAAGACTTTGGATCTGGTAATGACGGCCCGCCAACACGCTCTCTCCGCGCTAGCCTACCTTCCTGCTTCATTAAATTTGTAATGTAATCTCTTGAAGACTTCCTAACCCGGAAGTATTTGAGGCCAGCTATATTAGAGAATATACAGCTAGAAGTCACCGAGCTCGTTAAAACACGGATTCATGGGCTGGAGGTCCGCGGTTCAAATCCAGAAAGGACCTTCCTCTCTGATCGAGTTTTCCTGTCATCATAACTGGAAAATGCCGGCGACGATATGAGTGCGTTTGGTGGGAAGACTAACTAAACAGTAACAGAACAGGTGGTCAGGGCATCGGAAGGACAGTTAGGTAAAGAAAACGTTCATATCGTGGCCGACTAGTACATTTTCTTACCAAATTTCGTTTCCAATAATCATTTATTTCAGGTAGCATCAAGCGTTCACTACCTGTGGCGCCGTGTGCAGCAAGAACGGGCATTAAATATAGGATGATATATGAAGAACTGACAACATTTCTTTCTTTAATTATTCTGTTCAAAATTCACTCATTGCCCCAATTTTAGCACCAAATTAAGCAGAATGTTCTGGAGTTTCGATTGCCTGTCAGTAGATGCGCAGGCGTTCATGTTTTATTCGTAATTGTTAATTTTATTGTCGGCAACTGTTTTTGAGATTTTGTTCTAGTCAACGTGAAAATGAGGCGCACATTAAATGAACGACTTTTCCTTGTAAAGCAATGCTGGATTACGAATTCATTTACAGCTACTCAAAGGGCACACCAGAGAGAATTTGGTGTTCGGAATCCTTCCCAAAGAAACACAATACAGAGACTGGTATAAAATTGGATACAACTGGATCTCTGGTGAGTGAAAAAGGTAAAACTCGTTCAACCTTTACACGGTTGTTGCTGACGTAAGAGCACGACTGGATCAGTCACCCAAAAAATCATTAAGACGTTTGTCGCAGGAGACAGGGTACAGCTATTCAATGTGTCAGCTGTGAAAAGTATAGAAGCCGTATAGAATTACACTTGTCCATCAGTTACAAGAACCAGATAAGGATAGACGACTGAATATTGTTGGCTTCAGGCGTTCATTGTGCAAAATCCTGCCATATTGTCCATCACATAGTTCACACATGAAGCACGGTTCCATTTATCCGGCTATTGTGAACTCAAATAACCCACGCTATTGGGCCAGCGAAGATCCACATGCTATTCATGAAGCACCTATGCACCCGGTTAAAATCTGAGTTTGGTGCGCAATATCCGCACAGAGAATAGTTGGAACATTTTTTTAAACAATGTGAACACTGCACTGGATTTTCACGGAGTTTGTTGAGCAACTAGACGATGTAGAGCTGAGTCGACGATATTTTCAGCAGGACGGCGCTACACGCCACACATCAAATGAATCCATGGCACTAATTGCAAGTTTCTTTGACGAACGGATAATTTCCAAGAACCTGTGGCCACCGAGATCTCGGATTTGATATCGCCGATTACTTAAAAGACAGGGTTTACGCCACACGTCGCCAGACATTGGACGATCTGAAGCACAACATTACCCAGGGGATTCAAGCTATTGACAATGGAAGTCCTCCAACGAGTGGCCAGTAACATGGAACGACGTGACCAGTTGTGCCTATGCAGGATGGAGGACATTTTCAACATTTGCTATAGAGGTAAATAATCTCCCAAAATTCTTCTGCATTTCAGTTATAATAAATTGTTGCTAGCATAACTCGTTTTGAAACAATTAAAGAAATAAGTGTGTCAGTTCTTCATAAATCAACCTGTACTACAAATAAAAACAGCTAGAACAGAACACCCGTTTGCTAAGATTGTTTTGTGTTTTCTCAAGTTATTGCGTTTACTTTTGTCGATGAAGCTCAGATTGCTGCTTTTCGATCGAAGCGAACCTAACGAAGTAACAAATTAGGTACTGAGAAGTATTTTATTGTGTAGCCTATGAAAAATCTCGGGAAATGCGAGTATTTTAGTGGTTCCAATTTAGGCAAAGAAAGACCACGTATATATCATCAAGTCCCAAGTCCGTGATTGTGCATATAATTTGAGGCAGTATTTTTAACACTTAAATAATTTCAGTCAAATTATATAATATGTAAATCCAATAACAGCCCGCCTTGAAGCAATATATGTATGTAATAATTTGTAAAATGTATGTAACAGTCATTGCATATGCTTATATTATTGTATCCATGTGTAATAATGTTGTGTGAATATATTACTTAATTTAGTAATGTAGGAGCTGTGAGAATAATAAGATAAAAGTTGCTAACAATGAGTTAACCTTGAGTCAATAATGAGTAAGATAGTTTAACAGTACTATTTGTGATTCTTGGAGTAACAATAATGTAATTTTAGTGACAGTTTATAAAATAGCCACTCAACAACCAGAAAAAGCTTTAGTTAAATGAAGGTATTCTATTGGAGTAGGATTAGCAAAATTTATAAATCTAGAAGTCAGTTGCCTGCAGACAGAGTTACTAACCAGACGCAAAATCTGTCCTCAAGAAATATACGTTTACGTGTTGAAAAGTGTAATTAATTAATAAATATAATCTCACAGCTCTCTATATCAGTGAAGTGTTATTTAAATCGTGTCAAGCATTAATAAAAAGGAGTGAAGAAAAACTTAAAATCTGTGTAAGCCTACATTCTTGTCGCATCACGACTCTGCTAAGAGAAACGTGTCTCTAACATAAGTATATAATATTTAAAGAAACAGTTTAATTGCAAAGTTAATATTTTTTTATACTTGGGACAAAGGCCACCTGAAAGTACACTTGGGGCGAAGGCTACCGGAAACTGTTTACTATACGTGCGGTTGCAACTACTTCAAGTGTTCGGCTCCCCAACAGTTGAAATATAATACATCTTCAATCTGACTTCCCATACGTGAAGAAACCGTCTACTTCAAAATACAGGCAAAAACAATTTAGGATTAACTTTTTGTTTATCTGTCAACCAATTAAAACAGATTTTACTGCACGCAAGTTCAAATTTAAACACATTTTAGGTGTAACAGATTCATGTTTTAATAAATGGTTCGTACTGCCTGTGTAGTGTGGTGCTTAGGATGGTGGCCTTCAAATCCGGAGGTCTCGGGTTCGAGTCCCGGCTGGAGGTTGGGAATTGTTCCCCCATAGTGCCTGGAAGTGTGAATTTAAACGGCTTTATTTCAAAATATACCCCTTTAACATCAATATATTTTTGCATTCGATGAAAGCAGTCCTTAAAGCACTGAAGCCAGTCTTCCTGAGGCACTTTAGAAACCGGGTTTTTATAATGTTTCACTGCTTCATCTGATGGCGGAAAAATGATTCCACGCATCTTAACTTTAAGTTTTGGAAACAAAAAGAAATTACAATGTGCTAAGTCAGGGCTACGTGCCACAATGTGTTGTCATGTGAGGAAGTTTAATCTTAGGAGGAGCTATATTGTATTTCGACTGTTGGGGAGCCAAATTTGGAGTAGTTGCAACCCCACGTATGGTACCCGGTAGCCTTCACCCCAATGTAAAAAATATTAACTTTGTAATTTTACTGTTTCTTTAAATATTATTTTTATGTTTGCCTCGGCTGCGTCAGTATTATTGTTAAGGTGAGTCCACAATGTTCAACATAACAACAGTTAACATTCAACAATTAACAAAATGTCTCATTCACATGTTAAATGCCTTCAATATGTTGTAACTGTGAATGTTTAACATTCTATCCACACCAGTTGACTTGTTGGGACAACAAAACCTCTTAACTAAAAGCAAAATGGACTCCACTGATTAGGATTTTGACAATTGCTATTTGTATCTGGTATGTAATAAAAAGAAAAGTGGAAGGTGATGAGGCTCTATCTTGTTAATCGGCACAGGAGTGAAAATATTTTGAATGAGTTTAAAATTCGGAGCAGGTTTGACTTCAATTTCTTGAGAACAAGTCAAAGTGACTTCAACTTTGTTTTGAGCAAGGTTTCTAATCTATAATTCACAAAAAGGACACACATTTGAGAGCAGCCATTCCAGCTGCCAGACTTTAGCCTTTTTGCAATTCTCTAGCAAAGTGAGGTTATTATATTTTTTTCTGATATTGCCTCTGGAACAACAATAAATTGCACATAGTTTTGTATATTTGTCCATCCTTTTTATTACATATATTACAATGTTCCATAATGATAGCCTTAGCAAAGATTTTAGTAATGAAAGTGTCTTTTCTTTTGTCCATTCCATAACTTCACATGAAGCAAGCCAAATCAAAGATATAAGCACAGAACGAATCAACATGGAACTACCGAACCAATAGCATGAAGGAATCACAATAGCTGCCATGTTTACAGTCTGAAAACTTCCGAAGTTCACCCAATCACATACACAGAGAGCGAATTGACTTAACAAGTTTTCCATTAAAAGTGGAAAATATCCAACATGTTAAAAGTGTCAAACACAACTCTTTCGGTTAACATGTTAAGTCAATTCTGTGCTCGAAATTTGGCCAACATGTAAACTGTTAACATGTTGCACTTGACAAGTTTTGTGAAATGTTAATCAGTGTGGACAGGGCTTTAGAGACATGGATTTCTTTGCAGGGAGTAGTGCGGCTGAGAATGTAGGCTTACACAGATCATAATTTGTACTTCACTCCATTTATTAATTCTTTAAACGATTAAAATAACACTTCACTGATATAGAGAGCTGTGAGATTATTTTATTAAATACTTGCACTTTTTAAACACGTAAACTATTTTCGTTTCACACTATATACGTATTAAACTTCTCGAGGACGTGTCTCGCGTCCGGTTTGGAACACTGTCTGCTAGCAACTGACTTGATTTCTACCGCATAAATTTGTAAATTTCTGTATTTCAAGTCTCTGATTGATTATTCCTAATCCAATAGAATACTTTTATTTAACTTAATCTTTTTTCTGGTTGTTGATTGGCTATTTTATAAACTGTCTCAAAATTTACATTATTGTTGCTACAATAATTACCAGTAGCATATTAAACATTCTAATTCATTATTGCCTCAAGCTTACCTCATTGTTAGCAACTTTTAACCTATTATTCTCACAGCTCCTACATTATTAAATTACGTAATACATTCACATAACATTATTACACATGTATACAATAATATAAACTAATACAATGACTGTAATGTACACTTTTTATATCTTGTTACATACACATATTGCTTTAAGGCGGGTTATTATTGAATTTAAATATTTTATATAATTTGACTGAAATCCTTCAAGTGTTAAAAATACTGCCTCACATGATATAACATTATTTTTCCTTTTGAGCGTTTTTCACTAACTTTTTAAAAAATTTGTGTACCAATCGGTAGTAACGGTACGTCTAACTTCTAATGTTATAGTAGCAATATGGCCCGTTTTAGAAATAAAAAGAAAAAAGATCTAGTAACCATCATCTTCTTGCCAGCACTGGGAATTGTAATTTGTCGGACTTAGTAGGCTTTGGTTCTGTTTGAAAGACCCATTGAGGCGATTGACTCTTCCTTTAAGGATTATAACAGTGAATCCACGATTCATCACCAGCAACGATATTTCAAACAAAATTTGAAGTGCCGCCTTAGAACTTTTTCAGTTTTTCTGCACCAATCAATGCGTTGATTTTGATTGGGAGTCACGTTTTGGATTTGACTCATACTAATGCTGAATGTCACCCGAATAAATTCATAAGATGTCCGTCGATCTTCTTATTCTTATTATATTCCACCCCAAAAATTCGATACCGAGATTTCACTGGAAATATATGTTTTGAGACCCCTGAATCAAAAAAAAAAAAACATTTTTGGGAACATGTCCGTGTGTGTGTCTGTGAACAGCATAACTCAGAAACGAACAGTCGGATAAACACCAAACTTGGTATTTAGGTTCAATATCTTCCAGAGATGCGACACGAAGGTTTCCAAGCAAATCCCCCCCACCCCAGATTACTCTTTACATGGAACACTTTTCGAAAATTTTAATTTTCTCAAAAATGGCTCTAACCATTTTGATTAAAATATCATATGTTTAAGATATTTTCATGACAAACAAAATGTATATCTTGAATTTGCTGGGAATGTCTCCAAAAGTATTCTTCATTGTGAACGACTTTTGCATAACTGGTAAACCATAAGAGATAAGACAAAATTTTATTACACAAAAATGTAGATCGCATTAAAATACACAATTTATGTCATATACATTTTTTGTTGAGTGAACCATTTTCGAGATATTGCTTGTTATTCCCTTTAACTTTTCAATACTTATTCATTTTTTTGTCTTGGATATGAAAACAGTATTAATCTGTGGCAAAGAGAATGGTGCTGCACATAGCAACCAGCTATTAAGATATATGTCTATGTTAAAGGCTAATGTATTTCTATATTGCTCTTGCAAAACAAAACAAGGGGAACATAGTAGGTCTTAAGCGATAGTCAAATATTTTTAGAACTGGTCGCTATGTGTAAAATATAACTCTCTTTGCATGTCAAAAGATCGTTTCTGCAAATGTTTATCTCGATTAATATGAAATAGATGTAGAATAAGAGTTGTAAAAATAGTTTGTACAAGAGTAGAGAAAGACATGTGAGTATAACACATCAGATTGTTTTATCAGTAACTGCAGTTCTTGGGCGTCCTTTACGAAATTCACCACTAAGAAAATAACAATCACGTTTTAGAATTCGCTGTACCAATTATAAATTGTTACCTTGGATAGCGATCCTTTGCCAAAGCATTTCTAAGCCGATCTTTACATTGTTTAGACGTTAATGATGATTTAAATCGTAAAATATCATAGCCCGGAAATGATATCTAGTCAAATTCATTTTTGGATGAAGACAAAATCTTTAGTTGATGAAACTCAACAAACTATTAGAACAAATCGACAAAACATTAGAAAGTAGCTGTCGAATGTAAACAAATTTTATTTGTTTTTAAAACATGGCATTCTAAAAATTCTCAGTATATCTCGTACACATGAAAAAAAAGTCCCATTGAGATCGACAACAGAATTATTACAAGCAGCATGAATTTGCAATGTACATCTGATTGGATCGTGCAAATACCTATATTGCTGCAGTGCTTATTTTACTATCTACTATTGTGCATCAATTATTAGCTTCTCTTCCTCTATGTGCACGCACGAAACAGCTCACCAACTGCTCTGAATACACTTTGAGTTGGTACAAAATTATGGGCAGTTTACATCGAAGACTCCTTAAATTCACGATTATCATGCAAACTACTGCACAAATGGGGTTAAAGTTTTATATTTAACAATTTGAAGAACTCGTCTTATTTTACACCTGTCTGGAATCAGAAGAAAATTTAAGTTCTATAAAAGAACTCCTAAAATGTGAACCACTTCATATAATTCTATACACAAGAGTTTAAAGGAGTTAACATGATATATGTCAGTATGAAGTAATTTAAAATATTTCTCACATGTACACCTATAGAGCCTCTTAAAACGTTACGATTTATAAAACAATTTCTCAAAATCTCGCAGTAACTTTTACTAGTGCCACACACTAATTCTGCTACAGAAAAAACGCATTAGAACACCATCGCCATACGTTGTCCCCCCTCCTAAATACGAGGGCTGATCAATAAAGACTGGGGCTGATTTTTTCAGTAGTTTCCTTGATAGTTTTATGTCTCTACCACAAATACTTTAAAAGAGCAGGGTTTCATGTATAATGTCTATAAGCGACACACTCTCGTAACGGTAGGTTGGTAGTAATGCTGTATACTGTTGACCCTACTTGAATTTCGCATACCACAAAATGGAGGTGACACGAGAGGAGCAATACAGCGCAATAAAATTTTATTTTCGTTTAAATCATACAGCCTCTGAAACTTTGGAAAAGCTGAAGCAAGCATACGGTGAAGATGCACTACCTCGTGCAATAGTGTTTAGGTGGACTTCAAAGAAGGGCGAGTCCTCTGTACTAAGCAAACTGGGCCTGGTGTTTCGGAATGGAATGATTTATCAGCATGCAGTTCCCCCCACACACTACTGTTACAGCAGCTACTACACGTCAGTATTGGCTACACTGAGGAAGCACATTACAAGGAAACGTCCAGAACATCATCGGAATGGGTGGCGACTTCATCACGACAACGCGCGGCCTCACGTCGCAAATCAAGTTCAGGAATTTTTGGCTAAATTCAACATTGCCTGTGTGCCGCATCCGCCTTAAAGCCCCGGTCTTACCCCCTGTGATTTCTTTTTATTCCCATCACTAAAGGCAAAGCTCCGGGGCATTCGATTTGAGAGCACTGAAGCAGTGCTGAAGAAACGTGAGGCGATTCTCAAAGACCTGACAAAGAATGGCCTGCACCATGTGTTCGAGGACTGGCAGAGATGCTATAAAAAGTGCATTCAGTTAGGAGGGGACTACTTTGAAAAAGATCATATCAACATTGAAGTGGAGTAATAAATATCTGTGAAACAAAAATCAATCTCAGTCTTTATTGATCAGCCCTCGTAGATAGTGAGAGAGGCAGGATTCCCAAGCCCACCTCTATGGTGTGGCGGTAGTGTGTTTGCCTCACATTCAAGTAGTCCCGATTTCAAATCTCCGTTAAGGCAAGTTACTTGAATAAGGTTTTTTCCGGGGTTGTCCTTTATCCTGAAAAGACGAATATCAAGTAACTCTAAGCTCTTGGGGCCCCGGGCTCCTTTGAACATCATTTCATCCATTCATACCGATATGACCTGCCACGTTAAACTGAAACGTAGAATTCCCAAATATCTAACCTTCAACTATGGTAAAAACCAAGAAACAGGCAACAAAAATAATGAGTTGTAATTTAATGGGGAGAGTAGTGAAATAATATACAAATGGATTACGAATTGTTACCACTTTAGTTCTTTAATACATCATGTAGAGAAAATTCCCATACCGAGATTTATACTCCTAACGAAGCATTAAAATGATAAACGCTTCAGGATTTGAAGTGTGTATTCCTTTCTTTTTGTAATACCATGACTTATGACCCCCCACATCTTGTCGGTAAGTTAGCTGTGAGATTGCATACTCATAATATCAACCAAATTCTTAAAAGCGAGTCTTCGGAATATACTAGAAAATATACAACGAAAAAAAAGTTTCTGAATAAAACAGTATTTTCCGAAGTGTTGCCAAATGTCACTCTTGTACTGAGGCGGCATCAATGCGGGTCTCCCCCCTACTCCCCTATACAAGGAGGAGCCGTTTTCATGTCACTAGCCAACCCCACCTCTTTTCCTCGTTTATTATTTTTTTTATTACGTCTCTTGTGGTTGGACGTCACCATATTCATGAAGTGAGGTCTCCTGCAGGCAGTGACCTCGTGATGTATGGCGACATTGTTGGTTGGGTCTTCTCGGCGCCAGTCCAAGGGTCGCCCTTCCTTAACCGGCCTCATCCTCTGGCGCAACCCCGAGTATGTGCTACCTGCCTATGTTTCAACATTCTGATTTATTTGTTTACTAGACCTCAACGCTGGACGCTATTGCACAAATGGTATATTCACCATGAAAGAGGCATTTCAAAGCCATTTCAGCATGTTTGGAGTTCCAAATTTGTCCCTGAAATTATTAAGTTCCGTTTATAGCTTGTAGTACTTAACCAAAGTTTTTGAGGCTTATGAATCAGCAAACGTTTTGCAAAATTTAATGCCTCTAAATTAATGAATTTATAAAATACCTTCGAATTTGTGTCTGATTATGGCTGACTGCAGTAACCATGTGCCATTTGAAAATTGATTTTAATATACTTGTGTTCAGGAAAAGTATTTCTATAAAGTAATTTCGGTGCACAAACACCTATCACATTGTGAGTTACTTTCAAATCGATTGCATTAATTTAACAGTGATTATCCATGCAGCCCAGAAGGTCACAAGTGAATAGTTCAAATCACAATTTCAAAATACTACATTCAAAGCTTCAAATAAATTTTACGTTTTTAAACATTTTAACATAGTTGTATAATTTTCACCTGAAGATCTGTCAATGCTATATAAAAGTGCTCGCGAAAAGTAGTCCTTCTTCTACATCATCAGTGAAGAGGTAACCTATTACTTCCTCTACTACGTATAGTAAGTAGGGTAAGTATTGTATTCCACCCAAAAATTCGATACCGAGATTTCACCGGAAATACATGTTCTGAGACCCCTGAATCCAATTGTTTTTTCGAAACATGTCCGTGTGTGTATGTGTCTGTGAACAGATATCGAGATTTAACCGGAAATACATGATTTGAGGGCCCTGTATAAAAGAGTCTGATGTGTTAGACTCGCATGACTTTCTCTACTCTTGTACAAACTATTTTTTACAAACGCTTATTCTCCATATGCTTCATGTTAATCCAGATGTTAATCTTATAGCTAATTTTATTGTAGATGCAAGGGAAATTGGTAGGCATTAAACGATAGTCAAATATGTTAAGAGCTGGTTGCTATGTGGAGTTTCCATTCTCTTTGCATTACCAGGACAAAAAAAAAACAAATGAATAACGAATCCCCATTTGAGAAAAAACATAAGTATTGGAAAATTTAAGGGAATAACAAGCAATATCTCGAAAATGGTTCACTCAACAAAAAAACATTATACGACATAAATTGTGTATTTTAACACAATCTACATTTTTTGTGTAGTAAAATTTTGTCTATCTCTTATGGTTTACCAGTTAAGCAAAAGTCGTTCACAATGAAGAATACTTTTGGAGACATTCCCAGAAAATTTGAGATGTACATTTCATTTTTCATGAAAATATCTTAAACACGTGCTAATTTAATCAAAATCGTTAGAGCCATTTTTGAGAAAATTAAAATTTTTGAAAAATTTTCCATGTAAAGAGTAATCTGGGATGAGGGGGATTTTCTTGAAAACCTTCGTGTCGCATCTCTGGAAGATACTGAACCTAAATGCCAAGTTTGGTGTTTATCCGACTGTTCGTTTCTGAGTTATGTTGTTCACAGGCACACACACGGGCATGTTTCTAAAAATGCTTTTTTTTGATTCAGGGGGTCTCAAAACATATATTTTCGGTGAAATCTCGGTATCGAATTTTTGGGTGGAATACAATACTCCCCCTACTTACTATACGTAGTAGAGAAACTAAAAATAGAATAAAGTACATGTATGAGTGTCTGTGTATGTCTGTGAACAACAAAACTCAAAAACGAAATCTCCATAAACATTAATCTTGGTATTTAAGTTATGGAGCTTCTAAAGATGCGACATTAACATGCTCAAGAAAATTATCCCACCCCAAACTACTCTTTACATGGAAATTTTTTGTTATTTTTCCTTTTCTCAAAAATGTGTATCTTGAAGTTTATGGAAAAGAGTTTTGAATAATTTCTAAACCGTAAGAGTAAAAAAAAAGGACCTGGAAAAATGACACAATTTATGTCAAATTACTATTTATGTTCCGTTAACCATTTAGAAACACTGTTATTTGTATGAATTTTCAAACACTTTAGATATTGTGAACATGAATGCAACGCGACCGGTTTTTTTTCAGTAGTTCAGGTTGCTAATGACGTCAGCTGTGCACTTAAATCAGGACAACATAAGTATTGCTTTCATATATGTAAATTACAGAGGAATTTTGACGTTGAAACTGTTTATGCTACACTTCAAACATTCTGCTGTTACAGCAAAACCTGCCATTAAAATCATCATACGTACCTTTCACGACGTTCCAGGCTGTCTTTGAGATGGAAATGAAACCCATTTACTTACAAAAATGCTTCCAGGTAGCCTAACCAACGGTGGCCAACCTATTTTGAGCTTGGCCACTAAGTTGATGGAATTTTTTAAGGCCATGTAACTGAATTCATATATATTAATTATTTTGAATCTTAACTAAAGTATTATATAAGTACTAGGAAAGTATTCAACTAAATAAAGTTGTATGCCCATACATGAAAAATGTTTTCAAAGCCATTCAGTTATTCTTATTGTTCTCTTCTTTATCTTGAGAGACCTTCATATAATTTTAAGCATTTAAATTATCATAAAATGAAACACATTGTATAATTATAAAAGATATACTCCTTATTAAACTATTTAATAAGAACATTCCTATGACTTTTGAAACCGGTAATGTTAAGGTGACGTTTGAACCCACTTTTCATTTCCAAATTCCTGAGTATTAAGTGTATTTTTTACGTCCATAGAACAATCATTACATCAAGATGTTATTCATGGCAGAAAAGGTTTGTTCACAAATGAATGTGGAATCAAATCTACACACAAGTCTTAGAGAAATCGCGAATTTTAGGAAAGCGGTGTGAAGGGACATTTTTCCAAATTTAGGAGCACTTCCACAATACTATTTATACTTAACACACAGTCTTAAGTGCTTTTAGATTTCTTTATTTGCATTTCCAAGTTTTACGGATGATTATAAATCTCACTCTAAAATGGAAAACAAATATATGAACAAACTTACGTCACTCGTTTCAGATTACAAAAAGTTTGTAATATTAAATAGGCGCACATCGGATCTTAAGTAAGCACAAATAGTATTCGTAAATATCATTTAATTAAAATTGTTATTTTGTAATAAAGGAATATATTAGTGACATTTAAGGCTGTTATATTGTTACAACTTGCTTTGTAGTTAATGAACACAGTTACGCGTAGACACCAGAGATTATGTGCTTACGTGAGCGTAAACGCTATTGACGAAATGAAAAAGTGATATCCACGCATTGAAATCTCCATAGTATTAACATTAAGCTCACGTCTGGGTCGCTAAACCTCAGGCTAATATTCATAATTATTACCACACTGCATTCACTCTTAGGTTGATCCGCGCCAAAACAAACGCACGTGACCAGTGCACCGTGGTACAACACTGCAGCAATGCGTGCAGGAAAGTAATTCCATGTTAATAATCTAAATTTTAGCATGAAATTATCGTTAAATGGTGTAATATTCTATACAAATTTCTAAGAGTTTAATTAACGCTAATTTATACCGTTAAACAGAGTACATATTGTTTATAGCCAGAAACCAGCAGTTTGTGTTTAGCATGATGGTGGACGGTAATTTGCTCTTGCGTTTTCGTCGACTTACGTAAAGCATAAGCGGGCACACCATTGACTTGTGAAAAAACAATAGTTTTGGATGTTTATTGTCAGTTATGTGAGAAATATCCAACACTTCCCGTGAAAGAAGTGGTAAAATTAACTTCTGAATTCACCGGTGTTTCGAGTAAAATCTGAAACGGGAAAGGTGTTACGTCCAGGAAAACAAGAAAGCGTGTGAAATACGCGATTTTCTAAAGAATGCAATTCATGTAACAGTACACAATTTATTTTTTAAAAATGAGCCGTCAGCAATTGATCAAGTGCCACTTCCAGAGAGCGAACAAATGTAAGTTATCGGACATCTGTTACTTTCTTTTCCGTTCGTTTTTCTTTTAGAATTAACTGCACTGACGTGCTAAACCTAAGGACGAAAGCAATTTTCGCATGCTGTGACACTGCCAAGTAACATAGTTCGATGAAACTTGAATCATACATAGAGGGAACTGCTACAGTAGGCAACTAAACGAAATATGTAATGAGACGAACAGAAATGCCACTTTTATTCATAGACCATAAGCTACACTAAACTCAATACGACATACGATGGCTCTCTAAATTTACAGAAACAGATGCATGGTGCTTAAAAGGGTGTATGATCACCACGGACAGCAATGCATGCTCTGCACCGTGCTCCCATGCTGGCCATAACGTTGGTAAGCAGTTCTTGTGGTAGGGCGTTCCATTCCTCCACCAGCGCTGTTGACTACTGTTGGATGCTCGTTGGTGCATGTGGATGTGCTGCAATGCGTCTCCCCAAAGCATCCCACACGTGTTCGATGGGATTTAAATCGGGGGAACGGGCAGGCCAGTCCATTCGCCGAATATCCTTTCGTTCTAAGAGATCCTCCACCTGCGCTGTTCACGCGGTCGCGCATTGTCATCCATAAAAATCAAATCAGGGCCGACTGCACCCTTGAAAAGACGCACATGGGGAACGAGTACACAAGGGTGTACCTGGGTTAATTACGTGTTCCCACCTCTCGCCAGATGAGGGTAGGTCCAGAATCACTACTTAGACTGAATCTGCTCTCATCCGAGAAGAGCACGCGACCCCATTCCTCGTTGATCCAATTTTGATGCTCTTGGGACCATCGCAAACGGTGCCGCCGATTTGCGGATGTCAATGGAACACAACGTACTGGCCGTCGCGCAAAGAGACCACCTCTGTGTAGTCGCCGTGCCACTGTGTATCGTGAGATTGCGTGCCTATCTGTCCTATTAAATGTGGTTGCAATTGCACCCGCTGTTTGGCGTAGACCCCTTCTTGCCTATTGCACAATGTAGTGGTCATCTGCTGCTGTAGTTGAGCGTGGTCGACCACCACCTCTCCTTGGGACAGCAGTGCCTGTGGTTTGGAAGGTTCCGCATGCACGTGAAATAATGCTGTGAGCAATTCCAAACTCGTCACACTTCGCCCTTCTTCCAGTTTCCCGATGATTCTTCCCCGTGTAAAGGCATCCAAATGGTGTCTACGGGTCATGTTACAATGAAGAACACCACTACATTGCACCATAACAGCTCGCAAATTTCCACAACCCGTCTTGTCCTGTTTCGTCAACTGCCCTGAGTTGCGGGACCAAACCACATTTAGCACTATAGGCTCGCTACGCTTACGCCATGTGACGTCCAACTTTCTGTATAGGTGTGAGAGACCTCTGGCAACATGATCCCGCAACTTCATCTACTTCAATCAATTAGTTCATTGGTTATGTCACTTTACCCATCTCGTCCTTAGGTTATGCATTTCGTTATAAATGCAAGGAGAACAGGAATAGTCAAATGTTTAAAAACTGGACCCTATATGCTGGTCTTAAAATTCCATACTGCTTCCATGCAATCGCGAGAAACAACTGAAAATCAACAGGACTTTAAAAGAATTATACAGTGCTGAACAATTCCAAGCATTAATAAACGATATCTTGGAAATGGCTTAAGCCGTAAAAAAATTATTCTTAATAAATTGTGTATTTTAAAGAGAGATAGATTTTTTTTGGTGTGGTACATTTTCGTCTATCGCTTAACGTATACCACTTATAGACAATAATACAAAACTCTGTGGAATGAAGAGTGTTTCAAGGCAACTCCCAGAAAATTCAAAATATAAATTTTATTTTTCCTGTAAATGTATTTAATTTTGTATTTTATGTATAATCGTTAGCCATTCTTTCAGAAAATAAAAAATTGAAAAATGTCTCCGCAAAGCATGGGATGTAATTATCGGAGGGGAGCACCTCGCCACTGCGACTAGATCTATTGTGGCTACACATCCGGGAGACAGGGATGAAGTGAAGGGGCCGCAGGAGGTCGCAGGCAGACAGGTCCACAAACACGCACGGAAGTCCCTATCACTTTTAGTACGAAACATCCGCTTTCGCCAGTAGACGCGGGGATCCGCGAGAGGGCGACAAAGCGGCCCTTGCAGGTAGTCCAACGCGCCCTGTCTAGCGGGGAGAAATCTTTACAAAGCGCAGCAACCATACTATCTAGCCATCATTAAAACATCACCGGAACCCGGAGACACTGAAAGATGAAAAGGAGGAGGACGAAATGACAGGAAATGAGGGAAAGGAGAAATTGTGATACAAAAAATCACTCCAGCATTCGCCTGGGCGACCAGGTTAAACCACGAAAAACTTCATGGTAAGGGTGGGCGGCCACAGACAACGCTTGAGTTATCCCGTTCGGTCACGTAAAGGTCGGGGGATTTTCTTGAAAATCGTGTAGCATTTTTGAGTTTAAATGCCGAGTTTGGTATTTATCCGCCTTTTCGTTTTTGAGTTATGCTGTTCACACACATAAACGAACCTTTTTATAAAGATGTTTTATTGGATTTAGGAAGTCTCAAAATGTGCATTTATGATGAAACTTTGGTACTGAATTTTTGGGTGGAATGAAATAGTTATTCTACTAACCTTGTAAGCCTAAGCTGTATGTAGAAATTAAATTTATAGTTTTAATTAATTGTTCTCTTGCGAGTTCCTATGTTGCGACAAGCAAAATTAGACACAAACAGGTGTATTTCAATACGGTACAGCTAACGAGGAATACTGCAGTTGTTATACAAACGTTAACATGAATGAAACGTTATACGCGATTGTATCGGATTTCGCTGCCCAAACGGCCAGCCCTTGAAGGCGATGACAAGTTTTATGGACTGCTATCTCGCGTTGACCTCTGCCCATAAAATTTCGCCTCACATCCCCCGTACACACCTTATCTGGCGCAAACTCCATCACCCTTTCCCCTCTTCCGTCAATACTGAGTCTGCAACACTGGAATATGGTACTACTGGGTGGTTACAATTAAAGTGAAGTATTCAACGCGGTATATGACGCACTGCAATGGTAGCAGGCCTGAAACCTCGTAGATATGCTAATTGAGGGATGCGCTCGCGAATTGTGTCAAAAAAATCTGATTCTCCATATGCTTATGTTAATCGAGATGATAATCTTATTGCTAATTTTCTTGTAGAAGCAAGGGGAATTGGTAGGTTTTAAGCGATAGTCAAATATTTTAAGAGCTGATTGCTATGTGGCACATTCCGTTCTCTTTGTATGTCCAGGACATAAGAAAAATGGATAACGAATTCCCATTTGAGAAAAAGTATTGGAAAATGTAAGGGAGTAACAAGCAATATCTCGAAAATGATTCACTCAAAAAAAAATGTATTTGACATAAATTGTGTTTTTTAACACGATCTACATTTTTTGTGTAGTAAAATTTTGTCTATATCTTATGGTTTACCAGTTATGCAGAAGTTGTTCACAATGAAGAATACTTTTGGAGACATTCCCAGAAAATTCGAGATATACATTTCATTTGTCATAAAAATATCTTAAACATTTGATACTTTAATCAAAATCGTTAGAGCCATTTTAGAGAAAATTACAATTTTCGAAAAATGTTCCACGTAAAGGGTAATCTGGGATGGGTGGATTTTCTTGAAAACCTTCGTGTCGCATCTCTGGAAGATACTGAACCTAAATACCAAGTTTGGTGTTTATCCGACTGATCGTTTCTGAGTTATGCTGTTCACAGACACACACACACACACACACACACACACGGACATGTTTCCAAAAATGCTCTTTTTTATTCGGGGGGGTCTCAAAACATATATTTCCGGTGAAATCGTATCGAATTTTTGGGTGGAATACAATATTTCCCCTACTTACTATACGTAGTGGGGAAAGTAAAATATAACAGAGTATTATAGATTATATAAGTGGGCACACATATTCTTTATAAACAAACACCAGTCGGTTTACAAATTGTGAACTCAAAGAGGTCAATTGCTCAAGACTAGGAGATAATAATTTGGAACATTTTCAGTAAATCAGCCTTGGTCGGTTTATATTTAATGCCCACACATCAGTAATGCATTTCAGATGCATTTACTTCGGCTGTTAGCCGTAAGAAGTTAACAGTACCCACTCAGGTGACATTATGGAAGTTCCTCTTGATGAGAGGTTAGTGAAAGTGTCGTGTGTGAGTGTCAGACGTCACCAAACAACTTCAGAAGGTCTTTTCTTTCTAGCAATACACTGTCTCATTCCTTCCTTCTCTAGGCAACGTGTCTGTTAACAGCGCTGCTGTCTTACCTCACAAATTAATTCTTTCGTTATGTGTCACTACTAAAAAAAAGACTATGTCAACAGCTGAACCTTCGAGCACGAAAATTTGCTATCTTCTCTACAGCTTATCTAAGATAAAACAGGTTTTGCAATAAATTTAAATTTGATTCCTAGATTTCACTTGGAACATACCTCCAGGTTTCCTGGATCCCAGACAAAGAAACGAAGAAAGCTTTTGTTACATTCATACGATTTTCTGTGGCTATTATCGTTTATTACTTTCTCTACTACGTAGATATAGTAAGTAAGGGAAGCATTATATTCCACCCAAAATTTCATGTCGAGAGTTCACCTGGATTTTAGAAAAAGGTCCGTGTGTCTATGAACAACATAACTAAAAAACCAAAAGGCGGATAAATACCAAACTTGGTATTTAAGTTTAATATCTTCCAAGGATGCGACACAAAAATTTTCAAGAAAATCCCCCAAAACCAACTACACTTTTTATATAGGATAGTCTGGGATGAGGGAATTTTTTTTGGAAATCTTGTGTGTCGTATCTTTGAAAGATACTGAACGTAAATACCAAGCTCGGTATTTATCCTACTTTTCGTTTTTGAGTTATGCTGTTCACAAACACACAGACACACGGACCTTCTAAAAACGCCTTTTTTTATTCAGGGGATCTCAAAACATGTATTTCCAATATTGGTATCGAAGTGGAATGCAATATTTCCTCTAATTACTGTAGGTAGTAGAGACAGTAATAAAGTAGTGTAGTTAGAAAAATCATGATAAAGTAACACATATTTATTCATTTTGAAGTGTGTAACGTGTATTCAGACAAAATATACATTAGCTAACAGAAAGCCATTCTAGCGATGTTTATTGTGATTGAAGGAATAGACAAATAAGCTTTCACTACCCTACGACTCGTTATTATGTCCGTCGTGAAGAACTTTCATCTAGAAATGAACGGGAACCGGGCAAGCGGAGACATCAAACGGGATCATTTAGAAGGCGAGGTAGATGGCGACGTTTATGTTAGCGGCGGAATAATTTATAGGACGGCAAAACACGAACTAAATTTGTCATTTTTAATGGAGCGGAGGTTAATTACTCCCAAAAAGGGGCAATTACTGTCCCACTAATTTATAGCATATAGTGTTAAGATACTGCGCTGACAGTTACGGCGAGCTAGTAACGGTCCCGGATTCTGCCACTGAAAACACGGCGGATTTTTCGTATGTCATGTCCGTGCGCTGGATTAACGCCATAGGTCTGCAGATCAGACAATATGGGATTGCCTCGAGACAGGTAGGGGAAAGGTGCGTATATTGAGCCACTGAAGCCTAATTAGTAAATAATAATTATAATTTCAAATCAAATTTTTCAGAAACAATAGCGTTAAAGTGACAAATCCTTGCGCTATAAATATCCTAAACACAATTTAAAACTAATACATTTATGAATTAACTAAATTTAAAAAGTGAGATGGTTTATATCGGTTTAAATTAGGAAGGTGGTCCTTAAATTGAACCACCCGTGTCTTAAAATGAACCACATACTTTTAAGTTTAAAAGTATTTTTATTAATACAAAATACACATATTTTATTGTACATTCAAAAACAAGTATGCTCTCAACAACAACAGTAGGGTCCAAAATTGTGTTAAGAATAGCAATTTCCTTGAACATTTTTAATTTTTATATGACAATCACTTGGATTTTGGAATAGGTATTATTTGGAAATATAAGAGGTTTTACTAATTTATACTCTCATACAAAAGAGTCCAATTATACACAGTCTTCACAATAGAACACTTTCTTCTTAGCACTAACCTTTGCACACTTTTGGTGAAGTCATATGCTACAACTCATACACTGGATCATGTCCATAATTTCAGACAGTTCACATATTCATGTCGTCTACTGTTTTTAACATGATTTTTTTTAACTTAGCATATTATATGGATATTTATTCACACGATATACTATTCGCAGTTGAGCAATCCTAGAACTTCAACAGGTTTCCTAAATTGGACCAGTTCAATACAGGGTTCAAACTGTGGTTCAATTTACGAGCCACGCCATTTTGGAAGCTTTAGCTCTATGTGACAAGGAGAGACGGTGCTTGAAAAAACTTATGCATGAATATTGTTGCTAAATAAGCACTTCATAACATGCAATATATATATAGAGAGAGCATCTCAAACTTGCCTAATTGGTCGTACAAGCTTAGCTAGATGTACAAGCACCAAAAACATTTAACACTTCATACAACTGAACCACAGCTCAGAATGCAAAGTCAACAACTCCAAGCATTCATAGCTGTACACACTACCTTCTACTAGGATTACGGTGACATCTGTCGAACAGTTTGGAAAATATCGGAGCGGTTCAATTTAAGAGGCGGTTCAAATTAGGGACCTTTCCCCTAACAGGGAGATTAGGTGGTATATCTCCCAAGTTTACTTGTTTAGGAACATATTCTCCGGAACTAATCAAGATATCCTAGGCTGGCCTCGTAGCTCAGTCGGTTCCGTGTTCGATTCCCGGCTGGGGAATTTTTCCTAGCCAAGATTATTCCCTATCATCCCCAAAGTCTGGAAGTATGAATGAGAGTGTGTATGTGTGAGAACTAACGAATAAAACCCCAAGTTTGTGAGAAATCCAACGCAAGCGAATACGAGTTAACACCTTTACCAAAGGAAAGAGTCGATACGACCGTTGCAGTTAAAGGCGGAGTGTAAATGTAACTTTAAAAAAAAACAATGTTAGATAACAGATAGATATCACAGAGGGGCCCACGAAATCGGGACACAATACAGCAAATAAGCCGCAACGGCCTTTTCCCTTCAAACGTGACCCATAAGGGAAGAGACCGGACCACAAGCCGCTGAAGGGGAGCCTGCTCCCGGTAGCGGGACCTAGCTGAGCAGTCCGGCCGACGCCAATGAGGAACCTTCAAAAAGTGCACCTCCCCCGCCCATTCGCAACACGCTAAACAGTGCCTGTTTCAACCTGAAACAGATTGGGTACAATAAGCGAGTGCAGGAAAATGTGTTAGAAGAGGAACCACCGCAACATTCGCCTACCGACCCGGGGTAAACACGAAAAATCCATGGTCAGAGTGATTCGTCGCCAGGAATCGAACCGGGGCCTCACGAAATCGAGAAACATTTTGCGATACTATTATTGGAATATGGAGAAAATATTTCAACAATTTCCGAGATGTTCCTTGTTATTTGTTTGAATTTTCCATCAATTATACTTTTTCTCAAATGGGAATTCGTTATTCGTTTTTTTATGTCCTGGACATGCAAAGAGAATGGAATGCTTCACATAGCAACCAGCTCTTAAAATATTTGACTATCCTTTAAAACCTACCATATTCCCCTTGCACCTACAAGAAAATTAGCAATAAGATAGTTTCTGCAAATTTTCGTCTCGATTAATATAAAGTAGATGGAGAATAAGCGTTTACAAAAATAGTTTCTACAAGAGTAGATTTTGAGATATGTTGTTCATACAAACACAAACACACAAATTTATTTCGGTATCGACGTTTTGGGTAGAATACAATACCTTCTCTGCTTATTATGTAAATACGTGATGGAGAGAGTAATAAATGGCAGTGGGTAGAGAAAGTCATGTGAATGTAACAAGTGAGATTTTTCCTCGCATGCTTGAAATGCCAATTTCAAGCGCCCTGAAAGAACGAGAGTGTCACCTTCCTCCATGTATTTCAGTTTCTGGTCCCTTTGAAGCCATACATAGTCCGGGTCTGGAACACCGGAACCCCTGCACAAGCATGTTACCACTCCCTCTACAAAACGCGAGGCCACATCCTGTGTAACGGTCGTTTGATGCGAAAATCGGGTTTGTTTCCAATCTGTGCCGAACATAATTATATGCGCGTAATGAGGTAAAACGATATTAATAACGCTGTTATGATACAAATAGGCAACTGGCCGTAGCGCGCGGGTTTAACATCGTTTGTAGGGGGCTGCATCACGAAAATTCACCGAAATGGACTTTAAATTCAATGACAGTCAGCAACTTCCATAATCCACTTGCTGCCCAGCTAAAAGAGGAGTGGGGTTTGTGCAGTCAACTTGCGTAATGCGAGTGTGTTTTGTTAATTCCAGGGGAGGGGGTGCACAGAAAAGAAATAATGGGTTTCTGGGGTTAGGAACACATGTTTAATTCTGTTTACTGCGCGCTGGTGAAACAATGGAACTGGGCAAATGGAAGAAAACATTGTTTGCAAACGGTGTTGGCCTTTTTTGTTTATTTCTCCTCGATTGTAAACCCAGCCTTTTCACAATGAGAGCATTTGTCCAGTCTTTTGTGTGTCAGGTTACTGGTTAGGTACATATTATACAACAGGGGGCCATGTTTGGTCACCCCTCAACTTGCTACCCATTGTTCTGCCTTGCTATTTTGAAAACGACAGAGTCTTTCAAAGCTTTAAAGATAATAAACCTAATAATATTCTAGTTAGAAAAACCCAAACATTGTGTTGAGTAATTAATGGGGTTTGTATTTTCATTTTTCTTTTGCATAATTTAAAATTTAATTAAAGCATCATTCAGCTAGCATTGCAACAGGAAATTTTGAGATACAACATCTACTTCTAGTTTAAATATAAAAATTCGTGTTCGAGGTGGTATTGTAATGAAAAATCTGTGATACGTTCACATGACTTTTTCTAGCTTCTATCATTTATTAGTGGGCAAACAAACTACTTTTATTAAAGCTACTTTTTCTCTCGACTACATTTTAATCGAAATAAACCTTTACAGAAATACTTACATTACACATTTCGTTACAGATTGCTATATGCTGATCTTAAAATTCCATAATGCCCAAGAAATAACGAATTCCAATCTTTAACGACGGATATCTCAGAAATGGCTTATGCCACACAAAAACTTTTTGGGAGTAATCTGTGTGTTTTAAAGAGGTCTACATTTTTTGTGTAGCAAGTTTTCGTCTATCGCTTAACGTTTAGCAGTTGTACAAGATTATACAAAATTTCTTCCAACTGAAATGGTCTTCGTGGACTATTCCAAGGAAGTTTAAAATATACACTTTATTTGTTATGTAAATATCTTTAACATAGTGTATTTTAATCAAAATCGTTAAGAGCCATATTTCAGAAAATCAAAACTTTCGAAAAGATACAGACACACATACTGTATATTTTCAGCACCATACTTTGAAACATGCAGAATTGTTTTATTGTACATATTTAATGTTTTTGTAAATGTATATCTTAAAATTCTGACACTCCTTGTATATAAGAAAAGGTTTAAACATTGAAGGGAAGAAATTTTGTATTCAGTAGACTAACAGTTTTTAATGTAATAGAAATTTGATGCTTAGTGTTTAGATTTTAGCATTATAACTTAAAATGTTGTACACTTGATGTGTGCAAAAAGAATAAGTTTATTGTATATCATTGACAAGGTAAAAATCTGACACTCCTTGCATGCAAGTAAGGATGCCTTATCCATCAAAGAGTCTACAGAACGCATCGTAATCTAATCTAATCACACACAAGGACCTTTTTCTAAGCATGCTTTTAGGGATTCAGGGACCTCAAAGCATGTATAGGGTCTTTCAACAAGAGTGTCCTATCTTTAACCTGTGATAACTGCCGTTGTTATTGAGCTACAGCAGTCATTTATTTCATGTGGTTACAGTTGTTATTGACAAATAGCCATGGAACGTTACAGCAATCAGCATCGCGTAGAAGTCGTGAAAATTTATTTTATCAAAATGGATCATCTGTTCGCCAAACCTTCCGTGTATTGCGTGAAGTTTACGGTGTGCATAACCGTCCCTGCGAGAGAACGATTCGGCGTTTGATCGATAAATTTGAAAGAAGTGGTTCTGTCAGAGATCAAAGAACGCCTGTACGTAATCGACGTAAGCCCTCCAACGAAAACATAGGCGCCGTTCGTGAGAGTGTACGCGAGAACGGAAACAAATAAATTGCTCGTCGAGCGCAAGACACAACTTGGCGAATTCTGCATCTGGACTTGAAGTTTCACGCTTACAAAATGGTGCTAACTCAAGAAATAAAGCCCAACGACCATAGATTGCGCCGTGAATTCGCTGACTGGGCTATGGAGCAATTGTAAGCTAGCCGGGATTTTTGTCGAAAAATCATCTTCAGCGACGAAGCCCACTTTTTGGATGGATGGTTGTGTTAACAAACAAAATTGCCGCTATTGGAGCAATCACAATCCAATGCAGATTCAAGAACGACCACTTCACCCTCAAAAGGTTACTGTGTGGTGTGGATTTTGGTATGGTGGAATCATTGGTCCATATTTTTTCCAAGATAAAGATGGAGAAGCTCTAACTGTCAATGGAGAAAGATACCGGGCTCTTATAAGGGACTATTTTTGGCCTCGATTGGATGGCATGGATCTCAGAAACATCTGATTACAGCAAGATGGTGCCACATGTCATACTGCTCTCGAAACAATCGATCTTTCGAAGGAGAAGTTCAGAGGTTTCATCATTTCCCGTGGTGGTGGTGTTAACTGGCCCCCGAGGTCATGTGATTTAACGCCGTTGGATTACTTCTTGTGTGGTTATGTTAAGTCTCGAGTTTATGTCAACAAGCCAGAAACAGTAAATGATCTTATGAATAACATCACGCGTGTTATTCGTGAAGTTGGACCTAATTTACGTTCTTGTGTCATTGAAAATTTGGTCAACCGTATACGCGCAACCCAACGAAGTCGCGGCGGTCACTTAACTGATGTTTTCTTCCACACGTAATGACATTATGTTCAAAAATAAAAAAATAAATAAACCTCTATAATTTATAGAACGTGTTTTATTTAAGTTCAGAGATAGGACACTCTTGTTGAAAGACCCTTTATTTTCCGTGGAAGTCTCGGTATCGAATGCAATAAAGAAAGTAAAAGGACGACTATTTGTCCACTAAAAGGCGCAGGCTGTTTGATAAAAGAAAATATCTTCTGTTTTAAATGCATCAGAATCCTGGATACAGTATAGGCTCAGTGGCGGCACCCACATTTGCATGGCTGTGGGACGCGCAGAATATTACACGAACAGCAGTAGCATTTTGAATGAACGCTCCATTCATGGAGTGCTAGAGGGGGACCTCGCCCCACATGTGCCTGTCAGCCCTAAGCAACGTGCCCCTGGGCATTTGGCCTGATTCCTTTCTACTCCCTGCAGCAGTAAAAATGTTCCAGCAAAACTTTTTATTTTTTTGTACCAGCAGTCTGTCAAAGCAACACAAACACCAAGCCCAGACGCTAATGCCACTAATCCTTCTCCGTCTGCGACATACGCACGTCTCCCCAGCTTTTCATAACGGAACGAAAAATTATTTTTGTAACCTGCAGTTTCATTCCTCTGAAAATGTATTTTCCTTTCAGCATATTTATTTTATTAAATATCGCATTATATGCTAGTCCCTTTAGTTCAACGATATAAACCCTTCTCGCTAATGGAAACACTAGGAGCATTTTATTCAGGAAAATAGGATTAGCATTGCTTTATGGACAGAATTATAATCATCATCAACTCCTAAGACTTATATATTCTCTCTTTCCGATTACCAAAGGATACTTGAACTTCCCATCTTGCGTTCCCCCCCTCCCAAAAAAAATTATAAAAATTTCCGTACCTGTGTCTGTGTGTGAGTTATAGTGAACAGCATAACTCAATAACGAAAAGTAGGATAAATACCAAACTTGGTACTTAGATTCAGCAGCTTCTGAAGATGCCACACAAAGATTTTCAACAAAATCTCCCCAGCCCAAACTACCCTTTACATGGAAAAATTTTCAAATATCTATTTCTTAAAAATGGCTCTAACGATTTTGATTAAAATACTATATATGAACGATATTTTCATGACAAATGAAATGTATATCTTGAATTTTCTAGGAATGTTCCCAAAGTCCGCTTTATTGTGAATGGCTTTTGCATAACTGGTAAACCGTAAGAGATAGATACAAATTCTGTACACAAAAAAAATGTAGATCTCGTTAAAACACACAATTTATGTCATATACGTTTTTTGTCGAGTGAACCGTTATTATTTGTTTCGATTTTCCAATACCTATACTTTTTCTCAAATGCGAATACGTTATTCGTTTTTTTAAGTCCTGGGCATACAAAGAGAAAGGAATTCTCCACATAGCAACCAGTTCTTAAAATATTTGACTATAGCTTAAACCCTACCAATTCCCCTTGCATCTACAAGAAAATTAGCAATAAGATTAACATCTCGATATCTGATTAACATGAAGTAGATGGAAAATAAGCGTTTGTAAAAATAGTTTGTACAAGAATACAGAAAGCATGTGAGCGCAACACATATTTTTATAAAAAAGTCCGTATCTGTGTAAACAGCATAACTCAGAAACGAACAGTCGGATAAACACCAAACTTGGTATACGGGTTCAGTATCTTCCAGAGATGCAACACGAAGGTTTTCAAGAAAAGCCCCCCACCCCACACTACCCTTTATATGGAAAAATTTTAGAAACTTTTATTCAAAAATGGCTCTAATGCTTTTGATTTAAATACCACATATGAACGATATTTACATGGCAAATAAAATGCATGTCTTGAATTTTCGGGGAATAGCCTATGAAGTCCTCTTCATTTGGAAGAATTTTGTATAATATTGTGTAACTGATAAACGTTAAGCGATAGACGAAAACGTACTACATGAAGAAATGTAGATCTCTTTAAACACATAATTTATTTCAAACAAGTTTCTTGTGTCATAAGGCGTTTTTGAGATATCCGTTAATAAAGGTTTAAATTGTTCATGTCTTAAGGGTCCTTTCAACATTCAGTTGCTTCTCGCGATTGCATGGAAACAGTATGGAATTTTAAGGCCAGCATATAGCGTCCAGTTCTTAAACATTTGACTATCGCTGCTCTCTTTGCATCTGTAACGAAATGTGTAATGTAGCTATTTCTTCAATGTAGTAAATATAAAAATAAGATTGAGTAGGAATACTTTGTATTCCACTGATAAAAATAGAGGCTAGAGAAAGTCATGTGAATATATCACATCAGATTTTTTCCCCATTTTAATACTCTCTGCACTACGTACGGTTTAAGTTGAAACCTTACTATTTTGACGCTACCTGACCGGTATAGGAGGGGCGAGTTGGCTAATGACGGTCGAAGTGCTGAGAAACCCTGCCACTGTCAACCTTCACTGCTTAATCTCTCAGCATCAACTGTAGCGTTGTTGCCACTGCACTTTTGGCAGTGAAATATGGAAAATATCCTGATATCTCGTCCGTCACAGCTTCGCTGGCTTTCGTATTGCTCCCGAAAGCGCTACTCCGATAACACTAAGCGCAGATGTGATGGGAATTAAAATGCAACGACTATCTATAATTGATTAATAGTACCTCTGTCAATTACAACCAAGTACTTGTAGTGTTATTCTTTCTGCTGCTTCTATCATTTCACTTCCATTTCAGTTTCTTCTGAATTCATAGTTTCCGCCATTTAATCTTTATTTAGGTTAGACAAAAGTGTGACGTTTTAGTTCAAAGAAAAGTGGTATTATAACGGATAGGTTAACTCTACAAAGAATTGCAATAAATTGAAGTATGACGATTTGTACTGTGAACAGATAATGCGAGCGCCATGAGAAATTAGTCCTGTAAAAGTCTGATGTGTTACGCTCACATGACTTTCTCTACTCTTGTACAAACTATTTTTACAAATTCTTATTCTCCATCTATTTCATATTAATCTAGAAAAAACATTCGCAGAAACGATCTTTTGACGTGCAAAGAGAATTACATTTTACACATAGCGACCAGTTCTAAAAGTATTTGACTATCGCTTAAGGCGTACTATGTTCCCCTTGTTTTGTATTTGCAAGGACCATATCGAAATACAGTAGCCTTTAAGCATAGACATACGTATATCTTAATAGTTGGTTGCTATGTGCAGCACCATTCTCTTTGCCACAGATTAATACTCTTTGCATATCCAAGACAAAATAACAAGCAATATCTCGAAAATGGTTCACTCAAAAAAAGGTATATGACATAAATTGTGTATTTTAACGCGATCTACATTTTTTTGTTTAGTAACATTTTGTCTATCTCTTATGGTTTACCAGTTATGCAAAAGTCGTTCACAATGAAGAATGCTTTTGGAGATATTCCCAGAAAATTCAAGATATACTTTTTATTTGTCATGAAAATATCTTAAACATATGATATTTTAATCAAAATCGTTAGAGCCATTTTTGAGAAAATTAAAATTTTCGAAAATGTTCCATATAAATGTAATCTGGGGTGGGGGATTTTCTTGAGAACCTTTGTGTCGCATCTCTGGAAGATACTAAACCTAAATACCAAGTTTGGTGTTTATGCGACTGTTCGTTTCTGAGTTATGCTGTTCACAGACAGACACACACACGAGCATGTTTCCCAAAATGTTTTTTTTTGGATTCAGGGGGTCTCAAAACATATATTTCCGGTGAAATCTCGGTATCGAATTTTTGGGTGGAATACAATACTTCCCCTACTTACTATACGTAGTAGAGAAAGTAAAAAAACTTTAGCTCTTGTGTGTTGTTTTCCCCTCATAGGTCGTTACTTTTTATTTTGTATCTTGAAATTATACTTTGCTGCGCTAAGGCAAGGGTATATGCTGCAAGCTAAAGACAATTTTCTGTATCCCCAAGTAACGCCTTTTCATCCACAGATTGAAATACCAGAAATTTCCACATATACATTTTGTGTGCTATAACCTAAGTATGTGCCATATTGCTTTTTTTCCCTCGAAAGTTTAAAAATAGTGACAATGTTTCCAATTAAAGGGCTATTTTTAACGGGAATATCCGAAAAACGTTCGGCTTATATCCTTGAAAGTTTCCTGATAAAACATAAAATTTATACCTTTTCATCCAAAGCCAAGCTTTTGTAGCCAGATAAATTCTCTCTCTCTCTCTCTCTCTCTCTCTCTAACACATACAGATACACACATATGGATGTAGTGCGTTGAAATGATATAACAGTTTACAACAAAATTTGACTAATCCTTCCAAATTTCTTTGGAACTAATACAGAATTAAGGGTAATTTACTAGAAGGGTCTCCTAAAAATTCATTATTTTTAGGCCTATTTACCTTAAAGAGGTATGCATGGAAATTACATAAAAAATGCGTATCATCTAACATTTTTATTTGATAGATTTGCATTTGAAAACATGTCCCCCCCCCGAGTATTTTGTTTTCCACATATTAATTTCCTTTAAACATTTAAATACCTTGGTGGTGCAACTGTGCCACGCCCCTTATTCAATAAAATCATTGTTTAAAATTCAATAATACGTAAACAAAATTGAATATAAATGAATCGCTGTTTTTAAAAATACTTTTTATTCGGGGAGCCTCAAAACGTGTATTTCAGGTGAAACTGATATAGAATTTTTGGGTGCAATACAATACTTCCTCTACATACTTTTGGTAAATATAGAGAAAGTAAAAATCACTTTAAGATCACTGCAAATTTTGACAGCGCGTGAATCTCTTTTCTTCCCTTTCGTTCAATCACTGTTTAAAAGCGTTTGGTATTCTTCAGAATCAAATATTCTTTCTCCGTTTGCCATAGCTACAGAAGTACCTTATTGTAGCGCAAGCGGTCCACAGCGGGCGAACTCCAAGCCCGTGCAGAAGATGCAAAACAAGGCCTCGGGGTCTGTTACGACGGTCTGGGAATTCTATATGATTGTAACAACCATCAATTTACATGTACAGAGAAAACGTTGCGTTGTTGTTCAGTCCCCCAGGGATACCACACACGGCAAGCACGCTGCCACCCCCGCATGCTGGCTAGCCTGAGAAACAAAACGAAATATTCGGCCTTAGGCAATCGGATTCTTGGAGAGTAAAACCAAATTGCATACTACAAACGTTTCTTCCATGAATCACGGGAAAGCATGCCTATATCTAATGCTAGAGCTTATTGACTGTCATAGGTAACCGATCGGCAGCTGACACTATAGGGAAAATATGCATTTGCCATTTTCGATTGGCATATCTGACAAGCTGTAGGACATTGATTTTTCACTGGAGGAAGTATTGCATTCAACCTAAGAATTAGATCCGAGATTATACTGGAAATACACGTTTTGAGAATCTCTGAATCCAAAGAATGTAATTTTTAAAAAAAGGTCGGTGTCTGTCCATTTGTCTGTGAATAGCATAACTCAAAAATGAAAAGTCAGTAATATACCAAACTTCTGATTTAAATTCAGCGTTTTTCAAGGTTGCAAAAATAACATTTTAAATAAAATCCCCCACAAACTACCCCTTAGATAGTAAAATTTTCATTAATTTTTATTATCCCAAAAAAGGAGAAAATAAGCGAGCCTAAATGGCTCTAACGATTTTAAAATACCACATACTTAGGGTATTTGCATAAATAAAATGGACAGCTGCTTTTATTTTTTATTTTTTTTTAATAACCTGTGAAGTCGTCATTCTGAATCACTTTTGTACAATTGGTAAAGCGTAAAAAAATTGCTAAATCTTACTACACAAAAAATGTGGACAGTATGCAGAATTCATGCGTATTATGTTTAACACAGTATAAACGTAACAAATAAACAAGCAAATGAATATGCCCCGTACATGGGGATTACAAAAAAAAAAAAAAAAAAAAAAAATGTGACGTGTTAGCGAGAAAACTTATAACCTAAAAACGTGTAGTGATGAATAAAGCTCGGTGCCTAAAAAACTATAGTGCATATCTGTCAAAAACGTAGAAGTGAATAACGCATGAGATTCAACTGTATTATACTGGGTTGCTAAACACCCCGAGGGAGTTCTTAAGCGAAGGAATCACATAAGCGGTAAAGTTAGGAATGCATCCCTCATTTATACACCATACGAGCGACTGGCTGAGGAGTTCGATGATGCTGATGTCTTCATTCCTATAAACAAGCTGTAGCCAACGTTAGGGTGCTTAGGAATTGTATTCGATGCAGAGTTAATTGGGCTCTAAATATTGAAGCCGAAATTATAAAGTCAATAATTATCTAATTAATCTGGGAAGGATAGAGAAATAAAATAAATAATAAAATATTTAAAATCAGTGCATGTATTAAAAGCAGAAGCATTGAGAAAATTGTTGGCTGTTACAAGCGACAGAAAGACCAGACAGGCACAGTTTAGCTAATTAGGGACCAGCCCCAGGTATAAAGGGTAAGTCCGCTGAAGCCAGTTTCTCTTGGAATTAATGGTGCAATTGCACTGGCCAGGATGTGAAGGTCACTAAAAGCTTCATGACGCTCAGTTTTGGTGCGAAACTTTTAAGGGGAGAGGGGAAGTTAGGAGTCCTTTCCTCGATCGCGCGTGTGGTGAGGACACACTATTGTTGGGGCCTCTTGGGGCGCGGAACAATATTCTCTGGGTGTGAACTTGCAAGAGGATCGAACGTACAGCTGTAATTGATAATCTTCGGTCTTGGAAAAGACACAGTAACATCGTAAGAATTTAAAAGTGATCGTCAAATCTTATTTTAATGGTGAATAAAAGTGTTCCAAGAAGGCGTTCGTGTTTCTATGTACATACACTCACGCATACCCAGTGATTAAGATGTCATGCTCGAGCAGTCGTGACAAAGTATAAAAAAATCTGATGTGTTACACTCACATAACTTTCTCTACTCTTGTACAATCTAATTTTACAAACGCCTATTCTCCATATGTTTCATGTTAATCGAGATATCGAGATGTCAATCTTATTGGTAATTTTCTTGTAGATGCAAGGGGAATATGGTAGCTTTTAAGCGATAGTCAAATATTTTAACGCTGGTTGCTATGTGGCGAATTCCATTCTCTTTGCATGTTCAGGACATAAAAAAATGAATAACGAATTTGAGAAAAAGTATAAGTATTGGAAAATTTAAGGAAATAACAAGCAATATCTCGAAAACGGTTCACTCAACAAAAGAAACGTATATGACATAAGTTGTGTATTTTAACGCGATCTACATTTTTTGTGTAGTAAAATTTTGTCTATCTCTTATGGTTTACCAGTTATGCAAAAGTCGTTCACAATGAAGAATATTTTTGGAGACATTCCCAGAAAATTCGAGATATACATTTTATTTGTCATGACAATATCTTAAACATATGATATTTTAATCAAAATCGTTAGAGCCGTTTTTGAGAAAATTAAAATTTTCGAAAAATGTTCCATGTAAAGGGTAGTCTGGGGTGGGGGGATTTTCTTGAAAACCTTCGTGTCGCATCTCTGGAAGATACTGAACCTAAATACCAAGTTTGGTGTTTATCCGACTGTTCGTTTTTGAGTTATGCTGTTCACAGACACACAGACACACAGACAGACACACAGACACACAGACACACAGACACACAGACACACACACGGACATGTTTCCAAAAATGCTTTTTTTGGATTCAGTGATTCTCAAAACATGTATTTCCGGTGAAATCTCGGTATCGAATTTTTGGGTGGAATGTAATACTTCCCCTACTTACTATACGTAGTAGAGAAAGTAAAAAACATTTAGGAGGAGAAACGCAGCAATTATGAGGCAAAGCTATTGCTTCATTTTTGGAGGACGTAGCGTGGCTGCGTCAATGTTCGTGCATAAATGAATTTTTTAATTCCACTACCACGTATCTAGTAGATAGAGAAGGTATTGTATTTCACCCAAAAATTTGATATCGAGAAAAAAAAGAAGCATTTTTAGAAAAATGTCTGTATGTGGATCTGTGAGCAGTATAACTCCAAAACGAAAAGTCTGATAAATACTAAACTTGGAATTTAGATTCAGTATCTTCCAAAGTTGTGACACTAAGATTTTCAAGAAAATCTCCTACCTCAACTACACTTTACATAGAACATTTTTCAAAATTTTTTATTTCCTAAAAAAAGGCTCTAAAGGTTTTGATTAAAACACCATATATTAAACATATTTGCATGACGAATAAAATGTATATCTTGGGAATTGCCAATGAAGCTCTCTTCATTCAGAAGGAATTACATTTTACACAGCGACCAGTTCTAAAAATATTTGACTATCGCTTAAGGTATACTATGTTCCCCTTGTGTATTTTCAAGGGTAATACAGAAATACAGTAGCCTTTAAGCATCAACATATATCTTAATAGCTGGTTGCTATGTGCAGCACCATTCTCTTTGTCACAAATTAATACTCTTTGCATATCCAAGACGAAAAAAATGAATAACGAATTCCCATTTGAGAAAATAAGTATTGAAAAATTTAAGGGAATAACAAGCAATATCTCGAAAGTGTTTCACTCAACAAAAAAAAGTGTATATGACATAAATTGTGTATTTTAACAAAATCAACATTTTTTGTGGAGTAAAAGTTTGTCTATCTCTTATGGTTTACCAGTTATGCAAAAGTCGTTCACAATGAAGAATACTTTTGGAGACATTCCCAGAAAATTCAAGATATACATTTTATTTGTCATGAAAATATCTTAAACATATGATATTTTAATCAAAATCGTTAGAGCCATTTTTGAGAAAATTAATATTTTCGAAAAATGTTCCATGTAAAGGGTAATCTGGGGTGGGGGGTTTTCTTGAAAACCTTCGTATCGCATCTCTGGAAGATACTGAAC
The DNA here is from genome assembly GCA_030765065.1 of Deroplatys truncata. Lineage (NCBI taxonomy): Eukaryota > Metazoa > Arthropoda > Insecta > Mantodea > Mantidae > Deroplatys > Deroplatys truncata. The sequence goes on from CM060981.1 coordinate 44,892,249, forward strand.
CTAAATACCAAGTTTGGTGTTTATCCGACTGTTCATTTCTGAGTTATGCTGTTCACAGGCACACACACACATGGACATGTTTCCAAAAATACTTTTTTTGGATTCAGGGGGTCTCAAAACATATATTTTCGGTCGAATCTCGGTATCGAATTTTTGGGTGAAATGCAATACTTCCCCTACTTACTATACGATGTAGACAAAGTAAAAATAGATTGTATACCCACTAATAAAGACAGAGGGCAGAGAAGGTCATATGAATACATCACATCAGAATTTTGCTCTGCAGCTCAGAATACACCCCCAAAGAATCATAAGGATGGTATTGCGTAGGTAGATATTGTGTAGGGAAGTGAAGCAAGCTGTCATTTTGGATCACAATTTCAACCAGAATCATCCTGCTTTTGTTTGCCCGTTGCTCTGGCAACCCATGCAAAGCCTGATGTGAATAGAGGCGGCTTAGGTAGGCGACTTTGTGTGGAGAATTTTATTACTTAAGTTTGAAAACGGTGATGATGTGCACACGTGAGTAAAAGGATTAACCTCCCTTATCGCTTGCCCTCACCCTTCCTATTGGCTGCGATGATGAAGCCGTTTGCAGCGTAATTGCTTTTTAATGATGCCCTAGAAGCCATCAGGGATATCATTAACCGTGATGATACAAAGTGCTTTTAATAACGTACTTACCGCGCTTGTGTTATTGGCTTTAGCGAGTAAATTCGGCTCTCACAAAAAAAATAACCCCACCGCGCCACGTTAATGCGTCGCTGATAAAGAACGGCCCGTGACAGGCACTTGCTACGCCAATTGGCGTCTTCACACAAGAGAAGCTTACAACATCGTTTTAGACTAGTTCTTTACCTTACAGTACACCAGGAACCATGTGCTATACTGTAAAAACGGTATCATGGAAATGGTGGTTCTCAAAATCTGCGTAATCTCCCCATCATTGCCTCTGTGGTGTTACACTCACATGACTTTCTCTACTCTTGTACAAACTATTTTTACAAACGCTTATTCTCCATATGCTTCATGTTAATCGAGATGTTAATCTTATTGCTAATTTTCTTGTAGATGCAAGGGGAATATGGTAGGTTTTAAGCGATAGTCAAATATTTTAAGAGCTGGTTACTATGTGGAGTATTCCATTCCCTTTGCATTACCAGGACAAAAAGAAAAATTAACGAATTTGAGAAAGTATAAGTATTGGAAAATTTAAGGGCATAAACAATATCTCGAAAATGTTCACTCAAAAAAAAATGTATATTACATAAATTGTGTATTTTAACGCGATCTACATTTTTTGTGTAGTAAAATCTCTTATGGTTTACCAGTTATGCAAAAGCCGTTCACAATGGAGAATACTTTTGGAGACATTTCCAGAAAATTCAAGATACACATTTTATTTGTCATAAAAATATCTGAAACATGATATTTTAATCAAAATCGTTAGAGCCATTTCTGAAAAAATTAAAATTTTCAAAAAATGTTCCATGTAAAGGGTAGTGTGGGGTGGGGGGATTTTCTTGAAAACCTTCGTGTGGCATCTCTGGAAGATACTAAACCTAAATACCAAGTTTGGTGTTTATCCGACTGTTCGTTTCTGAGTTATGTTGTTCACTGACACACACACACACACGGACATGTTTCCAAAAATGCTTTTTTTTGGATTCAGGGGGTCTCTAAGCATGTATTTCCGGTGAAATCTCGGTATCGGATTTTTGGGTGGAATACAATACCTTGTCTACCTACTACGTAGGTGTTAGAGAAAGTAAAAAGCGATTGTGTGGAATTCACATGACATTCTATACTCACTCTAAAAAACCTTTGGTCAGGCAGCTCGGGCCCAGGAATTTGAACTCGGGACTTCCCAAATGCGAGTCACACACGTTACCACAGCCCCACCTCGTTTAGTTAACCTGATTTTCTAAGAAACAAAAACTTCCACATTTTTCAGTACATAAAACGTTTCACACGATGCAATTTTTCACCAATTTTACTGAAACTTGCAAGCTAGCTTCATAAAACAAAAGATAGAGAGCTTCAGATACCTAGTTTTTCTAAATATGTGAATGATTCAAAGATATTATGTATAAATTAGAAAATAAGGCGTGAATTTGCTCAGTAGAAAACAAAAAAAAATCCGATGTGTTACACTCACATGACTTTCTCTACTCTTGTACAAACTATTTTTACAAACGCATATTCTCCATATGCTTCATGTTAATCGAGATGTTTATCTTATTGCTATTTTCTTGTAGTTGCAAGGGGAATTGCTAGGCTTTAAGCGATAGTCAAATATTTTAACGCTGGTTGCTATGTGGAGCATTCCATTCTCTTTGCATGTCCATGACATAAGCAAAATGAATAACGAATTCCCATTTGAGAAAAAGTATAAGTATTGTAAAATTTAAGGGATTAACAAGCAATATCTCGAAAATGGTTCGTTCAACAACAAAAAAGTATATGACATAAATTGTGATTTTAACGCGATCTACATTTTTTGTGTAGTAAAAGTTTGTCTATCTCTTATGGTTTACCAGTTATGCAAAAGTCGTTCACAATGAAGAATACTTTTGAAGACATTCCCAGATAATTCGAGATATACATTTCATTTGTCATGAACATATCTTAAACTTACGATATTTTAATCAATGTCGTTAGAGCCATTTTTGAGAAAATTAAAATTTTCAAAAAATGTTCCATGTAAAGGGTAATCTGGGGTGGGGGGATTTTCTTGAAAACCTTCGTGTCGCATCTCTGGGAGATACTGAACCTAAATACCAAGTTTAGTGTTTATCCGACTGTTCGTTTCTGAGTTATGCTGTTCACAGACACACACACGGACATGTTTCCAAAAATGCTTTTTTTTGGATTCAGACATATATTTCCGGTGAAATCTCGGTATCGAATTTTTGGGTGGACTACAATACTTCCCCTACTTACTATACGTAGTAGAGAAAGTAATAATTACTAATAACCTGCATATTACTTGCAATATTACATGGAACTTTGCAGAAACGTATAAGATAATCTTAACATTTTAAAGCAATTGGTTAAGAATTAAGGAATTTGAAGAATTCGTAATAAGGTTGCCTTAAATGACCTTATACACGATTCTCACTTAAATTTGTCAAGATAGAGAACGATGTAAGTCTTCCAAGCTATTTGTCTTTGCTACACAGGGACTTTGTGCCAAAGTACAAATTTTTGATCAGGAATTTCTGTTCAAGTCGAAAGCTATCTTTTGCGAAAATCATTAAATAAAGAAATTATAGTGCTCTGAGAAATATACAGAAAACCCAACATCCTTGTTGTATCTATTGTCTGCGGAAAGTAGAGATTCACGATAGACACAGGATCACAGGCGAGAAGGCGGTACATGTTCCAGGGACGAACCTCCAAATAACTTTATGCGCTTCACGCCTCATCTCTGAGTTCGTGATTGTTAAGCATGTTCTACATTAAAGGTGCTATTGTTGCTTCGTGCATACCTATGTAGATTCTCCAGGATGGAAAACACCGAATCAAATTCGTATTTTATTGCTCCAAATGTGGCTGTATTGTTTATCCTACTTGTCGCTCCGGTATTGTTGACTAGCTCTCTAGCTGTTGAGCATTTTTCACTCGTGGTTGTTGTGGTAAGAGCATGGTAAATCAAAGATTACACAATACACCAACCGGTGAAGAGCACATCCTAACTCTTTTGCGACATACGCTGTCTAGAAATCATACTGAATTTGCCTTTAATCATCAAGGGAATGTATTTTGGCAATTGGTGGACGTTTCAGCCTTTAAGAAATCTTTCAGAAATACTGCATTGACCGGAATACGCCTAAAAGTTTGGTTTAGTGCATAGTCTCTGTAATGTCCAAAAACAAACTCAAATTACATCGTTAATTGCCAAAATATCCACAAAATGTGCGTGAATTTCACAATTGACTGTTTTAAATTCATATTCACATATATTTGTTGCAGTCAAACAAAGAAAGGACTTACTTACTATTGACATTTGATTACAGCGTTGGTTATCATGTCACCAAATGTTTATCTGCTAAAAAAGGACGGTGCCACTAGCTTAAACGTGTTGTATTATTTTGTTCTGTTCGATGAATTATGTTTGGCTTACGTGCTTTATTTTGTGTTCTGTGTAGCGGCGTGGTGTAGTGCTAAGACAAGGTCGGCTAGGAGTTTTGCCTCTACGTACGATATTACAATTGCCACCCCTCCTCACGCTTTCAGACAACTTTTATCTGCAATGTTATTCCTCCATATACACTGCCGTTTGTGAATATTGCAACACCAAAAAATCTGATGTGCTACACTCACATGACTTTCTCTACTCTTGTACAAACTATTTATACAAACGCTTATTCTCCATATGCTTCATGTTAATCGAGATGTTAATCGTATTGCTAATTTTCTTGTAGATGCAAGGGGAATTGCTAAGCTTTAAGTGATAGTCAAATATTTTAAGAACTGGTTACTATGTGGAGTATTCCATTCTCTTTGCATTACCAGGACCAAAAAAATGAATAACGAATTTCCATTTGAGAAAAAGTATAAGTATTGGACAATTTAAGGGAATAACAAGCAATATCTCGAAAATGGTTCACTCAACAAAAACATGTATATGACATAAATTGTGTATTTTAACGCGATCTACATTTTTTGTGTAGTAAAATTTTGTCTATCTCTTATGGTTTACCAGTTATGCAAAAGTCGTTCACAATGAATACTTTTGGAGACATTCCCAAAAAATTCGAGATATACAGTTCATTTGCCATAAAAATGTCTTAAACTTATGGTATTTTATTAAAAATTGTTAGTCATTTTTGAGAAAATTAAAGTTTTCGAAAAATGTTCCAAGTAAAGGGTAATCTGGGGTGGGGGGATTTTCTTGAAAACCTTCGTGTCGCATCTCTGGAAGATACTGAACCTAAATACCAAGTTTGGTGTTTATCCGACTGTTCGTTTCTGAGTTATGCTGTTCACAGACACACGGACATGTTACCAAAAATACTCTACCTAGTATGCAGATGGTAGAGACGCCATCCAGCTCGCACTCTGCGCAAAGACCGCAGCTTATCCGTGGGCAGACTTGCCCCGTGCCTCACGACTCCAGTCTTGGATCTACTTATCGGCGATATGCTGTCGTGACGCCATCTGCATCTTAAAGGTCACAGCGCCGGGAGGGGTAGCACCCCGGGCATCTTGAGACGACCACAAGAATCCGGCGTGGGCCTACGGGCTTCCGGGAACGTTGCGGTCATGCTAACCCTTCCGGGCCCAGCAACATTGCTATGGTTTTTGGGCGAGTTCATCGTGGAAACCCACCGAAGCATTTAAATCTGCCTATCGGCGCTGAAAGGTTGCACGGATTTCATCTGTTTCCTGTAAAACAAACAGTGAACTATATCCTCCCAGAAATATCAGCAAAGCAGCACTTTTTATGATCGCACATTGTACACGAAGTAAATCATGTGTGTTTCGATACCAAGATTCGCTGGAAACAAATCTTTTATGTATTCTTGAATTTGTGGCAGTATTTTTAACGCTAAATATATCAGTCTAATTATATAATATATAACATAACAGCCCGCCTTAAAGAAATATGTGTATAATATATAAAGTGTAATGAACAGTTATTATATTATGTTTATTTTTATTATGTACGTGTATAATAATGTTATGTGAATGTATTACGTAATTTAACAATGTAGGAGCTGTGAGAATAGAAGCAAGCTTCTTTTCGTAGCAAATAGAATTATAAAGTAGAAGCCGAAAGTTGCTAACAATGGGATAACCTTGAGACAACAATAAATTAGAAAGTTTAATAATGCTAATAATAATTCTTGGAACAATAATGTAATATTTAAAACAGTTTATAATTAGCCAATCAAAGACTAGAAAAAAACTTAAGTTAAATAAAGATATTCTATTGGAGTAGGATTAGCCAATCAGAGACTTGAAAATGAGAAAATATGCAAATCCAGGCGGGAGACCTACAAGATAGCGTAACCAAGCAGTTAGATTTGGTACGTGTTCAGTGTGAGACATAAAAAGTTCATTGCGGTGAGGATAATATAAAGTTTACTTGTTAAAAGTGCAAATAACAATAATCTCACAGCTCTATAGTAGGTTATATCAGTGAATTGTTATTTAATCGTGTGAAGGATTAATAAACAAAGTACAATACAATTGTAATTTGTGTAAGCCTTGTTCTTTAGCCGTACCAGTCCTGCTAAGAGATACGTGCTCTACAAATTACTAATGACGCAGCCGAGGTATACATATATAATATTTAAATAAATAACATTAAAATAAAACGTTGGTTCTTAAACGTGGGGTGAAGGCCACCGGAAAAGTAAACGTGGGGCGAAGGCCACCGGAACGTTTGTATCGCACGGGGGGCGAACACTCCAAGAAACATATCTCCCACAATACGTGGTGCAAACAGCAACAACAGCAACAATTAAACACCCCTTCAAGTTTTGCTCTCCAACAGTGGGGCTACAACTATTGCACGTTTGGCTCCCAGACGTGGGGCAGCAACGACTTTAAATTGGCGCCCATACGTGGGCAACACATGACCTTCAAGTTTTAAACAGCATTTTTAGAAAAAGGTCCGTGTGTGTGTGTGTTTGTGTCTATCAGAGTGTCTGCGTGCGTTTTTGTGAACAGCATAAATAAAAAACAAAACGTCGTTTAAGTACCAAGTTTGGCTATTTAAATTCAGTATCTTTAAAAGATGTAACACAAAGATTTTCAAGAAAATATCCCCACCCCAAAGTACCTACACTTTAAATGGAACATTTTTCAATTTCTTTTTTACTTTCTCAAAATGTCTAACGATTTTGATTAAAATACCATATATTAAAGCTATTTACATGGCAAATAAAATGCATATATTGAATTTTCTTGGATTAGCCTGCAAAATCCCCTTCATTTCGATGGAATTTTGTATATCTTGGACAATTGATATGCGTTAATATAACACATTCTATTTAAATTTTTGTGACATAAGCCATTTCCGAGATATCCGTTATTAGCTGTAGTACACCGGTTTCACAACGTTTTACACCGTCTTCCGGTTGCCCGACGTCATTGTTCTCTCCATTCTTTCTCCTCCAAACTTTTGGTTTCCATTATCTGCTGTATTTCCCTCCTCCAGGTAATTCTGGGACGAGCTATTTTCTTCATATGTCTTGGAATTCTTCCCTGCTTCCATTCTTTTAAGTGTCCATAACATTTCAATTGTTTATTTTGATATAATCTAATATGGTTCCTCATATATTCATGATTTCCCTAATTCATTCATTTTTTACTCTATCTAAACGAGAAATTCTAGCACAGCGTCTTAGGCAAACCAGTTCTAATGCTATCAGGCGCTTCTTCCCTGCTGATAATGCCCATTGAGGCAGTATTTTTAACACTTAAATAATTTCAGTCTAATTGTATAATATGTAATTCAATAACAGCCCGCCTTGAAGCAAAACGTGTACGTAACTATATATAAAAAGTATATATTACAGTCATTGTAAATGTTTATATTAATGTATCCATGTGTAACAATGTTATGTGAATGTATTACGTAATTTAATAATGTAGGAGCTGTGAGAAATAGGTCAATGAGGTAACCTTGAGGCAATAATGTTTTAGACAGTTTAAATGCTACTAGTCATTACTGGAGCAACAATAATGTAAAATTTTGAGACAGTTTAAAAATAGCCAATCAACAACCAGAAAAAGCCCTAGTTAAATGAAGTTATTCTACTGGATTAGGAATAGCCAATCACAGACTTGAAATACAGAAATTTACAAGTTTAGACGGTTGAAATCAATTCAGTTGCATGCAAACAGTGTTCCTAACCGGACGCAAAAAGTGTCCTCGAGAAGTATAATACGTATTCGTGCTAGACAAAAACAGTTTACGTATTAAAAAGTGCAAGTATTTAATAAAAAACATCTCACAGCTCTCTCTCTCTCTCTCTCTCTCTCTCTCTCTATCAGTGAAGTGTTATACAAATCGTGTTAAGCATTAATAAAACCAGTGAAGTAAAATTATAACCTGTGTAAGCCTACATTCTTAGTTGCACCACAACCCTGCCAAGAGAAACGTGTCTCTTAACAATAAATACTGACGCAGCCGAGGCAAACATAAATATTTAATACTTAAAGAAACAGTCAAATTACAAAATTAATATTTTTAAATTTGGGGCGAAGGCTACCGAAAACTGTTTACTATACGTGCGGTTGCAACTACTTCAAGTGATCGGCTCCCCAAAATTAATGTTCCAACTCCATGAAATTGAATTTAGTTTGGATATTAACTTTTTTGCTTGAGTTATTCTTTTCTTTATTTCATTATTCAGTTTTGAGCTCAGTTTTACGCCTAAGTATAAGTCCCGTCGATTTGCAGTTGTTTCTCGCGATTGCATGGAAAGAGAGGTAGCTGTACCCTTCGTGGGTGTTGATAAATAATTAATTAATTATGGCTACACGTTAAATCACCTTCTTATTAATTTTAATGCGTTGCCCGATAGCTTCTTCTCTGGTCGCTGCCCTCTGCTGCTGGAGATGTGAACTGGAATGCGGTCTCCTCTCATACAGGCTTTCTGTATCATTAACAATATGCAGGTTAGCATGCATTGTGGTGAAGCACATCTTTTAATCAGGTAGTGCGGGATAAGAAGTGGTGGTTAATTATACAGAGTGATTTATGAAGAACTGGCACACTTATTTATTTAATTGTTTCAAAACGAGTTATGCTAGCATACCTGAAATGCAGAGGAATTTTGGGAGATTATTTACCTCTATAGCAAATGTTGAAAATGTCCTATCCTGCATAAGGCACAACTCAACACGTTATTCCATGTTAGTGGCCATTTGTTGGAGGACTCTGTTGTCAATAGCTTGAATCTCCTGTGTAATGTTGTGCTTCAGATCGTCCAATGTCTGGGGACGTGTGGCATAAACCCTGTCTTTTAAGTAATCCCATAGAAAGAAGTCTGGTGATGTCAAATCCGGAGATCTCGGTGGCCACAGGTTCTTGGAAATTATCTGGTCGTCAAAGAAACTTGCAATTAGTGCCATGGATTCATTTGATGTATGGCATGTAGCGCCGTCCTACCGAAAATATCCTTGACTCAGTTCTACATCGTCTAGTTGCTCAGCAAACTTCATGAAAATCCGTCGGTACTCTGCAGTGTTCACATTGTTTTCAAAAAGTTGGTCCCAATATTCTCTGTGCAGATATTGCGCACCAAACTCCGATTTTAAGCGGGTGCATAGGTGCTTCATGAACAACGTATGGATTTTCGCTAGCCCAATAGCGTGAGTTATTTGAGTTCACATAGCCAGATAAATGGAACCATGCTTCATCTATGAACCACGTGATGGATAATATGGCCGGATTTTGTACAATGAACGCCTGAAATCAACGACAGTAATTCCTTATCTGGTTCCTGTAACTGATGGACAACCATAATCATATACGGCTTTAGGCCTGCACTTTTCACAGCTCTCTGACACATTGAGTAGCTGTACCCTGTCTCCTGCGACAAACGTCTTAATGATTTTTGGGTGACTGATCCAATCGTGCTCTTACGTCAACAACCGTGGGAAGCCTAGATGAACGAGTTTTGCCTTTTTCACTCACCAGAGATCCAGTTGTTTCCAATTTGTTTACTAGTCCCAGTATTGCATTTCTTTGGGGACGATTCCGAACACCAAATTCTCTCTTGTATGCCCTTTGAGTAGCTGTAATTCAATTCATAATCCAGTATTGCTTCACAAGGAAGAGTCGTTCATTTAATGTGTACTCCATTTTCACGATGACTAGAACAAAATCTCAAAAACAGTTGCCAACAATAAAACTAACAATTACGAATAAAACATGAACATCTGCGTATCTAGTGACAGGCAATCGAAACTCCAGAACATTCTGCTTAATTTGGTGCTAAAATTGGGGCATTGGGTGAATTTTGAACAGAGTAATTAAAGAAAGAAATGTGTCAGTTCTTTATAAATCAGTCTTTACAAATAAATACACCAGGCGCAGGTTATGAATATACTTTATAACCTCTTGGATGCCAAACGAACACTAAATAAACCGACTAAACTCTGTGAACTACAAAGATTCCATTGAAATCTACCGCTTGGTGACCCACACGGTAAAGTGTCACTTCTAACTCATCTCAAAGCCAACTACTTTAACATGGCGCTATCTTTTTGGATTGGCGTAATATAAGCTTAAATTTAAAATTGTACCCCATCATGCTGTAATCTTCTGTCAGTAGCTACTGCCACTTGTATTTGAATCTGATTTACAGGTCCACCCACGCTTCTTCCAACGTTCCGTTGGAGAAACTAACAGCCGTTTTCTTAGTTTTAACAAAGTTTTCTCAAGGTCTTTTTCCAAATCTTCCTCTCGCCAAGATTCTTACTGCACAAAAAACCCTTTTTATAACCTTCCTTTTGTCCACACTATTAGTATTAAACATTTTCAGTACAGCTTATACCGTAATATGTATACAAAATACTTATGATTACTAAAACGTTCTCCCTGTCCTCGTCATATTGAGATCTAACATAGTGTATGAGTAATCAATATTAAATGTTTTTGAATATTTACACGTATATCAAAATGAAATTATAATTAATAAAGGGCTGATACAAAGAGCGCCAAAGAAAATCTCTCTGCACTTCACGTCTATGTCATCTTATTTAGCGTTGTACGTGGCCATGCGAAGCCATGGCCATTTCATTGATTGCTTTATGCCACAGTGCAAGGGTGCGCCACTCCTTCTGCTAAATATTTGCACCAATAACCACAACAAAGGTTACAAAATAGCGTAGAAACGAGATATATTTTTACGCTCTTGATTGTATTGGCTAAAAGAAAAAGAGGTAAAGCGAGTGCATTCAGTTTGTCATACAGACCTCTTATCGTGATTGTTAGCCATACCTTATCAGCTAGTGCAGGACACGCCTTTGAAAGCGTTAAAACCTAAGGGGAAAACTTGATGAGTGCCCAAGTTAGCGAAATGTAGAAAGTGTAGTGTGAGAAGATTTTCAGGGGGTGCAAATTAAAGCTTGAATGGTATTCATTAAGTACATAGCAAGGCAGCACTCTATAACAAAAAATAAACAGAACTGTATTCTCACAGTGGTATAAATGCTTCTTGCTGCAAACATAACTAAACAATAAATAAATAAAGCTTGTTTCCCTCTAATTCAAACTATAATTGGTTAATATACCTTTACTAGCATATTGCTGATAGGAGTACAACAGGATTATAGACAAAATATAACCGAATTTTATTGCCATAATATGTATGTCATATTCAGTAAACCATATACACATTTATCTCTAGTTTCTAAACATGATCAGTCAATTATAACAAAAGAGTAATTTGCTTTTGTAAACGAATATCCTCTGCTGATGTTTTACGGGGAGTGCCCACTTTCTGTAGACCGTCTTTCCCACTTTCCTGAAATATTTTTATCCATCAATTTACTATAAAACACTTTTATGTACGGCCATTGCACTTCGACCAGCCTCCCACATACCCACGATACGTCCACGAGTAATTTCGCTAATATACGGCATGACTGGTTCCGAGACAATAAACATGTTTTGGTTTCAATAATATCATAAATGTTAAAGGCATCAACCTCCCCTCTTTTCCCCTTATTGCTGTGTTATCAAGCCACCACACTCTGCGATAGGTAAGGTGAAGGACTCGAAAGAACCCAGAAAAGATACAAAATCTGTCGAAGATTTTCTTTGGCGCTCTGTGTACATGTAACAAAGTTACCGCTTTAGAGTGGAATTTTTGAGCTAGTAGCGTTCAGTTCTTAAATATTTGACTATCGCTATTCCTTATAGCGAAAAGTGTTATGTAGCTTTCCTGTAAAAGCTTATCTCGATTAAAAGAAAGTAGACAGACAAATAAGCGTATGTAAGAATAGATTGTATGCCCACTAATAATCGATAGGGTGTAGAAATGCATGTGCATGTAACCCATCAGAACCTCCTTTCGCCATTTGGATAGGCGGGTATTTATTGCAATGTGGAATGCAGCGCTGGATGCTTTGCATAGCAAAGAACGGCACCTGGTGTAATGTAGTGCTAGTATCTTTACCTGCGACGTTTTCGGAGAACTATTTAAAGCTGGTTCACGATGCTACGATAACGTCCTATGATGCATGCAGAACACGTGTGTTGTGCTCATTACCTATTCTACGCCTATGTCCATCTGGAGAATCACGCTTCACAACTGGGGCGGGGTACTCAATGGCCCGTGACTATATCGCACTCTTTTACATGACCTGCTAAGTGTTTCAGAACATATATCTCAGAAATGATGCACACAGACCACCTGGTCTCGACTCAACCTCCTGGGGCTGTTACCTTCGCGAGCAGGGTTCGTTTCCTCGTTCACATTGGCCGTGAAGGTGTTAATGCATTCTTTAGGGCGTCGACAGCTTTAGTTTCCTTATGAAGGGTGTATGGGTGTACATCTGCCGTGGCTAGCATATCAAACTGTTCAAGGGGGGGATCTGATGTGATAAATTCACACGACTCTCTTTACAAATGACAAGCTCACATATTATAGCCATTATGTTTATACCATTCATATTAAAAAGTGATTCTTATATTCTCACCACTTTATTCACCATAAATGTTTACCCAGGGAATGTTTCAAATTAGTGGCTCCTGAGAATACACTTTGAGTGTTGTAGAGAATTTTGTTTTGTTAACACAGATGATTCTCTGACAGCGTACTCCCACGATTTTATCACTAGGTTCACTAATTCCCACTTAAAATCAGCATTTGACGGATATTTACTTCACGATGTTTATTAATTTCTCTACTATGTATAGTAAGTACGGGAAGTATTGCATTCCAGCCAAAAATTTGATACCGAGATTTCACCGTAAATACATATTTTGAGGTGCCCTGAATCCAAATAAAGCATTTTTGGAAATATATGCTTGTGTGTATCTGCCTGTGAACAGAAAACTCAAAAACGAAAATTCGGATAAATGCCAAGCTTGGTATTTGAGATTAGTATCTTTCAAGGATGCGACACAAAGATTTTCAAGAAATTCTCCCCACCGCAGACTACCCTTTACATGGAACATTTTTCGAAAAGTTTGATTTTCTAAAAAAATGGCCCCAACAATTTTGATTAAAATATCATATATTTAAAATATTTTTATAGCAGATAAGACGTATATCTTGAATTTCCTGGGAATGTACACAAAAGTCCTCTTCATACTAAATGAAGTTTGCATAACTAGTACACCGCAAGAGATAGACAAAATGTTACTACATGAAAAAATGTAGATCTCATTAAAACACACAGTTTATGCCATATACTTTTTTGTCGAGTATACCATTTCCGGGATATTCAGTGTTATTTGTTTGAATTTTCCAGTACTTATACTTCTTCTCAAATGCGAATTAGTTTTTTGTCCTGGTAATACAAAGAGAATGGAATGTTCCACATAGCAACCAGCTCTTAAAAGATTTGACTATCGCTTAAAGCCTACCGAATCATATTGAGTTTTTATTTATGGATGCTCTTTAACTATGGTCCTTAGCGTCCCACTGTATATTGAGCGAGAAAGACCGGTAATACACGAGACCACCGGCTTTACTTCCCTTCCGAAGGAAAACAAGCCCGAAAAAAAATCCATCGCCCTCCGCCGGGTTTGAACCCTCGACCTCGGGAACTAGAGGCTAGCATGGTAGCCACTGCACCAGGGAGGAGACATTAAAGCCTACCGTATTCCCCTTACACCTACAAGAAAATTAGCAATACGATAGTTTCTGTAAATGTTTATCTCCATTAACATGAAGTATGTACATGGAGAATGAGCGTTTGTAAAAATAGTTTGTACAAGTGTAGAGAAAGTCATGTGAATGCAACACACAAGTTTTTTTTTTTTTGAAAGTTTCGGAAAGTTGCGTCGACAATTGCTATTTAACACATGGATAGGTATTCAATACAAGTCACTTCGGCATTATACAGAAGTTAGTTCCGGCGTTCTGCGCGATACTTAACGCATTTAGTAAATTTGCATCGTTTTTGAAAAATCTGATGTGTTGCACTCACATGACTTTCTCTACTCTTGTACAAACTATTTTTAAAAACGCTTATTCTCCATATGCTTCATGTTAATCCAGATAAACATTTGCAGACTCTATCTTATTGCTAATTTTCTTGTAGATGTAAGGGGAAAATATATTTACAAGGGCAATATAGAAAACAGTAGCCTTTAAGCACATACATATCTCTTAATAGCTGGTTGCTAGGTGCAGCACCATTCCCTTTGCCACAGATTAATACTCTTTGCATATCCAAGACAAAACAATGAATAACGAATTCCCATTTTAGAAAATAAGTATTGAAAAATTTAAAGGAATAACAAGCAATATCTCGAAAATGGTTCACTCAACAAAAAAAAATATATATGACATAAATTGTGTATTTTAACGCGATCTACATTGTTTGTGTAGTAAAATGTTGTCTATCTCTTATGGTTTACGAGTTATGCAAAAGTCGTTCACAATAAAGAATACTTTTGGAGACATTCCCAGGGAATTCAAGATATACATTTTATTTGTCCTAAAAATATCTTAAACATATGATATTTTAATCAAAATCGTTAGAGCCATTTTTGAGAAAATAAAAATTTTCGAAAAATCTTCCATGTAAAGGGTACTCTGGGGTGGGGGGATTTTCTTGAAAACCTTCGTGTCGCATTCTTGGAACATACTAAACCTAAATACCAACTTTGGTGTTTATCCGACTGTTCGTTTCTGAGTTATGCTGTTCACAGACACAGACAAACACACAGACACACACACGGACATGTTTCCAAAAATGCTTTTTTTTGGATTCAGGGGGTCTCAAAACATGTATTTCCGGTGAAATCTCGGTATCGAATTTTTGGGTGGAATACAATACTTCCCCTACTTACTATACGTAGTAGAGAAAGTAAAAATGTAAATCTCTTAAGAGAGACAATTTATTTCAAATAAATTTTTTGTGGCATAAGTCATTTCTGAGATATCTAATACTAATGGTTCCAAATGCTCATTTCATGGTCATTCTAATAAGATCTGTCAACATTCAGTTGTTTCTTGCGATTGCCTGTAAACAGTATGTCCAGTTCTTAAACATTTGACTATCGCGTTCTCTTTGTATCTATAACGAAATGCGTTATTAGCTATTTCTGCAAAGGTTTATTTACATTAAAATGAATTAGATAGATAAATAATAAGCTTTACTAAGAATAGATTGTATACCCACTAATAAATTGGGATGTATTACATAAGATTTTTTAGTTTCTCTACTATTACTACTACTTAGCTAGGGAAGTATTGCATTCCACACACAGAAATATCACCGAATATACGCGTTTTGAGGCTCTCTGAATCCAGAAAAGAAGGTATTTTCAGAGAAAGGTCCTGTGTGTGGTGTGTATATAGCATATCTCAAAAATAGAAACTCTGTTAAATACTGTGCTTGGTATTTAAATTTAGAATTTTCCAAAAATACGACATGAAGGTTTTCAAGAAAATTCCCCAACTTTAAACTACTTCTTAGATGGAATTTTCTTTCTTTCTTAAAAACAACCAGTGTGTTTGATTAAAGCTCTAGAGGTATTTTGATAACAAATAAAATTTTATCTTAAATTTTCTGTGAAATATCTTCTGCAAAGGTTTATTTGGATTAAAATATAGAAGATAAAAAAATAAGATTTAGTAAGAATATTCTTGATAAAAGATAGAGGTTAGAGAAAGAAAAATTGAGTTTTATTTATGGACGCTCTTTAACTACTATGGTTCTTAGCGTCCCATTCCATTGGGCGTGAAAGACCCGAAATTTTGCTCAGAGGCCTCTTTATCAGGCTTGAGGTTCTTTTACGTGCCGTAAATCTACGACACGGGACCATCGGCTTTACTTTCCTTCCGAAGGAAGCCATGCTAAGTATTTTTACGCCCGAAAAATCCATCGCCCTCCGTCGAGTTTGAACCCGCGACCTTGGGAACTAGAGGCTAGCACGGTACCACTAGTCCACGGAGGACGACTTAGAGAAAGGCATGTGAATGTATAAAATCAGATTTTTATAAATATGTATAGATTTTACATGACATGGCATACGTTATAAGTCAAAACTGTTGCTATGTTGTTAAGAAAACGGCCATCTATCCAGCACTGGCAGGAACTAGTAGTGCAGAATGAATGACACTCGCCCGATATTGCCCCGAGGTCTGTAGCGGGTTTAAACACTCGGCAGATCTAAGCTTACTTTTTGCCATGCCGCTAAACATAGCCCCTAACTTCTCTCTTTCGAAATGAATTTTTAGCCCTGCCGAGAAAACAAACAACCATGTTTGGATTTCGCTGTCCGATATGAAATATCACTGCTTCTTGCCGTGGGATGCTGCCTGGCCTCGTATAAACAAACAATATACAGCACGCAAAACAACAAAAGTTTAATAGACTAATTGGAAAACAAGTGTTCCTTCCCTACGATTGTTGCTGCCAACTGCCGTGCACAGCGCTGGTATCGCTCCGAGCGGCCTCGCCAACCAAAGTACTAAAGTTTCTCTCCCATAGTAAACCTATAGCAGTCGATAACAATACAACATGGAAACAAAAGACTGCCACACAATGCAGCTTTAGTTTGTACAGCCCTGAGTGCAATATATTATTCATTTTTGAGAAAGTATTCAATTAATGTTTTGAATAGCCCTGTTTTCAATAAACGAAATTGAAGGACTGACTACTAAATATTATTTTAAACGCGAAAGGAATAAAAATTAAAGAAAGCTTTTGACATACACTTACTTTTATGCAAACTTAAAAATTCACATGACTCTCTCTACCTGCTGTCGCTTATTAGTGGGTATGCAAATTATTCTTACGAAAGTGTATTTTCCTTTTACTTAATTTTAATCTAGATAAACCTTTCCGGAAATATCTGCATTACACATTTCGTTATAGATACAAAGGGAATAGCGACAGTCAAATTTTTAAGAACTGGACGCTATACTCTGGCCTTAAAATGCCGCACTGCCTCCATTACATCGCGAGAAACAATCGAAAATTTACGGGACCTTAAAAGAATGGCTTAGTATTGAACAATTTTACAATTAACAACGTTCATCTCGGAAATGGTTGATGCCACAAAAAAGGTAAATTGTATATATTAAAGAGATCTGGTTTTCTGTGTAGTACGTTTTCGTCTATCGCTAAACGTTTACCAGTTATACAAGATTACAAAATTCCTTCGGAATGTAGAGGATTTCATAGACTATTCCCAGGAAATTCAATATATACACAAAAAAAATGGCATAAGCGTTATTAAAGGTTCAAATTAGTTATTTCTTGGACACTCTCTTGAAGTCCTTTCAACATTCAGTTGTTTCTCGCGATGTCATGGAAACAGGAATGTCATGGAATTTTAAGGCCAGCATATTGTGTTCAGTTCTTAAACATTTGACTGTCGCTGTTTCGTTTTAATCTACAACGAAATATATAATGTAGCTATTTCTGCAAAGATTTATTTGGATTAAAATGTAGTAGATGGGAAAATAAGCTTTAGAAAGATTAATGGAATTAATTGCTCTTTGAGGCAGTGTTTTTAACACAAATGCTACTAGTCATGATTAGGGCAGCAATAATGTAAATTTTGTAACAGTTTAAAATTAGCCAATCAACAGCCAGAAAAAGCTTTAATAAAATGCAGGTATTCTATTGCACTAGGATTAGCATATCAGAAACTTGAAATACAGAAGCTTACGGGTTTGGACGGTTGAAATATGTTCAGTTGCCTGCAGACCTTGGTAGTAACCGGATGGAAGACGTGTTCTCTAAAGAAATATTACGTATTCGTGTGAAACGAAAATTAAGTATACGCGTTAACAAAGTGCAAGTATTAAATAAAAAAATCTCACATCTCTAATATCAGTGTAGTGCTATTTAATTTGTGTCAAGTATTAATAAAAAGAAGTGAAAATAAAACTTAAAATTTGTGTAAGCCTACATTCTAGTCGCACCACGCCCTGATTTAGAGAAACGTGTCTCTAAAACAATACTGACGCAGCCGAGGCAAACATAAACATAAATAATATATATATAGAAGCAGTTTAATAACAAAGTTAATAAATATTTTTTTAAACTTGGAGCGTAAAAACAAAAATATATCTTCAGATCGGCTTTTCATAAGTAACAAAAAATCTTCTTAAAAATTGACGTCCATACGTAGAGCTAAATAAACAACCCCAACGTAAAGACAATTTCTACTTCATATTGGCACCCAAACGTGGGGATAACAACAGCAGAAAAACACCAACTTCAAATTAACGCCCAAAGCGTGCTGCAAACAAATTCAACAACAAAACACTTTCTTAAAAATTGACGTCCATACGTGGTGCAAAAACCTTCAACAACAAACAACTTCAAATTGGTTTCCCAAAGCGTGAGGCTAATAAACTCCTTAAACAACGTAAACTCCAAGAACAATATATCTACTCCATCTTTCATTCAAGCCGTGTGTTGGACAAAGTTGGATAGGTAGAATCAGACGAATTTAATGTCGTTCCGGCATGCTGCCATGGTAGCTCAGTGGTTAGAGCAACCGGATGGAGACCGAGAGATCCGTGGTTCAAATCCCGGCTATGGCATTAAATTTTTCAGTCGTCTGATTCTGCCTTTCTAACCTTGTCCAACACACGGCTTGTGTGGAAGAACAATTAATTCCATTAATTAACCTAATAGTGGTTGAAACCATGAAGCCCGGAATTTCAAGTACTTACAGCTTAGTAAGTCCTTGTGGTTTACCGGGAAATATTCGAATCAGTTGGGGAAGTTAATGTTGTTCCGGTATATTGCCAAGGTAGCTCAGCGGTTAGAGCAACCGGACGGGGACCGGGAGATCCCTGTTCAAATTGAACTTTTCAGCCGTCTGATTCTACCTTTAGTAAGATTAAATAATAAACGATAGAGGGTAGCGAAAGTCATGTGAATGTATCACGACAGATTTTTCTTCATATTTTAGATGTCTCTAATCATCATGTCTATGGTGGCGTATGCAGTCAGAACGCGTTAAACACTATTAATAGCTCCCTCAGGGAATCTAAACCATTGCCTTTTGCATCCACGATGGAAGCGCCTGCAAACATGCCATAGGGAAAGGTACAGAGAGAGCCAAAAGATTACGAACCGGCTGCGCGTTGTTTTTCCTGTCCGCGTCCTCGGCTTTATGAAAGTGTGTTTGAGGCCAGAATTATTAGTAGAGATTTGTGGCCCCCCTCGGTCCCCCGACCTAACCCCCTGCGTTTTCTATCACTGCGGTAATTTAAAACATAAAGTGTAAAAGACAAACCCACACACCCTGGAAGAATAAAAACAAAATATCCGTCAGCATTTCTCAACGTGATCTACGGCGAGAGATGGATAGTTTCCTAAAGAGGTGCCACAAATGTATAAACAACGACGGTGGTCAGTTTCAGCATTTTCTTTCATAAAGTTGGCAAGTAAAGACCTTAAAAGTATTTTTAAAAATGTTGTATGGTTTCATCCGCGCCTTTCTATGATAGCGGCAGACGGCAACGAGCGCCGAGGACACGGACAGGAAAAACACTGCGCAGCCGGTTCGTTAGTTTTTTGGTTCACCCTGTATATCGCCATTAATTAAGCGCATATTATAGACACCATCGACTTTAGTAGGGATCGAACCCACAACTTTGGACACAGAAAGCTAGCTCTACGTTAATAGGCAGTATGTTGTCCGCTTGTTGCGAAAGATAACCTTCATTTTATTGAATACTGTTTTGAAGGAAAGGCCCTACCGCCGCTCGCTGCGCGGCCTCCTGTAATTACGGCAGTGATTCATTGAGCTCGAGAACCGCCTGGCTACTGGGATGTCATTATCGAACTAATTTGGGAAGGAGTTTGTCTTTCAGGATTGTACTTTTGTTAAAGTCAGTAGTCCGACTGTTCACGCCCAGAAAAACACACGTTGAGGGTTGTCCAAACAAAACACTTCTATTCGTTCTTCCCCTTCTAGTCTATCAGGAGAAAATGTGCTTCTGTTAATACTAGTAGTTCAACTGTTCACCACCCTTCGTCGCCCCTTTTCGCTGTTAACATGCTTTCTCTTTTTATCTCCTCGCTCCTTTAGAATCTATAACGTTTCTTGCCGCTCTTTTTTTTTTTTTTTTTTTTTGCTTTGAAGTCGAGATTTTACCGGAAATATATGTTTTGAGGCCCCCTGAATGACACAAAATTTTAGAAAAAGTTTCTGTCTGTACGTCTGTGAACAGCATAACTCAATAACGGAAAGTCGGATAAACACCAAACTTGGTATTTAGGTTCAGTATCTTCCAGAGATGCACCACAAAGGTTTTCAAGAAAATCCCCCTAACCCAGATTACCCTTTACATGGAACATTTTTCGAAAATTTTAATTTTCTCAAAAATGGTTCTAACGATTTTGATTAAAATATCATATGTTTAAGATATTTTCATGATAAAAGAAATGTATATCTCGAATTTTCTGGGAATCTCCAAAAGTATTCTTCATTGTGCACGACTTTTGCATAACTGGTAAACCATAAGAGATAGACAAAATTTTACTACACAGAAAATTTAGATCGCGTTAAAATACACAATTTATGTCATATACACTTTTTTTTGAGTGAACTATTTTCGAGATATTGCTTGTTATTCCCTTAAATTTTCCAATACTTATACTTTTTCTCAAATTCGTTATTCATTTTTACTTACTCTACTACGTAGAGTAAGTAGGGGAAGTATTGTATTCCACCCAAAAATTCGATACCGAGATTTCACCGGAAATACATGTTTTGAGACTCACTGAATCCAAAAAAAGCATTTTTGGAAACATGTCCGTGTGTGTGTCTGTCTGTGTGTCTGTGAAACAGCATAATTCAGAAATGAACAGTCGGATAAACACCAAACTTGGTGTTTAGGTTCATTATCTTCCAGAGATGCAACACAAAGGTTTTGAAGAAAATCCCCCCTTCTCCAGATTACCCTTTACATGGAACATTTTTCGAAAATTTTAATTTTCTCAAAAATGGCTCTAACGATTTTGATTAAAATATCATATGTTTAAGATATTTTCATGATAAAGGAAATGTATATCTCGAATTTTCTGGGAATGTCTCCAAAAGTATTCTTCATTGTGAACGACTTTTGCATAACTGGTAAACCATAAGAGATAGACAAAATTTTACTACACAGAAAATTTAGATCGCGTTAAAATACACAATTTATGTCATATACACTTTTTTTTTGAGTGAACCATTTTCGAGATATTGCTTGTTATTCCCTTATATTTTCCAATATTTTTTCTCAAATGGGAATTCGTTATTCATGTCCTGCATATACAAAGAGAATGGAATACTCCACATAGCAACCAGCTCTTAAAATATTTGACTATCGCTTAAAGCCTAGCAATTCCCCTTGCATCTACAAGAAAATTAGCTATAAGATTAACATCTCGATATCTCGATTAACATGAAGCATATGGAGAATAAACGTTTGTAAAAATAGTTTGTACGAGAGTACAGAAACTCATGCGAGTGTAACACATCAGACTTTTTTGCTTGTTTTGATGTTACTATATTTTGCGCTCGAAACCTTCTTTTAAAGGATTTTCTATCCATATTATGGAAATCAGTAGTATGGTATACTTGTAAGCTACGCTCGTGACCACAGTTTGACTTGCTTAAACACAAATCAGCATATGGAAGGAAATAACAAAATATTTTCATGGGCTGTATTATCTCGCTTCTTAATTTTGATTTGCTTCTGCTGGATTCACAGATTTTGGTCTCCGGAGTAGGTAAATGTAATGGCTGAGAGTGAATCAGCTATTGAAGAAATGTGATCTGGTGTATCATCTAAATCAGCTTCATTACAACTCAGTTAACGCTGCATGTTTCATGAATATTTCTACTCCTTCCCATGTTTTGCATGCTTTCATTTACACACCAGAGAATATGGAACGTAGCATTGGTTCATCCATAGGAAATGCAGTCGCGGTCTATCAAGCACTAAAGCCCAGCTACTCTTTTGGGACACTCTCGTTTCCTTTCATTCCTTAGCTAGCATAAAGTTAAACGTAACATCTTTCAGTAACCCTGCTAAAAACAGATGTGGTCATGCTGCTAGGGGTGGGGCTAAACTTTGTCAGTACTAACATAAGCAACTCCGTTCCATTTTATTCACGCAGATCTGCGAGGCTGTGATCATACAGAACTGGAGTTATGTTCCTACGTCGGATCTCAAATTCATCACCCATCTCCTACTTTAAAACTATCATGCATCGCGTTTGTAATCCGTCACTAGCTTGTAAGCATGCATATGCACTGCGTAAGGAGAACCTATTACTTCCTTTCTTCCACATTTTCTGAGTTGTGCACCCCTGGTCGTGTATACCACATCAACCAGCAAGTTAGTTGTGTTTTCGATATGATGGCCAAATACGAGGGCGGATCGAAAAGTAACGCATAATAATTTTTTCTGCCTTGGTATTGCAGCTGGAATATTCCAATTTCACACATATAGTTTGAAGCTTTCACTACAGAGGGCATTTTTTGTTTCATGTGCAGCTCTAGAGATAGAAGCGTGAACTACGCAACAAAGATGGCGCGCATGTTACTGTCGTCCACGTGTGAAGAGCAGAGAGGTGTGGGCCAAACGACATAAACCGAGTGCTATTCACAGGGACATGCATGGCGTATATGAGGATACTTGTATGGACCGTAGCAAATGTCTCCAGGTGGTGTGCATTCTTCCTAGAGGGCCGTGTGAACCTTAGTGATTCGCCACGTTGCGGGAGGCCGGTAACAGCTGCAACCCCGCAGAATGTCAGAGGCACTGAACCGGCAATTTTGAACTACCGGCGTGTGCAACTGCGAACCTTCTCGCAACAGTTCAACATTTCCTATAGTGCAGTGTACGATATCGTAACGTTAGTGGTCGCTGGGTGCCTAAGAACCCGGCAGACAACCACAGGGGCCAGCGAATGATGACAAACTTGGATCACCTAACGCGGTGCACCGCAGAAGGGCATGACTTTCTGAAAGGAATCGTCACTGGTGATGAGTAGTGGGCATACCACCACACCCCGAAACCAAGCAGGCAAAGTATGGAGTGGAAATATGCTGGCTCCCCAGTAAAGAAAAAACTCAAAGTGACTCAATCTGCTAGGAAAGTGTTCTGGGATATGCATTGGTGGACTTTGCTGAACACGGGACCACTGTGAATGCTGCAGCCTACATGAAAACTTTGGTGAAGTTGCGTCGTGCCCTTCTTGACAAACGCCACAACATGATGCTGACGATGTCAAAATTCTTCATAGCAATGCTCGCCCCCATGTTGCTGCTGCTGTTCGTCAGAAAATCACCAAATTTGGTTGGGTAGTGCTCCAGCATCCACCATACAGTCCGGACATTGCACCGTCGGACTTTGATCTGTTTGGTCCCATGAAGAAATTCCTGGCCGGCCAACGCTTTGCGACAGATGCGGAAGTGAAATCAGCAGTCTGTAGATGGCTGTACTCCAAGGAAACGGACTTCTACGAATAGGGCATATTGAAACTGGTATCACGATGGGAGAAATGTGTTGAGAAACTTGGTGATTATGAAGAAAAGTAGATAATAGGTGTTTTGTAAAAAAATTATTGTGTGTTACTTTTCGATCCGCCCTCGTAAATTTCCCATGACACTTTTCCCTAAGCCACTACATCTATTAATTCTCTTACAAAGTATCAACGTTGCGGACCTTTACCTAAAGTGATTAGTCCTTTTCTGCAGTTTCCCCTTTCATCTATGCTTTAATTTTCCATTCTTAACCCACTCTTCTTGTTCGTTTCTTTCTTCTCACATTTTCAAGTCCGTATCTATCTACACTATATTCACTCTTAGGTTGATTCGTGGCAAAACAAACCCACGTGGTCAGTGCACCGTGTTGCAACACGGTAACAATGCGCCCAGGAAAGTAGTCCCATGCTAATCTCTGAATTTTAGAATGAATTTATCCTTAAATAGTATAATATTCTATACAAATACCTATGGTTTATTTAACGCTGATTTATACCGTAAAACAGAGCTACAAGTTCCATGACTTGAGTCACCTGACATCCGCAGAATATTGTTTATAGCCAGAAACCAGCAGTTGTGTTTTGCACTTGTGTTTTCGTCGAATTACATAAAGTATTAGCCGCGTAAGCCATTGACTAGTGGTGAAAAAACAATGGTGTTGAATCTTTATTATAAGTTATGTGAGAAATATCCAACACTTTCCGCGAATGAAATGGTGAAATTAACTTCCGAGTTCACCGGTGTTTCGAGTACAAGTATAAACAGAGCTTGTGCAGAAAAATGTGAAACGAGAAAAGTAGTTACACCCGGAAAAAAAGAAAGCATACGAAATACGCGATGCAAGAATGTAGTGATTTTAAGAAGAATGCAATTCGCGTAACAGTGCACAATTTCTTTTTTTAAAATCAGCCGCCAACAGTTAATATTAAGTGCCGCTTCCAGAGAGCGAATAAATTAAGTTATCGCATACCTGTTACTTTATTTTTCGCTCATTAATTTTAGAATTAACTATTATTATATGTGCAAACGTTTATTTGGTTGCAACTATCAATCTTATCACTTTTAACCCTTAACAGAATATTGAAAGTGTGGCAGTATTTCTAGTGCGAATGGCGGAAGGATACATTATAACGGTGCACTGGTCACCTGGGGTTTGTTTTGACGCGGATCAACCTAAGAGTGAATACAGAGTAAACCTTTTTCTTTCCTTTCCTCTTTCTCTTCTCTCCCAGGCTGTATGTGTCTACCCCCACGCGATATAGTTCACTCGTGATGTAGAAACGGCCAGGGGCAATGTTAGCGAAGTTTCCTACATTAATGCAACTGATAGTCAAAGAGAAATTGACGAAGTGCTATTATAAAAGGTTGAAGAGGCACATCATTGGCAGTCCGTAGTGAATTAACGATAGCTGTCACGGTGACGCAAGATCGTGTCTGTCGGTTGATTGGCTGCCGTTTTCCACGTCACGTGCAGGGCATGTGTGATCTCTCTTCACGCACGCGCTGTGTTTTGCGGAACAACACGCTCTGGCGGAGTATTGGACACACACCTTGACTTGCAACGTTGTACACACAGAAACATTTGGTACGTGCCTTAGGATATATAATCTTGACCGTTACTCAGTAACTAAATTAATATGATTATTATTAATAATTATATTTATGGTTTAATAATAATAATTATGGCTTTCCTTCCGAATGAAGAGGACCTAACGGGCTCTACCCAGAGAAGTGAATTCAACATACAGTAGAATTCCACTTAACCGAACTAAAGGCGGCAGAGCGTTTCAGAAAACGCACGTTTTCGGATAATCGATGGTAACTATTTTAAACAGCGAAAGGAAGAACATAATTGCATTCCAAATGTATGTAATACTTCTTCCTCTTCTTTCTCTGTTTAACATCCTCTTATGTAGGACTTACACCCCCAGGACTTACAGGCGGGTGCCTGGGGTCAGAGGCCCGTCGAGGAGCAGACACTCATGGATCAGACAGAATATCCAGGATGGGTGATCAGCCCGATGCCTGGTATGGGAGGAAGGAAGTAGATGAAACGAAATGATGGTGAAATGGATGAAATGAAAGGTGATGATTGAGCAGTTGGTGGAATGAATGGCGGGGGGAACCGGAGACCCCGGAGAAAACCCGCCCAAACGCCGCTTTGTCCACCACAAATCCCACATGCGGGTCCTGGGATTGAACCCAGGTATGTAATAAATAATTATAACATATAATAAATAATTATTTATAATACATAATTATAAATAATGTAATAACAGTGGTCAAATGTATGTAATACTGTTTAATGAAACTAAACCAGTACTGTAAACTATTAAAATACGTATTAAAGTATTTACAAAGACTATTTCATAAAGTATAAACTTTCTTCTCGCAACGCTTGAGGCGATAATTCGGATGCTTAAAAAAGTAGTTAAATATAATTAATCAAGAAGTTATTAGCCATTAATCGAAATTGATAAAAATCTACGGTTTTGACTTTAGGAAATTGAAATTAGTATCTTTGGAAAGCCCATCGAAAATTACTACAGAGTCATCATTTTTGTACATATTAGTAAATAAATTACTTAATAATCAAGCAGTGCTACTTGCAAGATTTTCAAAGAAAAATCTGATGTGTTGCACACACATGACTTTCTCTACTCTTGTACAAATTATTTGTACAAACGCTTATTCTCCATCTAGATGCAAGGGTAATTGTTAGGCTTTAAGCGAGCCAAATCTTTTAAGAGCTGGTTGCTATGTGGAGCATTCCATTCTGTTTATATATCCAGGATATTAAAAAAAAACAGAGAATCACGAATTCCCATTTGAGCAAAATTATAAGTATTAAAAAATTCAAAAAAATAACAAGGAATACCTGGGAAATGGTTCACTCGACATAAAAAATATATGACATAAATTGTGTTTTAACGAGAGCTACATTTTTTGTGTAGTATAATTTTGTCTCTCTCTTAAGGTTTAACCAGTTATGCAAATGTCATTCAGTATGAAGAGGGCTTTTGGAGACATTTCCAGAAAATTCAAGATATGCATTTCATTTGCTATGAAATCATTTAAACGTATGGTATTTTAATCAAATTTTTCGAAAAAAGTTCCATGTGAAGGGTAGTTTGGGGTGGGAGAATTTTCTTGAAAACCTTCGTATCGCAACCTTGGAAGGCACTGAACCTAAATATCGAGTCACTGGTCAACGTTATTGTGATACTGTACTCCTTCCCCATGTGCGTCTTTTCAGAGATGCAGTCGGCCCCGACTTCATTTTTATAGATGACAATGCGCGACCGCATCGAACAGCGCAAGGTGGAGGATCTCTTGGAACGGGTCTACCCGTTCCCCCGATTTAAATCCCATCGAACACGTGTGGGATGCTTTGGGGAGACGCATTGCAGCACATCCACGTGCACCAACGACCATCCAACAGTTATAACAGCGCTGGTGGAGGAATGGAACACCCTACCACAAGAACTGCTTACCAACCTTGTGGCCAGCATGGGAGCACGATGCAGAGCATGCATTGCTGTTCGTGGTGATCAGACACCCTTTTAAGCACCATGTAAACTAGTCGCGGGCATCCTTTCCCCAACCGGCTTCAAAGCGAACGGAAAGCTTTGAAGCCTGACCATAAACCCATCAGTAAACGATTAGTAGGGTCTTCCCATCCCTTAAACACAACACGTTGTCCTTTCTCCAGCTCCACCAAAGCAAAGCGTTGTTGCAATGTCATTTCTGCTGTGACTTCGCTCGTGCTTTTCTTCCATGTTCAGCTAAGCTTCTATATTACTTCTTCAGAGAAGTTATATAGTGTTTTACTTAGTGCAGTTTTGTAAGTTTAGCAGTGTTTAATAGTTATTAGCATTTAATAGTTTAATTAAGATGTGGAGACCTTGGGAAACGAACCAAGTTGATGCCCCTCCGGTCGCACCAGCAAGTGACCCTCTGCCGAATATCAGTAATGCCAAGACCACGAAGAAAAGGGCTACAAAAACTGAATAAGCAAAGCCAGATTTTTATGTGTAATGTTCAAGAACATGTAGAAAAGAACCTTTTATGTGGAAAAATGTTTGTTATTGTTTTGAATTTCTCAAAAACAGCTTAACGATTTTTAGTAAAATACCGCAAGTTTAAGATATTTGCAGGAAAAATAAAATTTGTATCATGAATTTTATATTCTGGGAATAACTTGTAAAATTTTCCTCGTTCTCAACTTGTTGTATTACTGGTAAATTCTAAGAGAGAGACAAAATCTTACTCTGCGTAAAATGCAATCTCGGTAAAGGACAAATTTTAGGTCAAATTGTGTTAACCATTTCCGAGAAATTTTTTGTTGTTGGTTTGAATTTTGAAATACAAGTTGGAAGTCTCTGTTTGTATTTTCCTCGTGGTCATGCTAAGAGCATGGAATTTCAAAGTCATCATATAGTCATCTGTATTTTAAAAATCTGACTATCGCTTTAGCCTATGTATCCTTATATTTACAGCGATATGTGCATTGAAATTTTATCTTATTATTTAAGAAGTAGATAGAATAAGCTTTTGTGAAAGTAGTTTGTAGAAGAGTGAGTAGAGATAATCTTGTTAATATAATACATAAGATTTTTTTTTATTTTCTTTCTTTTGCCTTCGTATTTTTACTTATCCTGCATTTTATAATAAAGCTATTCATTTAAGTAAACAGAAGATGTCATGCTTATAAATCTTACACCTTAAACAATACACAACTTCTTGTATTAGCTTTATATTAATAAAACATTGTTGTGATACAAGTGATAAAAAACTTTTTACCATAGCTCCGCGCACAGCATAATCAAAAATGATGCTTTGATTTGAGAGTAAGAGTTCCTTTCAAAATAAATTAATATTTATGTATTTTAATTATTTAATGATAGTCCAACAATGTATAGTTTATTCGGAACATGTTTCTAAGTTTCTCTCGGATATGTTAACATGCATTTCTATTCTTGTAGCGCAGTATATTAGTTCAGATCATTCATTAGTTCAGTTATATTTTAAAGCGTTTGCAACTTAAATGTAATTACTATGCGATTCATAGTTATTTACATAGTTATTTTGTGTGTAAAGCAAGCAGACAAACTGCATGATTGTATTCTGTACATGTGGAAATCACCTGCAAAGTTTTGCTTTTAAATACTATTTTTAATTTTGGCAACAACGCGCATATGCACATGGATGTCACTAAGATTTTATGGTGCTTGCGGTTAGGGAGGGTAGGGAACAAGTGTTTGGCTACTGCACAAAGGTCGCCGCTTGGGGATCCGAAGGCTGCGATGACCATATCTGTTTCTGTAAATTTAGACAGCCATCATATGTCGTATTGACTTTAGTGTAGCTTATGGTTTATGAATAAAAGTGGCATTTCTGTTCGTCTCCTTGCATATTTCGTTTAGTTGCCTACCGTAGCAGTTCCCTTTATAAGTTTCACCGAGCTATGTTACTTGGCAGTGTCATAGCATGCGAAGATTGCTTTCGTCCTTAGGTTCTGCACACCAGTGTATATTGCGAGCTCCGTTCAGTTTTCACGTGCTACATACCATTCATACTTTCAGCAGAACACGCATCTCAAACGAGGCAAACTTGATGTCGTTGTGAATCTGCTGGTAACATTACAGTGAAGCATTGCCAGCATCTGGTAGTGCAACCAGCATCTGAAAGGGAAATGGATTACAAACAACGAGCCTGATCGTTGCTACTTATGTAGGGCCTTAAGCGACAGGGCGTAGCCGAGGGATGTTTTCTTAGAAGGTGAGAGGACAGGAGCACTTTCGCATTGGAAAACACGCACTTATTTGCTTAACATCTGAAAATCGACGAGACTTCCATTAATAACGGATACTTCGCAAATGGCTGATGCCATAAAAAGTTATTTGAAATAAATTGTATTTTAAGGAGATCTACATTTTTTGTGTAGCACGTTTTCGTCTATCGCTTAACGTTTACCAGTAACACAGGATAATACAAAATTCCTTCCAAATAAGAGGACTTCACAGGTTATTCCCAGAAAATTCAAGATATACATTTCATTTGTCATGTAAAAAACTTTATTGTATGTTAATCAAAATCACTAGAATCATTTTTAGAAAATAAAAAAATTCGAAAAGTGTTCTAAGTAAAGGGTAGTTTGAGTTCGGAGATTTTTTTTAAAACTTTTTGAAATCGCATCTTTAAAGGATACTAACCTAAATACCAGCTTTAGTATTTATTCGACTTTTCGATTTTTACGTATACTGTTCACAGTCACACTCCTGGATCTTGGGTGGAATGTAATACCTTCTCTACCTACTATGCACGTGTAGAGAAAGTAAAAAATCGAGAATTGGTGGCGACTTTCGTTGCACGCCATGTTATTCCTCACTGCTTACGTAATCTGGTATTCCAGCAAACCTTACACAATATGCTCTTTGTCTTTTTACCTCACTTTAACTACTTTTACATTGCTTCGCGACATTCCGTTAGCCGCAATTTTTACTTTCTCTACTACGTATACTAAGTAGGGGAAGTATTGTACTCCACCCAAAAATTCGATACAGAGATTTCACCGGAAATACATGTTTTGAGACCCCCTGAATCAAAAAAAGCATTTTTGGAAACATGTCCCTGTGTCTGTGAGCAGCATAACTCAGAAAAGCACAGTCGGATAAACACCAAACTTGGTATTTAGGTTCAGCATCTTCCAGAGATGCGACACGAAGGTTTTCAAGAAAATCCCCCCACCCCAGATTACCCTTTACATGGAACATTTTTCGAAAATTTTAATTTCCTCAAAAATGGCTCTAACGATTTTGATTAAAATATAATATGTTTAAGATATTTTCATGACAAATAAAATGTATATCTCGAATTTTCTGGGTATGTCTCCAAAAGTATTCTTCATTGTGAACGACTTTTGCATAACTGGTAAACCATAAGAGATAGACAAAGTTTTACTACAAAAAATGTAGATCTCGTTAAAATACACAATTTATGACATATACATTTTTTGTTTGAGTGAGCCATTTTCGAGATATTGCTTGTTATTCCCTTAAATTTTCTAATACTTATAATTTTTCTCAAATTCGTTATTCATTTTTTTTCCTGGTAATGCAAAGAGAATGGAATACTCCACATAGCAACCAGCTCTTAAAATATTTGACTATCGCTTAAAGCCTAGCGATTCCCCTTGCATCTACAAGAAAATTAGCAATAAGATTAACATCTCGACATCTCGATTAACATGAAGTGTTGTGAGTGTAACATCATATTTTTTTTTCATCACGTTGGCACTAACTTGTTACAAGATGTCCGCCATCGCTAAGCGGTCACCAAGAAGGACGCAATATTATGAATAAATTAACAACTCCTGCGTAGATTAAGAACTCAGCACACTTCAAAATCGAGTCTACATATAAGGAAACGCCGATTCCGTAAGTATTAGCACGCACACACATAGAGAAGTGCAGAATGAAAGAGCGCATACACATCAAGGAGAATACCAAGCGTTTCATCATTATAACGCTTCATGTAGTATAGTGGCTCATAATTATCACAAAAACAGAAGCCTTTCGTGTCTTACCTCGAGTGCAACTTTACACCTGCTTCCCGAGTCCTGAATTAACAGTATCATTTCAGCAAACATCATAGCTGAAGCTATCGACCCGAGATTAAACCTGGGCCCTACATCAGCGACGACAACGCTGCTAGACCTGGCACATCAACATCTTCCAGAAACGTCAACCCCCCTCCCAGAAATAACCCTGCACGCCTGCGAGTAGCTATATCATGTCACCGTTTGATAAACACTGTATCTGTTGCTGTTGATTTACTGCTTTGTTTTACAAAAAACGTTTTAACAGTAAAGTAATTCAATAAGACTTGAATACGCATTTTTATTTAGTCACTATGTCACTAAGGGCTTCCAGTTTCTGCTGAATGCGTATTACAACATTCTATTTACCGATATCTCAACCACAAATGCACCACACTGACCAACACCAACGCTAAAATAATAGTGGGCCTCCGCATTGAATGCATGTGCAAGCAGGTAACACTTGTTATAAGGGTACAATTTTCTTGGAGTTTGGGGGTGAAGATTATCGCATAGGTACTAAGTACGTGTATTGGAATTTAGGGTTGTGAACATTGCCAATTGTCGCAGCAGATTTGCCAGCGCGAGTTTGAGCATCTCGTATTTTTACTTTCTCTACTACGTATAGTAAGGAGGGGAAGTATTGTATTCCACCCAAAAATTCGATACCGAGATTTCACCGGAAATACATGTTTTGAGACCCCCTGAATCAAAAAAGTATTTTTGGAAACATGTCGTGTGTGTGTCTGTGAACAGCATAACTCAGAAACGAACAGTCGGATAAACACCAAACTTGGTATTTAGGTTCAGTATCTTCCAAGGATGCGACACGAAGGTTTTCAAGAAAATCCCCCCACCCCAGAGTACCCTTTACATGGAACATTTCTCGAAAATTTTAATTTTCTCAAAAATGGCTCTAACGATTTTGATTAAAATATCACATGTTTAAGATATTTTATGGCAAATAAAATGTATATCTTGAATTTCCTGGGAATGTCTCCAAAAGTATTCTTCATTGTGAACGACTTTTGCATAACTGGTAAACCATAAGAGATAGACAAAATTTTACTAGACAAAAAATATAGATCGCGCTAAAATACACAATTTATGTCATATACACTTTTTTTGTTGAGTGAATCATTTTCGAGATATTACTGGCTATTCCCTTAAAGTTTTCAATACTTATTTTCTCAAATGGGAATTCGTTACTCATTTTTTTATCTTGGATATGCAAAGAGTATTAATCTGTGGCAAAGGGAATGGTGCTGCACCTAGCAACCAGCTATTAAGATATATGTCGATGTTTAAAGGCTACTGTATTTCTGTATTGCCCTTGCAAATACAAAACAAGGGGAACATAGTACGCCTTAAGTCATAGTCAAATATTTTTAGAACTGGTCGCTATGTGTAAAATGTAATTCTCTTTGCATGTCAAAAGATCGTTTCTGCAAATATTTATCTCGATTAATATGAAATAGATGGAGAATAAGAGTTTGTAAAAATAGTTTGTATAAGAGTAGAGAAAGTCATGTGAGTGTAACACATCAGAATTTTTAATTCATTCTGTGTTACTCTTTTCCCCTCCTGCGCCGTTTCGGTTAAGCCGGATTTCGCTTAACTGGCGTTTTACTGAAACCCTTCGTGTCGCACTTTGGAAATACCAAGTTTGATGTTTAATCAGCTTTTCGTTTTTAATTATGCTATACACACATTATATTTGTTACAAATTTTTTTTGGATTCAGGAGGCCTCAAAACATGTATTTCCGGTGAAATCTCGAAATCGAATTTTTGTGTGGAATGCATTTACTACCCCTACCTACTAGGTATGTCGTAGAGGAAGTAAATTTAATGGACAAGGATTTATAGCTTGTGTGCTTTGCTCACTGTATAAAAGTGACGTTTTTTCGCTTTCGTTCATAATATATAGGGATGGGACCTCGATACCGTCGAGGCCACAATACTCTCGATATTCGGTGGTATCTAAGTATGTCTAATATTTTGAGAAAAAGCTTTGATACTTTTAAATTTTTAGGTTTTGCATTATTAAAAGTTGTTGCGTTTACCTTTATCCTAGATAAGGATTGAATGGTGTCGAGACTTCATGATATTGTCTCTCACGTTTCCCCAAAGAGTTGCTGAACTATAGTTCTTGACAGACCTTGACCGCATTTCGTGTTTCATTGCAATATTCCATAGGCCCTTGTGTCTAAATGAAAATATGCAAAACAACCGGAAAAGAGTGGAGCTACGCATGCAGCGTTAACTGAGTTGTGAATGAAGGTGTGTTAGCTGACACGCTAAATCACGTTTCTGCAACAGCCTAGCTTGGTGACTCACTCTCAGCCATTACATTCACCTACTCCTGTGACCAAAATCTATGAACTCAGCAGAAACAAATCAGAGCTTAAGAAGTGAGATGATACAGCGCATGTGAATATGTTTTATATTTAGTTGTTTAAGTTTCATGTAAAATATTTGTTTTTTTCAAGATTGTAGAATAAAGAAGCATTTTATAGGGTTTGTTTTTCTATGGATAGAATATCCTTAAAAAGAAAGTTTTCAGTACAAAATATGGTCACATAGAAAGGGAAGCGTAGAAATTTCACCACCACCAGCCTTGACAATAGGGGATATAGTGCTGTCAAACAGAAACAATTTCGGAATTAGCATACACTACAAAATTGGTTACATACATTTATATATACTAAGAAGCAAATAATTCAGTGAACAAGTTATCGATTTTACATTTTTTTTACAAAGTATGGACTATTAAAAAATAATGGTATTGTTCCATCACTTATAGTATACATAGGTACATTTGTCTGTTACTGATTAAAACTACATTATGTGCAATTATTGGAAACACAAACATGTAATCATCCTTAGGTTTGCTCCTAATACGAAAAATACTTTATAAACAAATTCTAAGACTCTAAACTGTTGTTTATGTATGTTACTTTGCAATTAAAGCAAACAAAACAGAAGTATTTCAATATTTTAAAATAAAATGTGAGGCAGTATTTTTAACACTTAAATAATTTCAGTCTGGTTATATAATGTGTAAATTCAATAACGCCCCGCCTTGAAGCAGTGTGTGTATGTGGTAGTTTGTAAAATGTATGTAACAGTCATTGCATATGCTTATATTATTTTATACATGTTCAATAATGTTATGTAAATATATTACATAATTTAACAATGTAGGAGCTGTGAGAAATAGGTCAAAAGTTGCTAACAATGAGGTAACCTTGAGTCAATAATGAGTAAGAAAGTTTAACAGTACTACTTGTGATTCTTGGAGTAACAATAATGTAATTTTAGAAGGTATACTATTGGACTAGGATTAGCCAATTAGTGACTTGAAATACAGAAATTTACAAATTTAGGCGGTGGAAAACAGTTCAGTTGCCTCAAAACAGTGCTCATAACCAGACGTGTTGCCTGCAGACAGTACTCATAAATGGATGCGTTGCTTGTGCGTCCTCGAGAGATTTAATATGTATTCGTGTGAGGCAAAAATTAAGTTTACGTGTTAAAAAGTGTAATTAATTAATTACAGAATCTCACAGCTGCCTATGTCAGTGAAGTGTTATTTAATCGTATCAAGTATTAATAAAAGGAGTGAAGTAAAAATTATAATCCGTGTAAGCCTACATTCTTAGTCGTACCAAAACCCTACTAAGAGAAACGTGTCTCTAACAATACTGACGCAGCCGAGGCAAACATAAACATACTTAAAGAAACAGTCAAATTATAAAGTTAATATATATTTTTAAACTTGGGGCAAAGGCCAACTGAAAGTACATTTTGCGGCAGTCACCTCCTCCTGTCCGTTGCTCGTAGGCTTACCTTGATGCATGTTCCATGTTGGCTCCAGAAGTTCGCAGTGTGCTGGTTCTCTGCAATTTTATCCTCGGCTAGCTGCAGTAACTTTCTTTAAACTATATGGGAGCATGGACTTATCCTTGTTAAAGGAAGCGTCGATCTCGGGTGGTGATATAAGAAGACATAGACGTGCTTTGGTTATGAAAAGATGACACTGCCGTTTCTTTTTATTTAACTAACCCACATAGTATACAACCTGGTATTGCCGCCGTTAAAATACTGTCCAACGCTGTTAAAACGCGGCGCGGATATGACACGAAATTTAAATATGCTAATTATCTCTTTACGAGTAGCGGTTTTAGGTGTGGTTCTAAAACTGTATTTATTCCCTTTTTGGCGCGATATCTCACATATCCTGCAGCATCTCTCCCTGACCACACATGACAAAATGCCAAACTGCCCCTGATTTGCTCCAAACAGATCCATTTATAGTCGCAGGCTTCTGGGACTGCTTCCTTTCCTATTGGTCCATTTTTTAGCGCCACTCGACGCGTCTCACTATTTCGTATAAACTTCCAGGGATCTCATTGGTTCAAGTTTAATATAAATCGCGGCTTTTCCTAAATTTACCGTTAAGTTATCTGTCTCTCTCACTTGGTCACGGCGAATTATCAAATAAAGAGACAAAAGCGCTACACCCTCGCTGTAGGAATAATGGCCCTGCGACCAGAGAGACGTCATAAACTAGATTTTCTGCCTTCGAAGGCACTATTCCTGTAGCTAAAACATTTCGTCGTGGACAGTATTTTAACATAGCGCTTAAATTATTTACATTAAACCATTTATAACTCTTCTAATATTAGTAACCTAGATACATACATAACGTTAAACCACCCTTCTTAAACTATACAAGCAGTATAAGAAAAAGATATGTAAATAGTATGATTTAACATCAATAAAAATTAATTAATAAATTATCTATAATTACCGTTCTCGGGCTCGGCCTAGAGTTGCCGTTTCAATTTGGGGCGAAGGCTACAGAAATGGGGTACTATACGTGCGGTTGCAACTACTACAAGTTCGGCTCCCCAACAGTTGAGCTATAATACAACTCCTTCAATACAAACTACTTCAGATTGACGCCCAAAGCGTGGTACAAATAACGTAACAAATCACCTACTTCAAGTTGGCTTTTCATACGTAGCAGCAAAAGTAAAGAACAATCCTACTTCAAATGTGAAAAGCAACAAATTTCAATATTGTGTTCACCCAGTACAGCAGAATAGCAACTTGACCGAAGCTACTTGTCAAGCAAACAAGGGACTATTCCTCTCCCCCTTAGTCTGTGTGGGGGCAGCTATCCGGAGCGCTGGGGGAAGCGTGATGTGGAGGTGTGAATATCTATACATACGATAATCGCTCCCTTTAAATCGGCCTATTAATATTTCAATGCCTTGGTAGCTATTGGTTTGTATGGTCTCAAATCCTAGCACTTTCACAATTTTCTTGCACTAATATTATATTAACTAGCATCATCCACAATGAGAACAATGGCAATTGACAAAAATTGATTTTTTTCTCCATTCTTTTCGGAATCCGTTGATGTGTAATTTATGGATTGTTGCACATTTATTAATTGAATTCGCAATTAAGTACATGTCATATTTAAATACGAGCTACCCCAAAAAATCGATACTGAGATTTCACCGGAAAAACATGTTTTGAGGTGCCCTAAATCCAAAAATAGCATTTTTGGAAACATCTCCGTGTGTGTGTTTGTGAACAGCATAACTCAAAAACGAAAAGTCAGATAATTACCAAACTTGGTATTTATGTTTGTATCTTCCAAAGATGCAACACGAATATTTTCAAGAAAAGCCCCCACCTTACCCTGGAAATGTTTTCATTTTTTATTTTCTCAAAAATGTCTTACGACTATGACTATGACTAAACTAGCATATTTACATAGAAGTAAAATATATATATCTTTACTTTTGTTAGCCTGTGAAGTCCTCGGAAGGAATTCTGTATTACTGGTAAACCATAAGAAATGGACAAGAAACGTTCTACTCAAAAAATATGGACTTCTTTAAAGACGCAGTTTATTTCAAATAACCTTTTTGCGTCATTAGCCATTTCCGAGATATTCGTTTTTGTTGGTTTGAATGTTTCAAAGCTTTGTCACTTTTTTAAACTGCTGTCACTGCTCACTTGTTTCTCGTGATATCATGGAAAGAGTATGGACATCTGACTCGAGTCCGTTTCCTCTACACCCTTTATTCCTACAATGAAAGTATAATAAAACTATTTCAGGAAATGTTTATTTCGATTAACACCAAGTAGATACAAATATAAACTATCGTAAGAATTGTCTATAGAAGCTATATAAACAAACGATGATGGGTGTAGAATGTCATGCGAATGTAACAAATAATATATATTTTTGGGGGGTTACAGTATTGCCAGCACTAGCTTCATCAAGTTCATTTTCAATTTGAAGTTACTAAACTCGAAGCAAACGGCCTTATTGTTATCCCATCTTGGAATTTTGGCTTCTGGGCATTCCACTTCCAGGCGCCTCCGGTTTTAGGCGTGCATTCCTGAAAGGTTGGTAGCTCCGCTGGCGTGCCCCATTGGAGGTTGCTGTAACAACTGATTTAAGCACCTTATTAGCAGATAAGATGTTTTGAAAAACGTGGTGTTATTTCGATTATTATCTCTTAATTATATTTCGTGGTTTGGTATCTTTTTGCAACGCTTCAGTGGTCAAACCAAGGCGTCCTTCCTGGTAATTTTATTTGTCCCGCTCTCATACTTTCACCACACTGCATTTGTGTACAGTTTTGTATATGGCTTAACGTCCCATAACATTCAGGTCTGTGGAGATATGAATGAAATGGTGATGTTAAATGAGCCCGGGGCTCAAAAAGCTGGCAGCTCCCGACATTTGCCCGTAACCAGATAAGTCGGTCCAACCGAGATTTAAGTTCTGACTCTGGACGTGTTGTTCATTAATAGACGCAATCTATTCAGTTGTAACAATTGAGTCCTCAAGCTTAATATTTTAATTTTATTTTTCTGACCCGATAAATCAACGGCTTCCTGCTGATCATATAAGCGTTCCGGTCAGTGTTTCCAACACAAATTCAGTCGCCGGTTTCAATGTTAATATTCGTAATGAAACATATCTCCGTACATAACTTCTTTGACCAACTATCAATACAACAACCATTCAAGAATAATCAACAAATTGTACAATTCATAGCCTACAAGAGAATATACATCAACATCCTCCCTCCCATCTCTAATAACAGTACATCTATTGTTTGCAACAAGAAAGAAATTTCATCAACTTTTAATGTTAATTGTGTTTTTAATATGTGTACAGCCCAAGACAAAATAAATGAGCAACAGCCAGAGATACAGTTTGATTCAGAAAACGTCGATAGCATTCGCTGACGCTGCGTTCATAATACACGATTTAATACCACGTTGCGTTCATTTCAAAGCTATGAAGATGCCTTGCAATTTGGTTGTATGCATGGTAGTTGAGCGATGAAACTCATGTGTCTTGTAATTGGAACAACCTGGGTTCGAATCCTTGATGTACATTTCTTTTATTATTTAAGCTTCAATTTGTTAAATATATGACAATTTCGTGTACTTCCCAAGAATAACATATCTATTAATTTTAAGACATTTATGCTTAAAAACACAAACAAATCACAAATTAGTTATTTAAAGAAAAGCTAGAAAAATACACATACAAACTCTGCAACTATACGGATGGTTCTGAAACTGAAAAGGCAATGGATGTGCTGTGATATGTGGAGATATCATCCTCCAATACAAATTACCATCCTTGTTCTCTATATATAGTTGTGAATTATATGCTATTAAAAAGACACTATAATACACCCTGGAAACTGTACATAGTGACTCTTACATAATTATCAGTAACTCTCTATCAGCCTTAAACGAAATACATAATCTTGTTACCATCCTTTATAACTTAGAAAAGTCACTCAATTTCATGTGGGTACCATCTCATAAAAACATACCCGGTAATGAAAGAGCCGATACTGCAGCAAAACAAGCTACAGAACTACCAACACAACATACTAATATCAAAATACCTCTACAAGATGCAGTCACACACTTTAAGAAGAAAATACACAAAGAATGGCTGACCAGCTGGATGAACAATTCTACAAGTAAACTTCATGATGTACGTGGCACTTCAACATATTCATCCAATAAGACAGCTACAGCGGCGAAACCAAATTGTGATATCCCAACTACGAATTGGGCATACTACACCGACACACTCTTATTTGTTAAATAGAAGCTCTCCACCAATTTGTGAAACATGTAAAACAGCATTAACAGTAGCACATATTATACTAACATGTCCAAAATTTGAAAATCAACGCAGTCAGGTTGGTATGCCAGAAATATTTGTGCAGCACTCAATGATGCAACTTTCATCCAGAAAGTAATTATTTTTCTTAAATTAATAATATCCATCAATACATTTAACCAAATTATAACCTGTATGTATACATAACGTGCAAGTATTATACTCTAATCCAATAATGTAAACAACTGTACATGAAAGGTCGTGATAAAACATAGGAAGGTTAAAACGACCCTAAATAAAACTTAAAAAAATTTACTCTTTTTGTTTTCGAAATAAGTGTCGTATTAGTAAACATTCTAAAGTGCATTCCATGCTGCTTCCATACATGTATGGAATTTTAAGGTCCAGTTCCTAAACATTTGACTATCGCTGTTCCCTTTGTATCTGTAACGAAATGTGTAATGTAGCTATTTCTGCAAAGTTTATTTGGATTAAAATGAAGTAGATAGACAAATAAGCTTTAGTAGGAACAGTTTGTATACCCACTAATAAACGATAAAGGATAGAGAAAGTCATGTGACTGTATTATATCAGATTTTCCATTTAGGACTGTAACATTTATTATTTATTATATAGTTTGAAAACGAAAAGGAGCGTGCGAGCATAATCAAATAAGGCTTAGCAATTGGAAATTATTTTATAGTATGTGCAATAA
This sequence comes from Deroplatys truncata, assembly GCA_030765065.1. Lineage (NCBI taxonomy): Eukaryota > Metazoa > Arthropoda > Insecta > Mantodea > Mantidae > Deroplatys > Deroplatys truncata. The sequence continues at coordinate 44,932,409 of CM060981.1, forward strand.
ACATTGAGTTTTCTGGGAAAAAAAATAAAGTTATGCTCGGGATACGAACCCCGATAGGTCTCATTACTACGTACCTGTTTATAACCACTCGGCTGTCAGCGCAAATCTGATAAACGGGACTCAATATGATAGGTGACAACAGAACGAAGCTAAAAGCACGCGTCCCGAGACACCATTGTGAACCGGCCACAGAAACGATTTACGCTTGCTCTTTGTACATTTTAAAGTTCCCCATGAAATTTTGTTCACCAAAGCTGCATTCTCTTTTTAGCAAATATTACATGAGCAGAAGCTAAAAATAAATCCCAAAACTAACTAATTACGAATTATATTATACAGCTGTTTATTGCCGTGCAACTGTTAGTAATAGGATTTCACTTTGTACAGTTCAAAAGACATTTAACAGAAAAGACATGTTATTTATAATAATCCGGTAAACTTCAGAGGGTCTTACATAGCAAAAATACAAAGGTTATTTAATATATTCTATAAGTAGTTAGCTTTTTTAGATTTATTTTTAGCTTCAGCTCTTGTATTCTTCGAGAAATAGTCAGACCAAATCTACACAATTTCTTGTTGGATTGCTTATGATAATTACCCTTCGGTTCCTAAAGAGTATACGAATCACAAAATTCTTTTACTGGATTTAACTTTTAAAAATATTCTATCTGCGTCAATACATAATTAAAGGAACAATAAGAAATATCCGGAAGTATCGGTGAGACAAGGGTCAGATAGATTTATTTATTCTACAGATTTGTTGTTGTTTGATTCGTATAGCCCGTTGAAATTCTACGGTCAGGTTGGAGTTTTGACTTGGGGATAATTACTGTGCTAGTGGATTCTAAAAATTAATTTTACACATTTTTACCATGGAACAACACGCATTCACCCTTCGATATTCTGAGGATGGTAGGGAATTATTCTAGTCAAAGAAACATTCCTCTGCCACAGACGGGATTAAACTCCGGACCTCTGATTTGAGAAGGTAGAACGCTGACCCATTGGCTACAGAGGTAGTCTCTAAACACAATGTATATCTTGAAGTTTTTGGCAATAGTCTGTGGTGAGGTCCTCTTCATTCTGAATTGATTTTGTATAAGGCAGAACCAAAGTATTAACTACACAAACTACGTAGATCTCTTTAAAACACAATTTATATTAAACAGATTTTCTGTGGTATTGGCCATTTCCGAGATATTCACCGTGAATATAACCGTGAAATATAATAACCGTTTTGAAGAGGTGCTGAAAGTCAAATGTCCTGTTGATCAACCCTAAAGTTTTGAATCCATTTCTTCCATTTAGTCCCTTTTTGCGAACTCTTTGATCCTTCTTTTGACTCCTTCTGTATTATCCCCCGCTTCCCCAACTTAATTAGCGGTTTCAATCCAATGCCCTCTTGACTTTTATCATCTACTGACCAGACATTCCCTGTTCAACTGCCGAATTTCCAATTCCACTGATTGGACGTTTGTTTTGCTCACTAGTGATGCGGATCTTGAAAATAAAGGGTTTTCGATGGTAATTTACTGAACATAATCGTGAAAATCATTCTTTCTGCTAGGCACTGGATTTTCAAACCCTCCTCCTTCGCAGCAACATTTTCCAGAATATCTATATACCACAGTGGATGTTTTGAAGAGGTGCTGAAAGTAAAATGTCCTGTTGATCAACCCTAAAGTTTTGAATTCATTTCTTCCATTTGGTCCCCTTTTGCAAACTCTGTGATCCTTCTTTAGATTCCTTCTGTATTATCCCCCGATTCCCCAACTTACTTAAGGGTTTCAATCCAATGCCGTCTTGACTTTTATCATGACCAGCCATTTCCTGTTCAACTGCCGAATTTCCAATTCCACTGACTGGACGTTTTTTTCGTCACTAGTGATACGGATCTTCAACAATAAAGGGTTTTCCCTGGCAATTTACTGAATATAATCGGCAATGTCAATTATTACTGAATATGTCCGTGAAAATAATTCTTTCTGCTAGGCAATGTGGTTTTTCCTACGACCAGCAGCAGAAAAAACAGCAGATATTGTCAGCGACTGGTGAAACAGACGCTGGAAGTCAAGGCCCACTGTTACTGTCTCCAAGTGACGGTCGATAACTCTGTGAAAAGTCAAAGCCAAGGCCTCCTGTAATATCAGGCATGATTGCAAGTGTGGCGTTTCAACGTTCGATAAGGCAAAGCTGTTCTCTGTATCACAAACCCCGCAAGCTGAAAATCTGACCACCACTACTGGCCATTCATTTATTTATTTTTTTAATTGACGGCTTTTATTTATTCGTTGTTGCAGGGCAGATTTCGAGCCCGCAGGCGGACTGGCTGGCCCACACGCCCCCCATCTCTCAATACAGCAGCATTTTTATTTTATTATTTAACGTTTTTTTGTAAACCGGAAAGCGACGGGAAAAAGAGAGGTTAATCCAATAAAAATAAATTCTGTAGAATAATACTGCAGAATTAGCTTTTTCACGAAATGAAAACAGGTACCAAAAGAACAGGTGATACCAATACCAAGCGATAAAGCTGTGATAAAATACGCTAAAACAGGATTAAGCTAACCAAAAGCTGGTGCGAGCACATGTAAAAAATTACCACTAGCTTCTTAACTAAGTAAACATTGTGATTACCACAGACTTTCCAGCATCATATCGCAATCCACGCATCGTTATTTTTATTAATTCGATGTCAAAATTTCACCGGAAAACACATGTTTTGAAGCTATCTTAATCCCCCTCCCCCAAAACAGTTTCTGCTTCTGTACCACGTACCTACTCAATAGGTAGAAAAGGTAATGTATTCCACCCACATATTTCATGTAGAGTATTAACAGAAATACATGTTTTAAGGCCCTCTGAATAGCAGAAGAAAAACATTTTTAAAAAAAATTACGAGCACGTATGCGTGCGTACATATAATTATGTGTGTTTGTGTGTCTGTGAACAGCATAATCCAAAAACAAAATGTCCGATAAAGACCAAACTTAAAGACTAACCCTATATATATAGGGTAGTTAAATTATATTCGAACCCACTCGCGACCTCTCTCTCTCTCTACTGCGCGAGACAGCCGGCAGTAGCCGGGAAAATTACGCCGGCAGAGGCGGACTAAAATCCTTACCTTATAATAGATGCTGGAAATATTGACCTTCAGCTCTCAAACAGGCAGCAGGAATTCTTGTGATGAAACGCCTCATTATGATCAGAAAATTGGAGTGTTAGTGTGCAATAAGTGCTGGAAGAATAATAGGGCCCATATTCTTTGATGAAACAATAAATGCAGAGCGATATCAGAGGTTAATTCTGAGGCCATCGCTTAACAGAAGTAGAGAAATCATATGGTTGGTTCCAACAAGATTCTGCAACAGCACAAACGGCTGCCGAATCATTACATGCAATAGGAGAGGTGTTTGATGACAGAATAATTAGTGTTGGTTTGTGGCCCCCTCGTTCTCCTGACCTAACGAGTTGTGATTCTTATTTATGGGGTTCTTTAAAAGACAAAGTTTATCGTTCCAATCCTCGCACACTACAGGAACTTAGAGAAAACATTGTGCAAGAAATCACAAGAATTCTTGCTGCTGATCTTCGAAGAGTGAGCGAGAATATTTACACGAGATATGCTACCTGTTTGAGAGCAGAAGATCACATTTCCAGCATCTATTATAAGGTAAGGATTTTAGTCCACCTCTCCGGCTGTCTCGCGCAGTAGAGAGAGGCCGCGAGTGGGTACGAATATAATTTAACTACCCTATATATATATATTTAAAGGGTGTTTATATATAAACACCCTTTAAATAGAACATTTTTCGAAATCGGCTCCAACGATTTTGATGAATATAGTGTATGTTTAAGATACGTTTAGACAGCATGATCTAAAAGTAGAACTTTTAACACAGCGCGCACGACCTAAAAGCTTTAGATTATCGCACTATTAAGAGTACATGATAGTCCGATGATCTTCATTGTGACCAACTTGAATTTCAAGTCCAACCACATGGCAATTGGCCTTTGTATTTGCACATGTGTAATAAATCGACTTGGTTCGAATAGATTTTACTTTTCAATATATCTTTTCATATGATTAATTTCTCATTCTCTCTTCACATTACAAATCTCATAGTTCAAGTTACGCAATTCGTTATAGAGTTAACCTATACGTTATATTGGCAGGCTTCTGCTTTATTTGATATAAAACGTTACTCTTTTATCTAACCTACGTAAAGGTTTCGGAAGAAACTGAAATGGAAGAGCCAGATGAAATTACAGAATCACAGAAAAATAACACTAGAAGTACTTACACCAAACAATCCAGAAAGCAATATGATATAGCATTTAATCGCTTCACTGCCTGGTGTAAGGCAAAAAATGTTGAAAATAATTTCACTGAAAATTACTGCTAGCCTATGAACAAGACATCTCACATCTCGCTTTTTTAATGTCATTTCTCTTGTTTTAAGAACCGTGTTTTAAACGAGATCTGTTAGTTTCAATAATAATAATAATAATAATAATAATAATAATAATAATAATAATAATAATAACAATAATTAATAATTAGTTTTATAATTATTATTATTGATATTTTGCAAATTCGAGCGCTGTCAAAAAAATCTGATGTATTACACTAACATGGCTTTCTCTACTCTTGTACAAAATATTTTTACAAACGCTTATTCTCCATATGCTTCATGTTAATCGAGATGTTAATTTTATTGCTAATTTTCTTGTAGATGCAAGGGGAATTGGTAGGCTTTAAGCGATAGTCAAATATTTTAAGAGCTGGTTGCTATGTGGCACATTCCATTCTCTTTGCATTACCAGGACAAAAAAAATGAATAACGAATTTGAGAAAAAGTATAAGTATTGGAAAATTTAAATGAATAACAAACAATATCTCGAAAATGGTTCACTCAACAAAAAAATGTATGTGCCATAAATTGTGTATTTTAACGCGATCTACATTTTTTGTGTAGTAAAAGTTTGTCTATCTCTTATGGTTTACCAGTTGTGCAAAAATCGTTTACAATGAAGAATACTTTTGGAGACATTCCCAGAAAATTCGAGATATACATTTTATTTGTCATGACAATATCTTAAACATATGATATTTTAATCAAAATCGTTAGAGCCATTTTTGAGAAAATTCAAATTTTCGAAAAATGTTCCATGTAAAGGGTAATCTGGGGTGGGGGGATTTTCTTTAAAACCTTCGTGTCACATCTCTGGAAGATACTGAACCTAAATACCAAGTTTGGTGTTTATCCGACTGTTTGTTTCTGAGTTATGCTGTTCACAGACCACGGACATGTTTCCAAAAAGGATTTTTTGGATTCAGGGGGTCTCAAAACATGTATTTCCGATGAAATCTCAGAATCAAATTTTTGGATGGAATACAATACTTCCCCTACTTACTATACGTAGTAGAGAAAGTAAAAATAGTATACGTGACACGAGTTAAAACTGATTTTATTTTGTTCGTAGGTTTGCGAAACCGCAAACGTTCCTACTCGTAAAATAAAACCAACTTTTACCCCTTGAATCAAAATCTACTATATTTACGTGACAAATAAAATGTATATTCCGGGAATGCCTGCGAAGCCCTCTTCATTCGGAAGTAATTTTGTGTAATTTTGATAAGTGTTAAACCATAAGAGAACTTACTACACAAAAAAATTGTAGATCCCTTTAAAACACATAATTTATTTTAAATAATTTGGCATTATCCACTTCCAAAACATCCGTTATTATTGGCCTTATTTCCTTAAAGTGCGTCGCTATTCAGTTGTTTCTTGCAATTTGATGGAAAGCCACGTCTTTATTTAATAATTTTCTTGGATTTGCATCGAGTATATAAAGAATATAATTGACATTTTACACAAGACTCAACTTTTTAAACATCAGAAATGTCACTATTCAACTGAAAAATAAGAGCAACTGTGTACATTCTTCACTGGCATTCTTGAGGGAAAAAAAACACATTTCTATTTAAGGGTTAGCCTGTAAAGGTTTGCTTATTGTCAAGGTGCAGGTATAATTATAGTTATGAATTCGTGTCCCATACTACCAAACTACTTTTCTTCTTCTTTATATGTGTACAGTCAGGTTGTATTGTTCTTATCCCTCTACAGTTGCGACGGTATTACTTATAATGTTTGTGTATGTGTGTTTACTCAACGTGGTGATGCCATTTTGTGACGTGATTCTTTGTTAGGTTTGTAGCTCCATCTGGTGTTAGCAATTTGCGGTAGTATTAGTGTTTGTTTGAAAGAATGCTACTGTTATTTTATTTAATTTTGGTTTACTGTCCAACGGCTAGCTATTATCCTTTTGGGTCGAGCACTTCTCTTTATACAGGTTGTGTAAACGGAAAGGAATCTTTTATCCAAAGATAACACTGATGAAAAAATTTCTTTTATACTTTTATTGTCGAACACTTTCACTATCACATTTACACATTGATCTAGACACTCGCCAAACTGAAACTGTTATAACCACATATTTACTGATCATTCTTAATTCACGTACTTCAACCTTTTGTATAATTAACTTTACCATACTTGAGATTTTTCATAACTCTTATACGCGTAATTTGCGAATCGATAGCCGACGTGTAATATTTCTGCTGGACTGAAGGCGACGTGTAGCATACAAATATTTTCGACGAACTGACGGGGTCTATCTCTAACCTAGCACTTTTTATACTCCTACACCCCGGTATGCCTAAAGATTATAACTGAGCTGCTATTGGCTAATAAAACGCGCCAACATTAGCGTCTATTTTTATATCCAATGAAAATTATGAATACATATGCTCTAGGGAAATGTTCCAGAAGATTCTAAAAGCAAAACGCGCCAACATTACGTAACTTCCTCGTCTCTAATAATGATAAACAGCTCAACCCCTCGCTGCATTATTGCACGCTATTACTGTCAGTTTCAGTAAGGCCGTATAAACCCACTTCTCAACAATAATTACAATCAACAAACATCTTAAATCAATGACACATAAAAATGCATATTTATACTGTAATCATTCTTTACATTTAAATAATTTATGATACAAATTACTGCATCACAGTGTGATAGTTTTATGGTGAGGCCACGAGTCGCGCGAATACGTGCTCCGCACACTGTCTATTGCTTTCGGGATTTTTCCATCCGTAACTCCCGTGTAACTCACGAGTGATAGTAACAGGCACTATAATGAGTACTAACCTTGTGTCCATCTGCGAGAAGATATTTGTGAAATCTTCGGATGAAATTTCCATTCACACGCATAAGTTCTTCTTGCGTAATATTCATAATTTCTGTTTCTATATTGTCCTTAAGTTCGTCTATGGTGTGGGAATTGTTCCTATAAGGCTGTTGTTAGGGTTCCCCACAGATAGATGCATTAATTTCGTAAATTTTTACTTTCTCTACTACGTATAGTAAGTAGGGGAAGTATTGTATTCCACCCAAAATTTCGATACCGAGATTTCACCGGAAATACATGTTTTGAGACTCACTGAATCCAAAAAAAGCATTTTTGGAAACATGTCCGTGTGTGTGTCTGTCTGTGTGTGTGCCTGTGTGTCTGTCTGTGTGTCTGTGAACAGCATAACTCAAAAACGTAGAGTCGAATAAACACCAAACTTGGTATTTAGGTTCAGTATCTTTCAGAGATGCGACACGAAGGTTTTCAAGAAAATCCCCCCATCCCAGACTACCCTTTACATGGAACATTTTTCGAAAATTTTAATTTTCTCAAAAACGGCTCTAGCGATTTTGATTAAAATATCATATGTTTAAGATATTCTCACGACAAATAAAATTTATATCTTGAATTTTCTGGGAATGTCTCCAAAAGTATTCTTCATTATGAACGACTTTTTCATAACTGGTAAACCATAAGAGATAGACAAAATTTTACTACACAAAAAATGTAGGTCGCGTTAAAATACACAATTTATGTCATATACATTTCTTTTGTTGAGTGAACCGTTTGCGAGATATTGCTTGTTATTCCCTTAAATTTTCCAATACTTATACTTTTTCTCAAATTCGTTATTCATTTTTTACTTTCTCTACTACGTATAGTAAGTAGGGGAAGTATTGCATTCCACCCAAAAATTCGATACCGAGATTTCACCGGAAATACATGTTTTGAGACCTCCTGAATCCAAAAAAAGAATTTTTGGAAACATGTCCGTGTGTGTGTCTGTGTGTCTGTGTGTGTGTGTGTGTCTGTGTGTGTGTGAACAGCATAACTCAAAAACGAACAGTCGGATAAGCACCAAACTTGGTATTTAGGTTCAGTATCTTCCAGAGATGCGACACGAAGGTTTTCAAGAAAATCCCCCCACCCCAAACTACCCTTTACATGGAAGATTTTTCGAAAATTTTAATTTTCTCAAAAATGGCTCTAACGATTTTGATGAAAATATCATATGTTTAAGATAATGTCATGGGAAATGAAATGTATATCTCGAATTTTCTGGGAATGTCTCCAAAAGTATTCTTTATTGTGAACAACTTTTGCATAACTGGTAAACCATAAGAGATACACAAAATGTTACTACACAAAAAGTGTAGATCGCGTTAAAATACACAACTTATGTCATATACATTTCTTTTGTTGAGTGAACCGTTTTGGAGATATTGCTTGTTATTTCCTTAAATTTTCCAATACTTATACTTTTTCTCAAATTCGTTATTCATTTTTTTTATGTCCTGGACATGCAAAGAGAATGGAATGCACCACATAGCAACCAGCGTTAAAATATTTGACTATCGCTTAAAACCTACCATATTCCCCTTGCATCTACAAGAAAATTACCAATAAGATTGACATATCGATATCTCGATTAACATGAAGCATATGGAGAATAGGCGTTTTTTAAAAATAGTGTGTACAAGAGTAGAGAAAGTCATGTGAGTGTAACACATCAGATTTTTTTTATGTCCTGGACATGCAAAGAGAATGGAATACTCCACATAGCAACCAGCGTTAAAATATTTGACTATCGCATAAAAGCTACCATATTCCGCTTGCATCTACAAGAAAATTAACAATAAGATTGACATCTCGATATCTCCATTAACATGAAGCATATGGAGAATAAGCGTTTGTAAAAATAATTTGTACAAGAGTAGAGAAAGTCATGTGAGTGTAACACATCAGATTTTTTCCTTCATTAGAACATTTCGTTTTTGTTTCTTAGGTTTAACATTTAGGGATCCCGTTGTGCTAAACCTATTAACCAGACATCTAACAGTTTCTCTACCTGGAACTGGGATAACATGAAATTGCTCTTGAAATTGTCTACACACCTGTCTGCATGATTTCGTTTTTACATATGTATTGTACATATCTCTTTACTGCACGAACACAAAGTAGCGACTAAAGCATACAGAATATTTTGGAGCACATTTTAATGCAATTAAGAGGTTTAAATCAATAATTTAGGAACATGATGAAATTAATACACCTCTAATTAAGGTTATTAAAAAGAGGATTTTTATCGAAATGTTGGGCATTAGAAAAGAGATACATATATAACCTTGAACGCTTTATGCGTCGCAAGTTTCGCATTGGAGAAGTACCGAGGACACTGCAGTACAGCGTACTACGCATATAGCCGGTCTGTGACCTCACCTTAAAACGACCGCACTCTATCGTGTCATAGGCTGTCAAATCCTCTTCAATACTTCAGTTTTGTAAAAGCTTCTTGGAACAAGAGCAGTGAACAAATAAATATGTTAAATTATCTCATCATTCTTATTGTTATTATCATTACTATTATTATTATGCTGGTATTGCAGTTATATGATGTATACATTAATTTATACGTTTGCGTGCACTAATTTTAATAAATGTAATACATTTCAGCTTTAAAAATGTTTGCAATTTATTATTATGTCATTTTTTAAAAAATGTTACTGTCATTTTATAGGCCATTTTCGAACTAGTTTTAGGTGAATTCAATCTTGGCGTTAATAATTATTAACAATTTTATGTGTCTTAATACTTTGGTGGTATGAACTTCATTTCGCCGTTTTTCGCTCTAAATATTTCTCATACTGCCAACCCTAGCAAGAAGACCTAATTGTAGCTTAAGGGGACAGCGTACTCAGAACATGTAACAATTTCACATCACTAACTTACAATAAAAAAAATCTGATGTGCTACACTCACATGACTTTCTCTACTCTTGTACAAACTAGTTTTACAAACTCTTATTCTCCATATATTTCATATTAATCGAGATTAACATTTGCAGAAACGATCTTTTGACATGCAAAGAGAATTACATTTTACACACAGCGACCAGTTCTAAAAATATTTGACTATCGCTTAAGGCCTACTATGTTCCCCTTGTTTGTAATTGCAAGGGCAATATAGAAATATAGTAGCCTTTAAACATAGACATATCTCTTAATAGCTGGTTGCTAGGTGCAGCACCATTCCCTTTGTCACAGATTAATACTCCTTGCATATCCAAGACAAAAAAAAAATGAATAACGAATTCCCATTTGAGAAAATAAGTATTGAAAAATTTAAGGGAGTAACAAGCAATATCTCGAAAATGTTTCACTCAACAAAAAAAATGTATATGACATAAATTGTGTATTTTAACGCGATCTACATTTTTTGTGTAGTAAATTTTGTATATCTCTTATGGTTTACCAGTTATGCAAAAGTCGTTCACAATGAAGAATACTTTTGGAGACATTCCCAGAAAATTCGAGATATACATTTTATTTGTCATCAAAATATCTTAAACATGATATTTTAGTCAAAATCGTTAGAGCCATTTTTGAGAAAATTAAAATTTTCGAAAAATGTTCCATGTAAAAGGTAATCTGGGCTGGGGGGATTTTCTTGTAAACCTTCGTGTCGCATCCTTGGAAGATACTGAACCTAAATACCAAGTTTGGTGTTTAACCGACAGTTCGTTTCTGAGTTATGCTGTTCACAGACAGACACACACACTCACAAACACAGACACACACACACATACACACACACGGACATGTTTCCAAAAATGCTTTTTTGGATTCAGGGGGTCTCAAAACATGTATTTCCGGTGAAATCTCGGTATCGAATTTTTGGGTGGAATACAATACTTCCCCTACTTACATACGTAGTAGAGAAAGTAAAAATAAGTGTACAAAATGTTATAGTCTGCTTATAATCCCTTTAACAATGGTAGTAATTGTGTAACACCATAAATGTATATATAACTTTGTTTAGCAATTTCACAGAACCTTTACTTTCTCTATCGCATTCCATCCAAAAATTCAGTACCGAGATATTACCGGAAATGCATGTTTTGAGGTGCCCTGAACCCAAATAAAGCATTTTTGGAAACACGTCCGTGTATGTGTCTGTGAACACCATAATTCGAAAATCGAAAAGCAGATAAATACAAACTTGGTATTTAGATTTAATATCTTCCAAAGTTGCGGCATGAAGATTTTCAACAAAAAAACCCACCCCAAATTAGGCATAAATGCAACGTTTTTCGAAATTTATTATTTTCTAAAAAAGGCTCTTAACGATTTTGATTAAAATGTCCTATATTAAAGATATTTACATGAGAAATAAAATGTAAATCTTGAATTTTCGGGAAATAGACTAAGAAGTCCTCTTCATTCCTAGAGAATTTTATATAATCTTGTATAACTGATTTACGTTAGTTAGACGAAAGCGTACTATACCAAATCTCTTTAAATCGCACAATTTACTTCAAGTAAGTTTTTCTGTGGAATAGGCAGTTTCTGAGATATTCGTTATTAAAGGTTCGAGTTGTTCAATACTTGTAATTCTTTTAGTCTCATTCATTTTCAGTTGTTTCTCGCGATGAAATGGAAACAGCATGGAATTTTAAGGCTAGCATGCAGCGTCCAGTTCTTAAACATTTGACTATTGTTTCTCCCTTTATATCTATAACGAAATGTGTAATGTTGCCATTTCTACAACTGTTTATTTATGTAGTAGATAAAAAAATAAGCTTGAGTAAGAATAATTTGTAATAAAAGATAGCGGGTAGAGATAGCCAAGTTGAGGCAGTATTTTTGACACTTAAATGATTTTAGTCAAAATATATAATAAAGAAATTCAATAACAGCCCGCCTTAAAGCAATATGTGTATGTAAAAATATATAAAAAGTGTATATTACAGTCATTGTATATGTTTATATTATTGTATACATATAATAATGTCATGTGAATGTATTAGGTAATTTAATAATGTAGGAGCTGTGAGAATAATAGGTTAAAAGTTGCTAACAATGAGGCAACCTTGAGTCAATAATGAGTAAGAAAGTTTAACAATACTACTTGTGATTCTTGGAGTAACAATAATGTAATTTTTGTGACAGTTTATAAAATAGCCAATCAACAACCAGAAAAAGCTTTAATTAAATAAAAGTATTCTATTGGATTAGGAATAGCCAATCAAAAACTGAAATATAGCAAAATTTACAAATCTAGAAGTCAGTTGCTTGTAGACAGTGCTCATAACTGGACGCGTTGCTTGAAGACAGTGTTCCTGACGCGTGATGTGTTCTCGAGAAATTTAATATGTATTTTGTGTGAGACAAAAATAGCTTACGTGTTAAAAAGTGCAAGTATTCAATAAAAGAATCTCACAGCTGCGTATATCAGTGAAGTGTTATTTAAATCGTGTCAAGCATTAATAAAAGGAGTGAAGTAAAATTATAATCTGTGTAAGCCTACATTCTTTAGTCCCACCACTCCCTGCTAAGAGAAACATGTCTCTAACAATAATACTGACGCAGCCGAGGCTAACAAATATATAATAATTAAAGAAACAGTCTAATTACAAAGTTAATATTTTTAAATTTTGGGGGCGAAGGCTACCGGAGACCCTACGTGGTTACAACTACTTCGAGATCGGCTCCCCAACAGTTGAACTACAATACAACTCCTACTTCAAATTGACGCCCAAAGCGTGGTGCAAACAACGTAAAGATAAAATAACTAATCTTTAAAGTGAATGTATCACTTCAGATTTTTTAAAGAAGAAAACGAAAACTGCGCTTAGAATTTCAGAGTGGGTACACTGTACCCTTAAGTAATGATCTGTCATATAAAAGCCAGTCCAAATGACCGAGTGAGTGTATATATCTTTACGGCCAGGTAAGAGCTTGTAGTTTTCAACTGCAGCACGCTGTGAGTACGCCGTGATTAGCTAGCACACGATCTATGACAACAACAACAAGCTTCCTCCCCCGCAGATTCTCGCCCGAGGGCTTCGGCGGCCTATTGTTCTCGGGGACAATGCCGTCTAATCCACTGGAAACAAAGACAGTTTGCTGGCGAATAATGGAATCTTGTCTAGCCGTCACATATAAATTTCCTTCTCTTCTTAATCGCATTAGTTGTAGTAATATGCGTTTACAATTACCGACTGTGCCGCCCGAGGGTCTGAAGAAAGCCCATCTTGGTGTTTAGTTTCCTTGGATGTCTGCAGGGTTGCCGTAGTGTGCACTGGCTTCGAATAACATCTGTTCTCTTGCCATCAAAACAGTTGGGCCACGTTTACGTAAACACAACAGAAATGCGAAGTCTTCAACTTATATTGTTGAATCTGCGCATCTGTGTATACAATTCCCCTGAAACAGATCCGCAGCCGTGGTTTCGAACGCGTAGAGACTAATAGGGCCAAATATTTAACTTTCTTGATACTTACCTATAGTAAATAGGGGAAGTATTTACGTCCCACTCAAAAAATAAAAAATAAATTAGATATCACTGCAAATAAACCGTGAATCCCTCCCGAAAAAGAGGCATTTTTAAAAACGGATTACTCGTATATATGTCTTATGAACAACGTAACTCAAAAACGCAAAGTCGGATAACTACCAAACTTGGCATTTAAGTTAAGTGTCTTAAAAAGATATGACACGAGCATTTAAAAGACCCAAGTATCAGACTACCATTTACATGGAGGATTTTTCGAAATCTTTGATTTTCTAATAAATGGCTCTAGCGATTTTGATTAAAATACCATATATTAAAAGATATTTACATAACAAATAAAATGTATCGAGGAAGTTGAATTATATTTCAACTGTTGGGGAGCCGAACTTGTAGTAGTTGCAACCGCACGTATAGTAAACAGTTTCGGGTAGCCTTCGCCCTAAATGTAGTTTCAGGTGGCCTTTGCCCAAGTTTAAAAAAAAATATTAACTTTGTAACTTGACTGTTTCTTTAAATATTATATATTTATGTTTGCCTCGGCTGCATCAGTATTTGTTTTAAAGACACGTTTCTCTTAGCAGAGTTGTGGTGTGACTAAGAATGTAGGCTTACACAAATTATAATTTTACTTCACTCCATTTATTAATGCTTGATACAATTTAAATAACACTTCACTGATATAAAGAGAGAGCTGTGAGATGTTCTTATTAAATACTTGCCTTTTAACACGTAAACTATTTTTGTCTCACTCAAATTACGTATAAAATCTCTCAAGGACGCATCACGCATTCGGTTACAATCACTGTCTGCAGGCAACTGAGTTGATTTCAACCGCCTAAACTTGTAAATTTCTGTATTTCAAGTCTCTGATTAGCTAATCCTAATCCAATAGAATACCTTCAATTAACTAAAGCCTTTTCTGGTTGTTGATTGGCTATTTTATAAACTGTCATTAAAATTACATTATTGGTTCCAAGAATCACAAGTAGCATTATTAAACTCTCAAACTCATTATTGCCTCAAGGTTACCTCATTGTTAGCAACTTTTAACATATTATTCTCACAGCTCCTACATTATTAAATTACGCAATATATTCATATAACATTATTATACATGGATAGAATAATATAAGAATTTACAATGACTGTAATATACACTTTTTATATATAGTTACATACACATATTTCTTTAAGGCGGGCTTTATTGAATTTTATATATATATATATATATATATATATATATATATATTATACAATTAGACTGAAATCATTTTTGTATTAAAAATACTGCCTCAGTATATCTTGAATTTTCTGAGAATAGCCTCCTTTTCCTTGTATTATATTGTGCAACTGTAAACGTTAAGAGATAGACGATAACGTATCACACAACAAATGTAGATCTCTTTTAAACACGCAATTTATTTCAAATAGCTTTTTTTGTGGCATTAGCCATTTCCGAAATATCCGTTAGTAATGGTTCGAATTGTTCAATACGTAGCCATTCTTTTCAAGTCCTGTTGATTTTCAGTTGTTTCTTGCGATACTATAGAAAGAGTATTACGGCCAGCATATAGCGTCCAGTTCTTGAACATTTGACTATCGCTGTTTCTTTGTATCTATAACAAAATGTGTAATGTAGCTATTTCTGCAAAAGGTTTGTTTGGATTAAATATGAAAATAAGCTTTACTAAGAATAGTTTGTGTGCCCCTAATAAAGATAGGAGCGAAAGTCATGTGGATGTAACACAGAATTTCTTTTTCTTTCTTCAGAATGAAGGGTATTTCATAAAATATTACCAGAAACTGTATTTCATTTGTCATGCAAATATCTTAGGGCCGTATTCATAGATTTCACATTGGTCCGGACTATCTGCAGACTCATTTGGTCTGGAACAAAGACCGACCAAGTGTTTGATGTTCATAGACGATAAAAAGTCTCGGACCTAGAAAGGTGGTGGATCCGCAAGGAGAAAATGTTACACGACGAAGATAGTTAGTTCTGCGCATGCGCGACTGCCATAGAGTCGTAAACTGGCCAGTATTACTTCCTAGTTTTTAACTTTCTATGGTCGTTTCACATCTGTTTTTACTTTCTCTACTATGTATAATAAGTAGGGGAAGTATTGTATTCCACCCAAAAAATTCGATACCGAGATTTCACCGAAAATACATGTTTTGAGACCCTCTGAATCCAAAAAAAGGCATTTTTGGAAACATGTCCATGTATGTGTCTGTGTGTGTGTGTGTCTGTAAATAGCATAACTCAGAAACGAACAGTCGGATAAACACCAAGTTTGGTATTTAGGTTCAGTATCTTCCAGAGATGCAACACCGAGGTTTTCAAGAAAATCCCCCTACCCCAGATTACCCTTTACATGGAACATTTTTCGAAAATTTTAATTTTATCAAAAATGGCTCTAACAATTTTGATTAAAATATCATATGTTTAAGATATTTTCATGACAAATGAAATGTATATCTCGAATATTCTGGGAATGTCACCAAAAGTATTCTTCATTGTGAACGACTTTTGCATAACTGGTAAACCATGAGAAAGACAAAATTTTACTACACAACAATGTAGATCGCGTTAAAATACACAATTTATGTCATATACATTTTTGTTGTTGAGTGAACCATTTTCAAGATTTCAATACTTTTTCTCAAATGGGAATTCATTATTCACTTTTTTATGTCCTGGACATGCAAGGAGAATGGAATACTCCACATAGCAACCAGCTCTTAAAATATTTGACTATCGCTTAAAGCCTACCATATTCCCCTTGCATCTACAAGAAAATTAGCAATAAGATTAATATCTCGATTAACATGAAGCATATTGGGAATAAGCGTTTGTAAAAATAGTTTGTACAAGAGTAGAGAAAGTCATGTGAGTGTAACTCGTCAGATTTTTTAAAAAAAATTATCGGTATATTTACTATAAAACAAGCCTCGTGTTATGCATATAATACCCTAATTCATGAATGCTAGCAAAAATATCGTGATTATCGTGATCTCTAACAATACCCGTCCCTGTTTCTCTTCCTCAGCAATAGGAAATGCACTGCCAAGGAGGCTTACTGCAGCAGAACAGCGACGCGCAAAATAACACGGTTGGTTAAAACAACATAACACAGCTAGGCCCGGGGGTTTTTATTCCACGTGCCCCAACAATATTTTTCCTGTCACGGTTCGGTCCCGAGGATAATTTTAAGCATTTGCAACCCCCCTTCCCTTAGGGCAATCCAGAGCTGCAGGGGCTCAGCAAACCGCGGAAATGTGTAGGCCCCGAGGGCTTTGGCAATATATTTCGAAAAAAATTCTTTAATAGTAACTGAAATCAGAGCGGATTTGTGGCTGCTTGCTGCAGTTTTATTAATTTAATCCGCATATTCCATTATCACCCGCTTTTGTGCACTCGCAGCCTCGCTGTTGAAGAAAAACAGTTCTTACTTCTATCCCTGTGGCGTAGTGGTCAGCGCTGCTCCGGTTCCCGTCCGGGCAGGACATTTTTACAGGTGTTTTATTCACAGCATCTTCTCTTCTCACTCTTTTACAAACTATCCTTACAAAATTTTATTCTTGTATTTACTTCTTGTTAATACAAATAAACCTTCATTGTTCATTTACACATTTCGTTGCAGGTATAAGGAGAATACAATAAGCTAAAGCGATAGTCTACTCTTTTCTGGTCGCTAGGTGCCGTCTTTAAAACTATATTTTGTTTGCATGAACTAAAGGAAAGGGGGGAATAATCTGATGTGTTACACTCATATGACTTTCTCTACTCTTGTACAAACTATTTCCACAAACGTTTATTCTCCATCTACTTCATGTTAAAATCTTATTGCTAACATTCGTGTAGGCACAAGGGGAATTGGTAGGCTTTAAGCGACAGTCAAATCTTTTAAGCGCTGGTTGCTATGTGGCGCATTCCATTCTCGTTGTATGTCCAGGACCAAAAAAAAAAAAATGAATAACAAATTCCTATTTGAGAAAAAGTATAAGCATTGGAAAATTCAAACAAATAACAAGGAATATCTCGGAAATGGTTCACTCCACAAAAAATATGTAGGATATAAATTGTGTGATTTAACAAGATCTACATTTTATGTGTAGAAAAATTGTGTCTATGTTTTGCGGTTTACCAGTTATGCAAAAGCCATTCAGAATGAAGAGCTCTTTTTGGTACATTCCCGGAAAATTCAAGATATACATTTAATTTGTCATGAAAAATATCTTAAATATATGTAATTTTAATCAAAATCTTTAGAGCCATTTTTGAGAATCAAAATTTAGATACATGTTCTATGTAAAGGGTAGTCGTGTGTGAAGGTATTTTCTTGAAAATCCTCAAGTTGCATCTTTGGAAGGTACTGAACCTAAATACCAGGTGTGGTATTTATCCGATTTTTCCTTTTGAGTTATGCTGTTCATAGTAAACACACGGACCTTTCTTCATTTCTTTTAATTCAGGGGATCTCAAAACTTGCATTTCGGTGAAACCTCGCTATCGCTTGTATGGAATGCAATACGTTCTCTACCTACTATGTACGTGGTAAAAAGGAAGAAAGAAAGAAAGAAAGAAAGAAAGAAAGAAAGAAAGAAAGAAAGAAAGAAAGAAAAAAAAGTAAAACGACTTGCAGTAGAGAGAACCGCCGTTTGTAAAAATTGCAAGACCAAGAAAGAATTTCCCGAATAACTCCAAACTTGGTGTAAGTGTAGAAGAGTGTACAGACAATAAGTGTTTAAATTTACAGAGAGATGGGGTACACGTAGACTGAGCAGAGCCCTCCCGTGTCGGTCCGACAAGGTCAATGTGGCACCCAGTGCAGTCATTGCAGAGCTGCCAAACAAGGTGGAAACAATAAACTGAGTGCCAGTATACCTCGTCGACGTCAAAGGGAGCCATACCGGTATGTGAGTGAGTTCGAACGGGGCAGAATGTTCGGTCTCCGGGAAGCGGGTTTGTCATACCGTGACATTTCGGCTCGTACAGGACATGCTGCTACGACAGTGATGTGTGTGTGTGTGTGTGTGTGTGTGTGTGTGTGTGTGTGTGGAAGCAGTGGATAGATGAAGGTCGTACGCAGCGAAGAGCGGGTACTGGACCACGGAACATGACCACAGCACGGGATGACCGTCATCTTGTCCGCATCCATAACGGACCGTACAGCTTCATCCACAGTGTTGGCTCGCCGCTGGAGCATTACAACAGGTCTGCATCAACGGTTCGTCGCCGTCTGCTGCAGGTTGGGCTGGTTACATGCATGCCATTACGTCGGCTTCCATTGCCCAGAAACCACAAGCTCCTCCGACTGTAATGGGCACGTGAACACCGTCACTGGGGTGCTGAGTGACAAAATGTAGTCTTTTCGGACGAGTCCCACTTTAAGATGTCCTACAGTAATGGCCGCATATGTGTCCGGCGGTACCGTGGTAAGCGCAACCTGGAGGGATGCATTGTTGAGCGGCATAGTGGACACACACCAGGTGTCTTGGTTTGGGGCGCCATTGGTTACAACAACCGATTTCGCCTTCTACGAATTGAGGGCACTTTGAACAGCAACCGGTACCTAACAGTGGTTGTAGTCTGAGGTACTCCCCTGCTTTAGGCATCTCCACAGGCCACATTTCAACAGGACAATGCCCGGCCAGACATTGCGAGGAATGTACAAGTCGTCTTCGAAGAGCGACGGGTACCATTGCTTCCCTTGCTTGCACGTTCGCCTGACATGTCTGGGATATGATTGGTCGACACCTGATGCGTCGTGGTGCTCCAGTAACCAGTGCCATGGATTTGTGGGCTCGAATACAAACTGCGTGGAGGGAAATCCCTCAGGAACTTATTCAGAACCTTTTTGATTCAATGTTACGACGTATAGCAGCTCTAATTGCAGCGCATGGAGGCCACACCAAATACTGTATATTAGGGCTCAAAGGTCATGTATAGATTTGAAACGTTTATCGTTTGTTACTTGTCATGTACCTAACCTGTTTATTTGTGGGCTTTAATCTACAATTTTTGTGCAATAAGAGTTTTTCCTCTTCCGTTTTACTAACAACACAAAGGCCACTCTGAAGCTTCGAAAAATGTTCCATATAAAAGTAGTTTGGGATTGGGAGATTTTCTTAAAAATCTTTGTGTTGCACTTAGGGTTAGCATCTTCAAGAAGTCAAGATGGGGGGGGGGCTATTTCATTTCACAAATGAAACTTTTGAATTAAACAAACTATAAATATTGTGGCGTATGCAGGCATTGTCGCGCATACGTTCCTTTGGTCACCTGGATTGGAGATGGCGGTTGTAGTTTAGGTGGGAGCAGTTTAGATTGCGTCCCCACGCTGTTTGTGGCGTGTTTGGGCTGGGAGAGTCAGTGAGTAGAAGTCAACCAGACCAGACGTTTGTTCGCTCTCTCCATGCAGGAATGCATGGCGGCCTCGCCCGACAGGCATGGAACTAAGGAGATGGGGTATGTAGTAAGTTTTATCTAATAAACACTGTGTCATCCAGATTTTTATTGTCTTATTTATGATAGTGTAAAGCTCCTTCTACCTATTTTGTGCCATGTAAGTGTCCTTTTGCCAGTTTTTAATAATATTTCTGCACTTTCACTTTAGCTGCGTCCCTAGTCGTAGCCTCGCCTTATTTAAATTATTACAATTTGTTAACTACCTGATACCTCTCTAGCGAGTGCTCTGCCCCTTGAGCGTATTTGATTAGAGGCTGCGACAATATTTCTAAATGTACTGAAATTAATTATGTTTGCCTTAGTAAGAAGATGATGCCTTGTACAAGTCATGGTGCTGGAACTTATCTGATGCAGCGGCCTTTAGAAGTGGTTTCTCGTGTAGAGCATATTGATAAACAGTATTATAGTTTATTTTATCCAGAAGTTAACCTTCCACGGATTTTACGTGAAGTTTGCTTCCTTCTTCCGTCCACAAGTTTTTCATTAAAGAAAACACCCTATTTGCATGCGCGTTACTGACGGAATAGTTAACAAACATTTTGTTTTTTTAGTATGTTATGGAACTGCATGTTTGTTAAAAAACGGACCAATTTTTTTTTGTCGGTTGGTAAATTCTACTTACAGCTCACCACAATTTACTTCTAAGCTCTGGAAATTTACAATTTCTATAAGGCCATCAAAGGTTATTCAGATTCAAGACAGCGAATGTTTAAGGGCATCCTGGAGGTTGAAGCATTTATGCAAATAATAAGACTCCTCTGATATACTGAGGCAGTACTTTTAACACTTAAATAATTTCAATATAATTATATAATATATAAATTCAATAACAGCCCGCCTTGAAGCAATATGTGTACGTAATAATTTGTAAAATGTATGTAACAGTCATTGCATAAGCTTATATTATTGTAAACATGTGTAATAATGTTATGTGATTATATTACGTAATTTAATAATGTAGGAGCTGTGAGAATAATAAGTTAAAAGTTGCTAACAATGAGGTAACCTTGAGTCAATAATGAATAAGAAAGTTTAACAGTACTACTTGTGATTCTTAGAGTAACAATAACGTAATTTTAGTGACAGTTTATAAAACAGCCAATCAATAACCAGAAAAAGGTTTAGTTAAATGAAGGCATTCTATTGGAGTAGGATTAGCCAATCAGAAACTGAAATATAGCAAACTTCACAAATCTAGAAGTCAGTTGCCTGCAGACAGCGTTACTAACCAGATGATAGTGTGTCCTCAAGAAATATAATATGATTCGTGTGAGACGAAAAATAAGTTTACGTGTTAAAAAGTGAAATTAGTTAATAAAATGAATCTCACAGCTCTCTATATCAGTGAAGTGTTATTTAAATTTTATCAAATGTTAATAAAAGGAGTGAAGTAAAATTATAATCTGTGAAACACTACATTCTTGTCGCGGAGCAAACCCTGCTAAGAGAAACGTGTCTCTAAAATAAATACTGACGCAGCCGAGGCAAACAAATATATATATATACATATATATATAATATTTAAAGAAACAGTCAAATTACAAAGTTAATATTTTTTTAAACTTGGGGCAAAGGACACCTGAAAGTACATTTGGGGCGAAGGCTACCGGAAACTGTTTACTATACGTGCGGTTGCAACTACTTCAAGTTCGGCTCCCAACATTTGAAATATAATACAACTCCTTCAACACAAACTACTTCAAACTGACGCCCAAAGCGTGGTAAAAATAACGTAACAAACCATCTTCTCAATACATTAACTGCATATCTTCTAAATACACGAGGCTACGTATTTCCTGGTCCGATTTGCTTAATTTATTTGTATAGGGTCTTTCAACAAGAGTGTCCTATCTGTAACATGTGATAGTTGCCGTTGTTATTGAGTTACAGCAGTGATTTTTTTCATGTTGTTACGTTTGTTATGGACAAATAGCCAAGGAACGTTACAGCATTCAGCAACGCGTAGAAATTGTGAAAATTTATTATTAAAATGGATCATCTGTTCGCCAAACCTTCCGTGAAGTTCACGGTGTGCATAATCGTCCCTGCGAGAGAACGATTCGGCGTTTGATCGATAAATTTGAAAGAAGTGGTTCTGTCAGCGATCAAAGAACGCCTGTACGTAATCGACGTAAGCGCTCCAATGAAAACATAGGCGCGGTTCGTGAGAGTGTACGCGAGAACGGAAACAAATCAATTGCTCGTCGAGCGCAAGAATTGGGGCTTTCGGCGACCACAGCTTGGCAAATTCTGCATCTGGACTTGAAAGTTTCACGCTTACAAAATGATGTTAACTCAAGAACTAAAGTCCAATGACCATAGGTTGTGCCGTGTATTCGCTGACTGGGCTATGGAGCAATTGGAAGCTGACCCGGATTTTTGTCGAAAAATCATCTTCAGCGACAAAGCCCACTTTTGGATGGATGGTTGTGTTAACAAACAAAATTGCCGCTATTGGGGCAATCACAATCCAATGCAGATTCAAGAACGACCACTTCATCCCCAGAAGGTTACTGTGTGGTGTGGATTTTGGTATGGTGGAATCATTGGTCCATATTTTTTCCAAGATGAAGATGGAGAAGCTCTAACTGTTGATGGAGAAAGATACCGGGCTCTTATAAGTGTCTATTTTTGGCCTCAATTAGAGGTATGGATCTCAGAAACATCTCGTTCCAGCAAGATGGTGCCACATGTCATACTGCTCTCGAAACAATCGAGCTTTTGAAGGAGAAGTATAGAGATTTCATCATTTCCCGTGATGGTGATGTTAACTGGCCCCCGAGGTCATGTGATTTAACGCTGTTGGATTAGTTCTTGTGGGGTTATGTTACATTTCGAGTTTATGTTAACACGCCAGAAACAGTAAATCATCTTATGAATAACATCACGCGTGTTATTCGTGGAGTTGGACCTAATTTACGTTCTTCTGTCATTGAAAATTGGGTCAACTGTATACGTGCAACCTAACGAAGTCGCGGCGGTCACTTAACTCATCTTCTCTTCCACACGTAATGACATTAATTATGCTCCAAAATAAAAAAAAAGAAATAAACCTCTATCATTTATAGAACGTGTGTTATTTAATTTCAAAAATAGGACACTGTTGAAAGACCCTTTACTTTGATTTACTCGAAAGCCATAAAGTTCATCTTTTTATTTAGATGAATGTTTTTATGTACGGATGCAAATATAGCATAAATATCTGCAAATTGAATTCTTAACGTAAAATTTATGTCGTAATAGAATTCGTTCTTAGAAACAGAATTGTTCAATACTTTGTCAGTAATTAAGTTTTGATTAAGAATAATTTCATTACCACTAATAAACGATATAGGTTAGAGAAGGTCATGTGAATGTAGCAACTAGATTTTGTAAGTTGATTCTGCTTGAGTTGCTGCTAAAATTTTGAACAAGATTAGTTACAAATATCGTATGGATAATGCACGAAAGTGTACGGAAAGTCAGTCAAGAAAAAAGGCATTGGAAGTAACTACAGGGCATTAGACGGTGTGCTCTTGGGCATTTAAATGGTCATATGTTGAAGCTTTAAAGGGTCCTGAGACCAAAAGGCGTAGTAGTATTTGAAGCTCTAGGTTCAAAGTATTTTTCGGACATAAAAGCTAATTTTTGAATATTTTGAAAATTTTAACAAATTTTCCTAAAGGATCCAATTCTACACTACCATTTATGAGTGACCTATTTTGGATCAGCCCCAAGTTTTTTTTTTATTTTTTCCACTCATGACAATGAACTGAAATATCGACGTCACAACCCCCGCCCTACATGTAATTATCTATATCGTATGTCAGTTAATTGGAAGTTAATCTCTTGGAAATGATTCGGCAAATTGAAAAACATAATCACAGTATTTTTTTTAATAATATGGAGGCTGGATGCTTAATGGAAGACTATTTTAATGAAAGCTACATTGCTATTTTTAGCCTGCATTCCTTAGTAGCAATTTGCAGCCATTTACATAGTTTGTATAAAGCTATATACACATAAAGAATACGGGCTAGAGAAAGTCGTGTGTATATAGCATAAGTTTTTTTTGTATAAAATTTAGTTTCTGAATTTCTACGCTATTGTTGGTGTTGTAAAATGCAAACCGCAAGAAAATAACGCCAGAATTGAGCATTTTACATAAGAAATGACTGATGTTTACCTTCACATTACTTTCTCTGTTCATTATTGTTACACATTCGATGCTCTATCCATGACATTGCGAGAAACAACTGCAAAACGACAGTATTTTAAAAAAAACAAAAGTATTGAAAATTTAAACTTGGCATTTTGACATTTATTTTAAGACTCTTGTACATGATCAAAGCTTTTTCAATTCAAGAATTTACAAAAAAAATTGTCAAACGTTTTTCTATTTTGAGAACATTGGACAAGACTTGAAAATGTGATAAATGTGTATTTTGAAGTGGATATTTGTTAGCAGTAGTTGGAAGATGCTTCATGTTTATATGCACCACATATGGGAGCCAATTTGTCGCGGTCACTTCGTGTTATCTATTGCTGGGCGCCTGTTATTGAATTAATAGTTTGAATTTTGGGTTATTTGTCCTCCGGCTAGCTATTATTATTATTAATATTATTATTATTATTATTATTATTATTATTAAGTCGAGCATATCTCTTGATCAAGTTGTGTAAACGGAAAGGATTTGTTACTCAAAGATAACACTGATAAAAGAATTTGTTTTTACACTTTTATTACCGTCACAATTAATTAAGTTCACATATTGACTCTTGATACACGCCAGACTGAAACGGTTATATTTTCTAATATCACCATAATCACTTATTTATTGTACATTATTAATTCGCGTGTTTCACATTTATAACAAACTTTAAGACGCGAGAGATTCTGTAGAATTGCGTAACGTGTACTTTATGTATGCTTCCGCGACGTATAACTCACGAATACTTATGTTGAACTGATCGACGTATTACACGCGAATGCTTCTGTTGGACTGACGAAATCTGCCTCTGACTTTAGCTTTTTATACTCCCACACCCCGATATGCCTAAAGATTATAACCGAGCTGCTATTGGTTAATAAAACGCGCCAACATTAGCGTCTATTTTTATATCCAATCAAAATTACGAACACAAATGCTCTAGGGAAAATATTCCCGCTATTTCTAAGAAAAGCGCGCCAATCTGACGTCATTTGTTTGTCTCTTCTAATTATTATTCAACCCACGCCCTCGCTCATTGTTATCTGCTCTTATTGTCAGTTTCAGTGAGGCCGTGTAAACTTATTTCCTAACAATGCATATAATTAACAAACATCTCAAATCAATGTCATACAATAATGCTTATTTACACTACAATCATTCTGGCATTTACATTATTGTGATACAAATTACTGCCACAATTTACACGTTGTTTCTTTGCCAAACGTAGTCTCTTCAGAATACCTGGTAATTTATCATGTGCAAAGCAAATTACTATCAGCATCACGATATTGCAACTTGCTATGAAATATTGTTGTTCTCTACGTTATATTATATACATTATTCCGTATGCGGTAGGGGGTATGAAATTTAAAGAAACTTACGGAATCGGAGTTTTTTAATAGGCATTCTGCTGCTAAAATTGTAACATCGAGGGCCCTAAGCTGCAAGGCGTAGCCGAGGGATGTTTTTTAGAAGGAGAGGAGTGTAGCAGTTGCGGCCTTACCCGCATACGGAATAATTTCCCTTTCGCGTATTATAGCACATGAAATCAGATTACGATTAAAGAATACAATGAAATAATATGACTTGCTAGATTAACTACACTTTGTATTAATGAATTATTGTACTCGCAATGACATGCCCAGGTAGCCATTTTTGTTTACTTTTCGCTTTCAGTCATGTTGCAGATTTCGTGACGCACTGTAAATAGTCGCATTTCATTGGCCTAGCCATCAAATCGTTGCCAAATCTTTGATCGTTTAGAGCATGTCCTTATTTGTTTTCAAGACTTTCAAAGACTTTAAAAATATTAGAAGCAATTTGATAACACAAATTATGAAGTTGTGGCAACTCTTGGAAAGTCTTGAAAAGCATTTGACAAAAATTTGATCTGGACAAGGACCTTTAGACAATGTTTTCACTAAGCGCTTAATGCCTAGCTGTTTGACATAATTATAGGTTTAAATAATGAACAAATATAGAACTATCAATCACACAAGACTGTAACCGAGCGGGATGGCTCAGGGTCCCGGGTTCAAATCCCGTGGGTCGACCAATCTATGTGAGATTTTTTCGTGGTTTTCTTCAGTCGCCAAGGTAAATACCGGATTGGATATTTAATACCACGACCCAAAGTGCCACCTTAAGTTTAAAACAATAGTAAAATGAAAACTGGTAATAGCGAATACTATGCCATCCATCCATAGACAATGTAAGCAGTTAGACTGGACGGCACCCTAACACCATCTGCACGGCATGAAGTAGGTGGTTACAGGGATGAGACCTAGAAGGCTAACTGTCCGCTTTCTATAATATGAGAGCGGCAGTTGAACTGTACGGCACCCTAATGCCATCTGCACGGCATGAAGTAGGCGGTTACAGGGATGAGACCTAGAAGGCTATCTGTCTGCCTTTCTATATGAGAGCGGCAGTTGGATTATACGGCACCCTAATGCCATCTGCACGGCATGAAGTAGGTGGTTACAGGGATGAGACCTAGAAGGCTGTCTGTCCGCCTTTCTATATGAGAGCGGCGGTTGGACTGTACGGCACCCTAATGCCATCTGCACGGCATGAAGCAGGCGGTTACAGGGATGAGACCTAGAAGGCTATCTGTCTGCCTTTCTATATGAGAGCGGCAGTTGGATTATACGGCACCCTAATGCCATCTGCACGGCATGAAGCAGGTGGTTACAGGGATGAGACCTAGAAGGCTAACTGTCCGCCTTTCTGTGTGAGGGCGACGGTTAGACTGAACGGCACCTAATGCCATCTGCACGGCATGAAGCAGGCGGTTACAGGGATGAGACCTAGAAGGCTAACTGTCCGCCTTTCTATATGAGAGCGGCGGTTGGACTGTACGGCACCCTAATGCCATCTGCGCGGCGTGAAGCAGGCGGTTACAGGGATGAGACCTAGAAGGCTAACTGTCCGTCTTTCTATATGAGAGCGGTGGTTGGACTGGAGGCACCCTAATGCCATCTGCACGGCATGAAGTAGGTCGTTACAGGGATGAGACCTAGAAGGCTAACTGTCCGCCTTTCTATAATATGAGAGCGGCAGTTGGTTGTACGGCACCCTAATGCCATCTGCACGGCATGAAGTAGGTGATTACAGGGATGAGACCTAGAAGGCTATCTGTCCGCCTTTCTATATGAGATCGGCGGTTGGTCTGGACGGCACCCTAACACCGTCTGCACGGCACGAAGCAGAAGATTCGGTAGCTATGCGCTAGGGTCTCTATGACTCGTGACGGAGAGGGTGGTTACAGGGATGAGACCTAGAAGGCTAACTGTCCATCACATATCGTTCTAAGAGTTATCCACCAACAGGTCCGTCGTGATATGACCAGGGAGTTAAAGCGACGTAAAATAAAATAGAGAGAGAGAGAGAGAGAGAGAGAGAGAGAGAGAGAGAGAAAAGAGGCTGTATTAGAGTTGCTTATAAATCTGTGCTGAGCGAGAGGAAAAAAAACAGACTGTCAGATACAAGCTCTTTGTCTAAAAATTGTTTTTGCTTTCTCTATTAATTACCTATAGTAGGTATACGGATACGGAGATTTCACCGAGAAATACACGTCTAGAGGTTCTCGAAATTCAAAGGTACCATGTTTAGAAAAAGGTCTGTCCGTGTGTGTGTGTGTGTGTGTGTGTGTGTGTGTGTGTGTGTGTGTCACAACTCAAAAACGAAAAGTCAATTAAGCATTAAACTTGATATTAAAGTTCAGCATCTTTCAAAGATAGACAATATCCAAAAATACTATTTAGGTGAAACAGACTACTGTTATTTCTTATTTTTCAAAAGTTCCTTAAAGGCTTTTATTAAAATACCAGACATTAAAGATATTCATGACAAATTGTATATCTTGAATTTTCTGGGAATAGCCTGTCAAGCCCTCTTCATTCGGAAGGCATTTTGTATAATCTTGCATAACTGGTAA
Source organism: Deroplatys truncata (assembly GCA_030765065.1). NCBI lineage: Eukaryota > Metazoa > Arthropoda > Insecta > Mantodea > Mantidae > Deroplatys > Deroplatys truncata. The sequence continues at coordinate 44,960,731 of CM060981.1, forward strand.
ACGTTAAGCGATATACGAAAACGTAGTAAACAAAAAATGTGCATCTCTTTAAAACATATAATTTACTTCAAATAACCTTTTTTGTGGATATCCATTATTAATGGTTCGAACTGTTCAATACTTAGCCATTCTTTGAAGTGTTGTCGATTTTCAGTTGTTTCTCGGATGTCATGGAAAGAGTATGGAATTTTAAAGCTAGGATATAGCGTTCAGCTCTAAAACATTTGACTGTTGCTGTTTGCTCTGAATCTATAATGAAATGTGTAATGAGGCTATTTCTGTAAAAGCGTATTTGGGTTAAATTGTGGCAGATAGGAAAATAAACTTTCATAAAATAATTTGCATACCTACTAATAAGCGATAGAGAGTAGAGAAGGTCATGTGAATGTAGCACATCAGATTTTTAAAACTTTTCATTGGCTCACTTCCCAGACTTCTATCTTGCTCAAGAAGCGCAGATAATTTTATGCGTCTTAACATTTTGATGGTATAAATTTCTGGTATGAGGAACTACGTAAACAGAATGCGACAGTTACCATGGTTGCAAAGGTGCTTTACAATTCTTTCAGTGTGAAAATAGCGTCCTCTGGCGGACGGTCGCGAGGGTATGAAGATGCTGCGGAATCAGAGGGGCAGGAGGGAGGAAATTCCGATTGACAGATGACATAATATGGGCGGCAGGTTGTCCATAACATGTCAAATCGCTCCCAAGATAGCCTAACAGCGTCATCTCATCACAACATGATGGCACATGTCATGTCTATGTTGCCCGATCGTGTTTTTATAAAAACGTCAATACGCCCCCGAGAAAAACCGAACTACAGCATCAAGAGGGGGAAAAAAACCAACAGAACACACCTGCAAAAGTGCAGCACTGCAGAGCAAGAAAATAGCAAAGCTACCATTTGGGCTTCAGATTTATACCAATAACGTTGAAAACCAATCAGACTGAAAATTTAAAGGTATCAGAATGATAAGGAGGCTCGGGGAGGGGTAATATTGTGTGTGTTTATTCACGATTAGCTGTATTATTTGTAAATAGCTGATGAAATTCTCTTAACTTTGTACAGCTACAAAACATTTAGGTACAGAAAAACAAAATTACTACAGGACTTCATAGCAGCGTGAAATATATTTAAAATGTTTACCCTCTCTACCGCATACCTGTGGTAGAAAAGTACTGTATTAAATCCAAAAAGATTCGATAGCGAAAGCGTTTTTGTAAGTGTATGTGTATGAGGGTGGGGGAGAGAGAATGACATAGTAGAAATGTGAATTTAGATTCGTATAAACTTAATTCAAACTGGCTCTACGGTCGAATGGTCAGAACTCTGGGTTCTCAAACCAGAGGTCTCGGGTCCGACTCCTGGCTGGGGTGGAGTCCCTAGCCTCCATGTAGTCTGGAAGTATGTCAAAGCCCCCCATAAGACTAAAAACGTTAAAGGGGGCTACGCAAATGAAAAAAAAGCTTAATCATTTTAAGACTCAAGGTTAAGTTTTCCGAAGATTCCCCTCCCACTACTTCAAATACATGAAAATGTCTTGACTTTATTAAATATTACATAACTAAAATTGTGAAAAAAAATAAAAAACCTAAATTGAAAAAAAATGTGTAGTTCATTAACACGTATAGTTTGTCTTTTTCCCTGACATTAAATGCTTCCGTAATTTTGATGTTTTGAAATGATATGAACACTTCTCCCCCCCCTTTATCTCTCTTCTCACTCTTCTCTCATATGAACCCGTCAAAGAGTATTTGTCGATCTGCTTTCAAATTGTTGATTTTATCAATCTCTTATATGTTGTCGTGAATATGTCTATAAGAAAATCTACATTCCCATCACCTATGGGAAGTTTTTAGGCTTTTTGTGAACCATTTGTGCGAGAGATGTGAAAATAAGGGAAGTTGGGCAGAGAAATTTTTATAACTGTAAACATTTAATACATGCTGGTCACAAAATTCCATGGTCTTTACATGACATCACGAAAAACAACTGAATGGTACAGCACTTAAAAAAGACAAAGTATTAAAATATTCAAACCAATAATATTTCATAAATGACTCGTGCTACAAAAAATATAATTAAAATAAACTGTGCTTTAAAGAGATCTACATTTCTTGTAGAGTAACCGTTTTTTTAAATCTCTCATAGTTTACCCATTATACAAAACTACTCCGAATGAAAAAGACTTCAGATGTCATTCCCAGAAAATGCAGGTATAATATTTTATTAACCATGCAAATATGTAAAATTATATCAAATTTTAATCAAAATAGTTAGACCCATTTTTGAGATAATAAAAGAATACAATACTTTACCATTTAAGGCGTAATTTGGGGTGGATGGATTTTCTTGAAAATCTTCGTGTCACATACTGAACTTATATACCAAGTAGTTTTCTATTTGAGTTATGAAGACATTTTGTATAATTTTTACTTTCTCTACTACGTATAGTAAGTAAGGGAAGTATTGTATTCCACCCAAAAATTCGATACCGAGATTTCACCGGAAATATATGTTTTCAGGCGCACTGAATGCATATAAAGCATTTTTGGAAACATGTACGTGTGTGTGTGTCTGTGAACAGCATAACTCCGAAACGAACAGTCGGATAAACACCAAACTTGGTATTTAGGTTCAGTATCTTACAGATATGCGACACAAAGGTTTTCAAGAATATCCCCAAACGCCAGATTACCTTTACATGGAAGATTTTCGAAAATTTTAATTTTCTCAAAAATGGCTCTAACGATTTTGAATAAAATACCATAAGTTTAAGACATTTTTATGGCAAATTAATTGTATATCTCGAATTTTCTGGGAATGTCTCCAAAAGTATTCTTCATTGTGAACGACTTTTGCATAACTGGTAAACCATAAGAGATAGATAAAATTTTACTACACAAAAAAAATGTAGATCGCGTTAAAATACACAATTTATGTCATATACATTTTTTTTATTGAGTGAACCATTTTCGAGATATTGCTTGTTATTCCCTTAAATTTTCCAATACTTAATACTTTTTCTCAAATGGGAATTCGTTATTCATTTTTTTTGTCTTGGTAATACAAAGAGATTGGAATACTCCACATAACAACCAGCTCTTAAAATGTTTGACTATCGCTTAAAGCCTAGCAATTCCCCCCTACCAATAAGCGTTTATAAAAATAGTTTGTACCGTTTCTCTACCGTCTGCTGCTTATTAGTGGGTATACAAACTATTCTTATCCATTTTTATCCAAATAAACCATCACAGAAATAGCTACATTACACATTTCGTTATAGATACAAAGGGAACAGCGATAGTCAAATGTTTAAGAACTGGACGCTATACGCCGGCCTTAAAATTCCATACTGTTTCCATGACTTCGCGAGAAACAACTGAACGTTTAAAGAATGATCAAGTAATGAACCTTTCTAACCTTTTAATAACGGATATCTCAGAAATGGCTTACGACATAAGAAAACTTATTTGAATTAAATTGTGTGTTTTAAAGAGATCTATATTGTTTATACTAGTACGTTTTCGTCTATCGCTTAAGGTTATTCACCTATACAAGATTATACAGGCTGAAATTCCATTCTATATTTTATGTTCCCTTTATAGTCAGCTACTTGTATTTTAACATGTTATAATTTATTTTTTTTGTTAATTTTTGAGAGCTACCATTGTAACTGGTGGTTACGAATTAATGTAATTAATTAATGAGTCGCATGTGAGTTTAGAGTTAGCGCGTCTTTTAACAAATAAAAAAAAATCTGATGTGTTACACTCACATGGCTTTCTCTACTCTTGCATAAACTATTTTTACAAACGCTTATGCTCCATCTACTTTATGTTAATCGAGATAAACATTTGCAGACTCTATCTTATTGCTAATTTTCTTGTAGATGTAAGGGGAATATATATTTACAAGGGCAATATAGAAATACAGTAACCTTTAAGCACATCCATATCTCTTAATAGCTGGTTGCTAGGTGCAGCACCATTCCCTTTGCCACAGATTAATACTCTTTGCATATCCAAGACAAAAAAGTGAATAACGAATTCCCATTTAAGAAAATAAGTATTGAAAAATTTAAGTGAATAACAAGCAATATTTCGAAAATGGTTCACTGAACAAAAAAAATGTATATGATACAAATTGTGTATTTTAGCGCGATCTACATTTTTTGTGTAGTAAAATGTTGTCTATCTCTTATGGTTTACCAGTTATGCAAAAGTCGTTCACAATGAAGAATACTTTTGGAGACATTCCCAGAAAATTCAAGATATAAATTTTATTTGCCATGAAAATATCTTAAACATATGATATCTTAATCAAAATCGTTAGAGCCATTTATGAGAAAATTAAAATTTTCGAAAAATGTTCCATGTAAAGGTTAATCTGGGGTGTGGGATTTTCTTGAAAACCTTCGTGTCGCATCTCTGGAAGATACTGAACCTAAATACCAAGTTTGGTATTTATCCGACTGTTCGTTTCTGAGTTATGCTGTTCACAGAAAGACAGACAGACAGACAGACACACGCGCGTGCGCGGACATGTTTGCAAAAATGTTTTTTTTGGATTCAGGGGGTCTCAAAACATGTATTTCCGGTGAAATCTCGGTATCGAATTTTTGGGTGGAATACACTACTTCCCCTACTTACTATACATAGTAGAGAAAGTAAAAATTATACAAAATGTCTTCTAAATGAAGTGGACTTCACAGCTATTTCTAGAAATTTCAAGGTATACATCTTTAATATATTATATTTTAATCAAAATCGTTAGCCATTTTTTTAGAATATAAAAAATTTCGAAAAACCCTACACACACACCTTTTTCTAAACTTTTTTTAAATTCAGAGACCTCAAAACATGCCTTTCCGGCGCAATCTCGATATCAAAATTTTGGGTGGAATACAATACTTCCGATAGTTATTACACGTAATAGGGAGGGGTTCGAGGAGCCTCAAAACGTGTATTTTCAGTGATATTTCGGTATTTGTGTGGATTGCAATACTTCCTCGTACCTTAGGCAACTAGCAGAGAAAGTAAAAATGACACATGATAACCATGGGGATCTTACAACGACTTAAAAGATAAGAAATTAGTTTTATCATGTTATAGTAAACAGAAGTCTTTTTTACATTAGTCACGGAGGTAGGCGTGGCAACTACGGGTTACGCTACGTGTGTAACCGGGCCTTAAACTGTCTCGCTACGTTGAATATCCGCTGTCTATCAAACGGACTGACAGCTTGATACCATCTTCAAACTGAGTTTGATTTAATAATTGGATTGCATGCCAATAGCGCTAGAGAGACCGTCAATCATTGCAGCTCATGCACCGGGATTCAAACCCACAGTTCTCGTAAGTTCCAGCGTTTGCTTCTGTATTAGCCTTGCTCTGCTTCTATGTTTAAATTGTTATTTACGTAAGAATTAAATGAAGACACTTTCGTACTCGTTATGTACGATAAATTTCACTGCATTTCGTATTTTATAGTTCCTTATTAAAGTAATTAAACAAAAGAACGAAGGAAATAAGAAGATGGGGAAATTTAATTGTTGAATGTAAAAGTTGACACTAATACCCATAAATGTGCGGTGTTACTGAATTTTGTTTTCAATATTTATGAAACAGAATCTGGAAAACCTAAGTATTTTAAGAGGTGGTTGCTATGTGGAGTATTCTATTCTCTTTGCCTAGCCAGGACAAAAAAAATTAATAACGAATTTGAGAAAAAGTATAAGTATTGGAAAATTTAAGGGACTAACAAGCAAGGTCTACATTTTTTGTGTAGTAAAATTTTGTCTATCTCTTATGGTTTACCAGTTATGCAAAAGTCGTTCACAATGAAGAACACTTTTGGAAAAATTCCCAGAAAATTCGAGATATACATTTCATTTGTCATGAAAATATCTTAAAGATATGATATTTTAATGAAAATCGTTCAGCCATTTTACCAAGAATTTTACCGTTGTGCATAGTTCCATAGCTTTCTCTAATAATAACAACTTTTAGGAAGGCGTTGTTTTAAAATAGCACTTCTGGTTTTACCCCCGCTAGGGTTAGTCAAGTTTCTACCACACCCTTTTATTTTAAAAGTAGTTAGGAGTAGACAGAATGGAAGGGCCTACAGTAACTAGACGACAGCACCGCAAGTAGGCCACAGTGGGCCCGTTTGGCTTTTAACGTCACACCAGGGAGAAAGGGTAGACTCGAAGAGCGACCAGATCCTGACGACGATATGCGCTAGCAAGGACGGTGTCTCCAAAATGGCATCAATCCTAACGCCGGCTAGCTCTGCCTAAGCCACTCGCAACCCAGGGCTCCCGTGGCAATCGAGACAGTCTCAGGAAGGGGCCTCCAAAAGGTCCAAACGCCAGGGATGGTTCCTTAAATGATTGTACCTAAATGAACTTCACAACCTAAAAATTGTATTTCTATGTATTAACTTACATGGTTGTCAGATACATCTCTTTGCACATATTATGTTGATTTCAATATTTTTTTACCCAAGTAGTGTAGAATATACAGCAAAAATCATGATCGTAGCTTTGATGGTTCAGGTGATATTCGCATTATGATATATTTTTCCATGCACAAATGAGTATATTTGACTATGAGGTGCCCTTAACACAATGAACGTTTCCCTAAAAACTGCTTCAAATTACGTAATGCAACATGCAGAATCAACACTCGTTTGCTCTTATCACAAGTCGATTTTTGTTAGTAAGTTTATGTAAAAGAATAAAAGAATGAGTATGAATTGAATTGAATTGAATATACCTATTACTAATGTAAAATGTACAAAAAATGTACAAACCATTTTTACAAACGATTACTCTCCATCTACTTCATGTTAATCGAGATAAACATTTACAGAATATGGTAGGCTTTAAGCGATAGTCAAATGTTTTAAGAGCTGGTTGCTATGTAGCGTATTCCATTCTCTTTGCATGTCCAGGATATTAAAACACGAATAACGAATTCCCATTTGAGAAAAAGTAAGCATTGGAAAATTCAAACAAATAATAAGGAATATCTCGGTAATTGTTCACTGGAAAAAAAATTACATGACATAAATAGTGTGTTTTGACGAGATCTACATTTTCTGTCTAGTAAAATGTTTTCTATCTCTTACGGTTTACCAGTTATGCAACATTCATTCGGAATGAAGACGACTTTTGGGGACATTCCCAGAAAATTCAAGATAGACATTTCATTTGCCATGAAAGTATCTTAAACATATGATATTTTAATCAAAATCATTACAGCAATTTTAGAGAAAGTCAAAATTTTCGAAAAATATTCCATGTAAAAGGTATTCTGGGGTGAAGGAATTTGCTTGAAAATCTTCGTATCGCATCTTTGAAAGATACTGTAACCTAAATACCAAGTTTGGTATTTATCCAACTTTTCGTTTTTGAGTTCGGCTGTTCTAAGACACACATCCACAGACACACACGGACCTTTTTCTAAAACTGCTTTTTTAGATTCAGGGGGCCTCAAAACATTTATTTCCGGTGAAATCCTGATATCGAATTTTTACCCGAAATACAATACTACGCAGTAGAAAAAGTAAAAATCTCTTTGGCATATAGCCAAATTAATTTATAAAATCTATGTTTTTTTCTATAGTTAGTAAATTTGTCTCAATGTTTTTCAGTGCCATTGACTATTTGCAAAAAATCCAAGATAATACAGACATGATATTTTAATCCAAATATTTTTAAGAAAACTAAATCACCAAAGATTGTCTGGAGAGGGAAAAATTCCATGAAAATCTTTGCTATGGCTCCTTAAAGGATGCTGGAAGTTTGGCACATGTCCAACTTCTCATCTTTTAGTTATGCTGCTCTCTCTCTCATTCACACCGATATTTTTTTTCTCTAAAACCTTGTTTTTAATTGAGGGAGCTACTGGTATTTCTAGTGCCACCTCTAGGTTTTTTATTTTCAACTTTTTATCATATACGTGCCAAAACTCAAGACGAAATTAAACAATGTAATGCACACCTGTTCGCTGTTTTCTAGTGTCTATGAAACTCGATACTAGCTTTCGACCGAATTAATATTTTAAGCTATAGTGCACAACAAGAAAGTCGAAACGACCGCCCTCTGTCTATTTCAGGTGATCACAAACGTAATTGCGATGAAATATTGATATTGTATTTCTTTTTATTCCATTTTATTTTACGTCGCTTTAACTCCCTGGTCATACCGCGACGGATCTGTTGGTGGATATCTCTTAGAACGATATGTGATGGACAGTTAGCCTTCTAGGTCTCATTCCTGTAACCACCCGCTCCTTCACGTGTCACAGAGACCCTAGCGCATAGCTACCGAATCTTCAGCTTCGTGCCGTGCAGACGGAATTAGGGTGCCGTCCAGTCCAACCGTCGCCCTCACACAGAAAGGCTGAGAGTTAGCCTTCTAGGTCTCATACCTGTAACCACCTGCTTCATGCCGTGCAGATGGCATTAAGATGCCTTCCAGTCCAACCGCCGCCCCCATATAAAGGCGGACAGTTAACCTTCTAGGTCTCATCCCTGTAAGCACTTGTTTCATGCCGTGCAGATGGCATTAGGGTGCCGTCCAGTCCAACCGCCGCCCTCACACAGAGAGGCGGACAGATAGCCTTCTAGGTCTCATCCCTGTAACCACCTACTTCATGCCGTGCAGATGGCATTAGGGTGCCGTCCAGTCCAACCGCCGCCCTCACACAGAAAGGCGGACATTAGCCTTCTAGGTCTCATCCCTGGAAAATGCCGTCTTGCTTCGTCACGTGTCCACAGAGACCGCGAGCAACCGGATCTTCTGCTTCGTGCCGTGCAGATGGCGTTAGGGTGCCGTCCAGTCTAACTGCTTACATTATGTGGCACAGGTTTTGCTATTATTCCACTTAAGGTGTAACTTTGGGTCGTGGTATTAAACGTCTAATCCGGTATATACTTGGCGATTGAGGAAAACCACGAAAAAACCTCAGACAGATTGATCGGCCCATGGGATTTTCACCCGGGAGCTCCCGAATGCGGGCCACAGACTTTACCGCCTGAACCATCCCGGTCGGTTAATATAGAATTCTTTGGTATAAGACAGCATACCATCTACTCTAGCTGACGGACACAGTAAGTAAAATCACACACTTTCTTGATTAAAACAAACCAGAAGATGAAGAGTATAGGGTATTCTATGGAGAAGATATATTATCCATTCTTTTGCAAATACAAAAAGGAATATCCGCGCGCGCGGAAAACTTATTTCTCTCGATTCTCAAGGGCTGTCGACCTACTCATCGGCAGATAATATTTGGTTTCTCGTCCCAGAGCACCCAAAATGGACATTTGCTACCGCAACTTTTTTCCGGTTACGTTCTTACTCTTTCCATTTTAATTAAAAGCTGGGCGAAACCCTGCCACTTGCAAATGACGCCAGAAGGGGCTTGTAACCCCTCCACCCTGCCCCGATAAAAAAATATCAGGGGAATAGGGCGATTGCATTCGATATAGACATTGGTAACCTGGCATGGAAAAAAAACGACTTTACCCATGTGAAACTGCGTAGAATGTTAAGTATATGCATTTGTTAACAGAATTTAAAGAAATCCTAAGAAATTATACTGAAACACCTCAAGATGTTTTTAGTTTTTTGTGCAGTTTCATTACCTAACGTTAATTTCCTCTCTGCCATTTTGGATTGCAAATTTTGCAGCACTTCACAAAAACTCACATCTCTTATGCAATTTAGAGTAGATTGGTAAACATTAGACCATCTTTTAGAGAAACTTTTGCTCTACAAATAGGTATTACGTTAACCACGGTGGCTTTTCTGTGCGGCTTCTTCCATTTTTACTTTCTCTAGGGAAAGTATTGCATTCTACCCAGAAATTCGATGCCAAATTTCACCGGAAATACGTGTTTTATGGTGCCTTGACTCCAAATTAAGCATTTTTGGAAACATGTCCATGTATGTTTGTCTAAGAACAGAGTAGCTCAAAAATCCGGACAAATACCAACCTTCGACAATTTTGATTTTCTCAAAAATGGCTCTAATAATTTTGATTAAAATATCACACATTTAACATATTTTCGTGGCAAATAATATGCATACCTTGAATTTTTTGGAAATTTCCCCAAAAGTCCTTCCATTCTATATGGTAAACCCTAAGAGGTAGGAAACCGAGACATTTCCTTGTTATTTGTTTTAATTATCCAATACTTATACTTTCTCTCAAATGGGAATTCGTTATTCGCTTTTTTATGTACTGGACATACAATGAGAATGGAATACTCCACGTAGCAACCAGCTCTTAAAATATTTGACTATCGCTTAAAGCCTACCAATTCCCCTTGCATCTACAAGAAAATTAGCAATAGGTTTCTACAAAGGTTTATCTTGATTAACATGCAGTAAATGGAGAATAAGTGTTTGTATAAGAGTAGAGAAGGTCATGTGAGTGCAACAGATCACATTTTTCCTTTAAACAGCTTTTTCTGTGAATGACATTTTCTGGTATAAATGGCCCGTTTTCTCAGAAACTATTGAAGATAGCTAAATTAAATTTTAGGATTAAAACAGCCTCTAATTGCTGTATTGGACTTGCTTTGGCATTAATAAGGTGTTTGGTTATTTTATAAAATAATTCCTAACAAAAAGTTTAACAAAAACCATGTAAGATTCTCGCACGTTCGAAGTAAATTTCATAGATTCTAGAATTTTTTGACGATTTTATTATTTCAGGATTAGGAAATGGCTATGCGGAGTTTGGCTGAAGAAAATCTCTCTTAATTAAATTTAATATTTCATTTTATTCATCAATTTCCATTGATTAATACTCTAAGAAAGAAATTATACGTTTTATTTATGCTGGCTCTCTTTCTCCTCAAATGTCGGTTGTGGTCAGAGAAGGGGAAGCGTTTCACTTTTCGTCTGATCCAGGGTAATTTGTGCTACCGCGCCTAAATAAGTTTCACTTCAAAAAGTTGGTATAATTTAGAAAAAATCGGTCTTCCTTAAGAAAGGAATTTGAACACTTGAAACTTTTCATTGGATTTTCTTTAAGTTTTACCACTTATTTGATATAAACATAAAAGGCAAGATATCAAGTTTCATCTTTTTAGCATTATCGCTTTTGAGTAGTTTTTATGAATCACATTCAACCGATTTTAAAAATGACCCACAGGATGCAATTTTATAATTTTTAAAAAGAAAACAAACGTTTTATCTTATTTTTTATCCTATTTTATTTTACGTCGTTTTAACTTCTTAGTCATATCGCGACGGATCTGGTGGATAACCCTTGGAACAATATGTGATGGACAGTTAGCCTTCTAGGTCTCATCCCTGTAACCACCAGCTGCGTCGCGTGTCATAGAGACCCTAGCGCATAGCTACCGAATCTTCTGCTTCGTGTCGTGCAGACGGCATTAGGGTGCCGTCCAGTCCAACCGCTGCTCTCACATAAAGGCGGACAGTTAGCCTTCTAGGTCTCATCCCTGTAACCACCTGCTTCATGTTTTATTTTTGTTTCAGGACAATGAAGAAATGGGTGCGTGTATTCCACGGTTATTCCTAAAACTGTATTGCATCGTGTGTAACATTTTGAAGTAAGCCACATTTTGAAAGTAGTGAAACAGTGAAAGTAAGGTTAAAAGATTTGTCAGAACAGTAGATGTCTATTTTCTGGCTTTCTTTCAGCTAAAATTGATCAGGTGTGTAACAGCATTTTGAAACATCAAATTACATATATATTCCTATACCAACAGCTGTATGAAATACAATATATTTGTAGGGGTTGTGTTCTTATTATGCCAATTAGAGATTTATTTTGAGGACTAACATCATCACGTGAAGCTTTTTATAGTGACGTTAAACCAAAACGAACTTCATATTATTGAAGTAAAAACGTTGAATTATTTTATAGCACAAAAAACCAAATGTGCGATGTTAGTCGCTTTTTGACAAATCTTCACAAGTTGATCAATGTACTTAAGGCATTCATCTACATCCTATAAAAATTTAAATCTGATAGATATCTTGATGTTTGAGGTAATGGAGAATTAATTTAGCAGATTTAACACTGGAAAGTTAGGACTTTTAATCTCCCTTTAAAGAAATCTTAAGGAATTCTATAGAAACCCGTAAAGAATTCATTAAGAAATATACAGCTCTCTTGATGGAAGTGTTTAGTACGGATTTATGACGTATGACCAGGGGAAATACTGAGTTTTATTTATGGACGCTCTTTAATTTTTATGGTCCTTAAGCCTTGCTTTCTATATTGGGCGTGAAGAATCAGAAATTTTGTTCATCAGGCTTGAGGTTCTTTCACGTGTCCTAAATCTACAACATGGGACAATCGCTTTACTTCCCTTTCGAAGGAAGCCATGATTTTTACGCCCGAAAAAATCCATCGCATTCCGCCAGGTTAGAACTCATCACCTCGGGAACTAGAGGGTAGCATGAAGGAGATGGATGGAGGGATACATAGCCCTTCAACCCAAGGAGATGTTTTATGCCTAGCGGTGAATTGAAAGGTGAAAGAGGGCGGCCGGACCGGGAGGTACAACAGAGCAGAGGGCAGGATCCTACCCCGCTGTAGATGACAGACGAATTCAGCTCCCTCTCCAGCTGAGGCTTCAGTGAACGGTAATGTACCCGAATTTACTTTTAAGCACGACACCTAGATCCTACTCCTTCTGCATGAGCATGTTTACCACTACTTACACCGGGTCCCTGGTCTGGGCTCTGCCAAGGCCAGTACCTATTCCCCACTCTGTATACTCTCTTGTATACAGGCGCTTTTTAGTAATCACCCTCTAACCTTCGGTTTGCTTCGGCGGTACCGGACACCACCTTACCCTCGATTCCCTTCCATCACTGTAGCATAGCTAGTGTATGGTAGTGGAGGCGATGTAGATCCCTTTCGGATGATCGTCACCTGGTGTGGCGGAGCCGGGGCCACACCAAAAAAAAAGCCTACATTTTCCAGGTTGAAACTCTGGTGGCAGCTTGTACATCTGGCTCCCCCTCCTGCAGGCTTGCAATCCCACCGGGGAGCCAGGACTCCCCCCATTTCGGGGGCGAAGTTGTACAGAGAGCATCCTTTTCCCCTGAAACAACCAAGCAGATTAAAAAGAAAGTGAAATAGTGGTTCAGAAAATTCGGGGGATGTAATTAAACCTTCCCAGCATTCGCCTAGCGACCTGGGGAAATCCTAAACCTAGGGTCAGGAAAGTCGAACGCGGGAATTGAACCCACGACCTCCGAATGCGAGTCACACATGCTATCGCCTACGCCACCTGGCTAGGTTAGTACGTATTTATAGTAGGAAATATGCTTCCTGATTGAGACTTATTTTGTTCCATGTTGGAATGATTCGTGGGAGGAAGAAAAAAAAAAAGAGCTCTATCCAGCGGATGTGTCCCGGAAACACAACTGTGTTTAGACAGCTAAGTTCCGCTCGTATAAAAACAATTCGCACACAGTTGTTTTGTTCCCATCCTGAACAATTTCAGAAAAGAGGAGGAATTTTATTTCGAATATATATTCCAATTACAGTTTTTAGCGAAACCTTTCTATCGTTCGTTTTTTTTCGCATAATTTTGAGGCTACCTTTACAGGATTCAGTTTGCCGTGATCTGATGGTAATGTTCTACTCTTTATGGCACTCCATTGTTAGCAACTTCAGCTTCAAGTCTAATCACATGGCAGTTGCCCTTTTTATTTCCACATGTTTAATAAATTGACTGGTTTTATTAGCATTTACACTTCATTATGTCGATTTACGTGATTAATTTCTCATGGCGTCGCATTAGTTCATAATTTGAATAACATTCTTCAATTTATCGCAATGCATTGTCCAGTTAACCTGTTCCTTGGGTGGGCAGCCTTGTACTTTCTTTGATCTGTATCGTTATTCTTTTATCTATGAGAATAATCAATAAAATAGCGACAGGTACGAATATGGATGAAATATAATTCCAAGAACCGAGGAACAAAAAATGCAGAAAACAGCGTGATATAGCATATAATCACTTCATTGACTGGCGTAAGCTAATCACTGCTAGGGAATCTACATTCTCACTGTATCACGTCTGCTGATCTCACTCTAGGCGCCATTCTAGGTCTGGAATCAATATAGTATTATTTTATTGCTATTTTACCAATTTCAGGCCTGTCTAAAAAAAATGTTTCGCCAAATATTCCTAATAGCAAAATAAAACCCTACTTTTAACGCTTGTGTTATAAATAACCATTACTGTGTTTTACACTTAATTATTTTATACCTGCCAGAAAGGGTACAGATGTCCACGAAAACCTTAGATAGATCTTAGATGAGTACATTAAAAAGGTTTATGAACACTTTTGTGAACAGATTTCTAGAAAAACGTTCTGTAATACAGAGCAGAGTGGAAATTAAAATAGGTAAGGGACACGTCAACCACAAAGTAGTATTGTCGTTTCGTTTCCGATGCCGCTGCAAATTAGTTACTGCCTTACGTGAGCAATATTAAATTTGGTAGTGTTATTTAATTACCAAGACATGTGTATCGTGTATCTTTAGCGAGATGTTTACTGTTTAATGACAACAGCTAAAATAAAATCATGTTTAGAATTACAAAAGAAAAGAAAAGAAAGTCTGAACTTAAATGTTTGCTTATTATCAACTTAATGTAAAACCAAAGTAGGTAGAATACTTAGACAAAACGGTTTAGGTGTTTACATCGAAAAGAAAATCTGATGTGTTACACTCACATGACTTTCTCTACTCTTGCATAAACTATTTTTACAAACCCTTGTTCTCCATATGCTTCATGTTAATCGAGGCTTTAAGCGATAGTCAAATCTTTTAAGAGTTGGTTGCTATGTGGAGCATTCCATTCTCTTTGCATGACCAGGATATAAAAAAAGTGAGTAACGAATTCCCATTTGAGAAAAAGTATAAGTATTGGAAAATTTAAGGGAATAACAAGCAATATCTCGAAAATGGTTCACTCAACAAAAAAAAAAAAAAATGTATATGACATAAATTGTGTATTTTAATGCGATCAACATTTTTGTATAGTAAAATGTTGTCTATCTCTTATGGTTTACCAGTTATGCAAAAGCCGTTCACAATGAAGAATACTTTTGGAGACATTCCCAGAAAATTCAGGATATACATTTTATGTCATGAAAGTATCTCTGGAAGATACTGAACCTAAATACCAAGTTTGGTGTTTATCCGACTGTTCGTTTCTGAGTTATGCTGTTCACACACACAGACACACACACACACGGACATGTTTCCAAAAATGCTTGTTATGGTTTCGAAGGCCTCAAAACATATATTTCCGGTGAAATCTCGTTATCGAATTTTTGGGTGGAATACAATACTTCCCCTACTTACTATACGTAGTAGAGAAAGTAAAAATGTACAGGATTTATGTCAAAACCATTCGTATTGTTAGCCGTTTTCGAAACCCATGTTGCAAGTTTAAACCCCTCCTAAGCTTCACCTAACGAATTTGCTTAAAAATTTGCGCTCCTGCATTCTGCCCCCCTTTCTTTTCTTTCCAACTCAAAGGCCTGTTACCACTATTAAACATTTGAATGCCGTTTCTGCATGTTGAAACCTTTTTGCTTAATTTGAAATCGTTCCTTGGTAAAAAAAAAATCTGATGTGATAAATTCACATGACTTTGTCTACCCTCTATCTTTATTAGTAGTATACAAACTACTCCTAATAAAGCTTATTTTTATATCTACTATATTTAATCCAAATAAACCTTTGCAAAAATAGCTACATTACACATTTCGTTATAGATACAAAGAGAACAGCGATAGTCAAATGTTTAAGAACTGGACGCTATATGCTGGCCTTAAAATTCCATACTGCTTCCATGACATCGCGAGAAACAGCTGAAAATCGATGAGACTTGAAAAGAATAAGTATTGAACAATTCGAAAATTTAATAACAGATGTCTCAGAAGCGACTTATGTCACCAAAAAACTTATTTTAAGTAAATTGTGGGTTTTAAACAGATCTACATTCTTGTGTTTTCGTCTACCGCTTAACGTTTACTAGTTAAACAAGATTATATAAAATTCCTACCGAAGGAACGGGACTTCTTAGGTCATTCCCAGTAAATAAATTTTATTTGTGATGTAAATGTCTTTCATATATGACATTTTGATCAAAATCGTTAGAGCCACTTTTAGAAATTAAAAAATTTCGAAAAATGTTCTATTTAAAAGTAGTTGGGGTGGGGGATTTTCTTAAAAATCTTCGTGTCGCATCCTTGGAAGATACTAAAAATTAAATACCAAGTTTGGTATTTATCGACTTTTTGTTTTTGTTATGTTGTTCACAGACAGACACAATGACACGGACAGTTTCCAAAAATGCTTTATTTGGATTTAGTGCGCCTCAAAACATGTATTTCTGGTGAAATCTCGACATCGATTTTTTTGGGTGGAATGTAATATTTGCCCTACTTAATATAGGTAGTGGAGAAAGCAAAACGTCCATTTTTCCAGAGCTACTGATAAATAATACTTAATTTTATTTTAATTTTTTATTCTTTCCAGAGGGAAGTTATTAATTTTCAAACGTATTCAGTTTTAATGTCTGTTCAGTCTTTTGAGACAGTGATAGGCGTAGGCAGAATACCGGTTAGTCGCTTCGTGTGGCGGCTCTTTGTTACTGCTACCGTGCGGCATCGCGAATTCCTTATCTCCCTATTCATGTCTCAAAAGACTCTGAACAGACTATATATGGATCGCCCTGTATAATATATAATGAAGAACTGTGAATTTGTCGTTAGTAGAGAAAGTCTGTGAATGTATCACAATTTTTTTTCTGTAACAGATCTAGCTTTTCTGAAACCATGCTGTAAGTTAGACCTCCGATGGGAATCTGTAAGTAAGTACTGGAAAGTCATATAGGGTATGTTTGGTGTCTTGAACGGCGGACATCGACAATGAAGATGCAGACTTCGGCCATGTAGGAGTCAATGCACTGACCCTGTGAACGCTCCCTTGAACGTTGTCGGTAATGGTATGGTACGGTCTAGTTCCCCAGGGGCGCCGGAACCTTGGGGCTGAGGCTCTTTCAGCCCGCCCAGATATTCAGGAGGGGGTGCTAGACGCCCTCGGTTGTTTTCTTCTAGTTTTATTATTTTTTATTGCGCTGGTACAAACCAAAGAGTAAATTACATATTATATACTCACTGGCACAAACAGGATAATTGTGTTTTGAGAACGCGATTACCTCCTTTCGGTCTCGATTATTTCCACTAAAGTATGGACGCACTTATGGTAAATAATATACAGGGTGGACCATTTAAGTCAATACTGTACAATATCTCCAAAACTAAGCGTTGTACAAAGAAATGTCTTGGATAAAAGTTCCTTGATGTTATCGGGGAAAGTAAATGCAATTAGTCGTGTTTTATTTGGAGGACGTTGTGATGGTCATTTTAGGGTCTATTTAATTTTTTTAAATTGGAGCCTACCTTTTATATGCTGTTTTCTCACTCCTCATAAAAAGCTAAACAACATTTGTATAAAGCGCTTTGCAATTTTTCTTACACTAACCATACACGAATAGTCATTTGAGGGTCAAGTTACGTGTCGAAATTAGGAACCAACATTTTTTTATTTTGTTTCCTTATTCCTCATCACAAAATAAATAGCTTTTTATAAACCATTTTCTAATGAGAAAACAACATACAAAATGTACAGAGAGAGGCAAAAAACTACGAATCGGAGATGCTGAAACTGGTTACCGTCGTTGTCCATACATTTTTGGCACCTCTTTAGGAAAATATCTATCACTTGCCGTAGTTCACGTTGAGAAAGACTGGCAATTTCCTGGCGGATATTTTGTTTTAATTCTTCCAGGGTGTGTGGGTTTGTCTTGTACACTTTGTTTTAAGTTACCCCAGAGATAGAAATCGCAGGGGGTTAAGTTGGGGGACAGAGTGGGCCACAAATCTCTACTAATAATTCTGTCCTCAAACACACTTTCATAAATTTTCTAAGTAAAGCGTTTAAAATTAGTCTTAAAAATGTTGTATGGTTTCATCTGCGCCTTTCTATGATAGTGGTAGACGGCAGAGAGCGCCGAGGACGCGGACAGGAAAAACACCGCACAGCCGGTTCCTAGTCTTTTGGCTCTCTCTGTAGGTTCCCATTTTAAAAAATTAAATTGTCCCTAAAATTACCATCATAACGTCCCCCAAACAAAACACGACTAATGGCATTTATTTTCCCCCATAATATAAAACAACTTTTATTCAAGACATTTCTTTCTACAATGCTTAGTTTTGGAGATATTGTACAGTCTCAACTTAAGTGGTCCACCATTTATAAGCCCATAGGTAAAACATTGTTCTTATATGTTAACTGTCGAAACATTTAGTATCCCAAATAATAAATTAATTGTAATTTCAATCTTAAATTAGGAGTTAGAGGTAGTCAGAGTGAACTCCATGAACAGGAGCACAACACTGCACGTAGGCCATAGTAGGCCCTATGCGCTTCCAACGTGACTCCTCGGGCGGGAGAGAAGGATGAAGGGGAGACCCGAAGTGCCATCAGTTGGATGGAAGTAGGGTTCCGGGTGTAGGCCAGACAGCTCCAAGGAAGGGGATCCCAGTATCGCGCCAAATAGCAGGGAGAAATCTTTCCAGAGCGCAATTTCCACCGTCCTGCCGCAACACACCAACCGCCGTTGCGTGATCCTACAACCCTAAAACAGATGAACGGAAATGATGAGGACAGGGAATTCTGGTCGAACGCGATGGGAATCGAACTCGGGATCCCCCAAAAGCGTACTCCACACGTTACCACCGGTGTTTTTGGACATTAAGTGATGCTTAATTATTTTTCAAATATACCTAATATTTTTAATGGCCCTATGCAATATATTAAACATTGTTTAGAGGGCTGGTCGTCCTCCATGGTGTAGTGGTTACCCTGCTAACCTCTAGTTCCCGAGGTCGCGGGTTCGAACCCGGCGCGGGCGATGCCTTTTTTCGGGCGAAAAATTCTTAGCATGGCTTACTTCGGAAGGGAAGCAAAGTCGGTGGTCCCGTGTCGTAGATTTACGGCACGTAAAAGAAACTCAAGCCTGATAAAGAGACCTCCGTGCAAAATTACCGGTCTTTCACGCCCAATATAGAAAGGGACGCCAAGGACCACAGCAGTTAAAGAGCGTCCATAAATAAAACTCAATTTAATTTTACAGGACTAACTTCGTTCCAGTTCCTCTTAAACTAACCGCTAAGCTACACTCTCTTCAAGGAGAAGTGTGCCGAATAAAATGATTTCCTCCTTTTGGCTGAGGGCAAAACTCCAAATAAATTTATCGCTTTGTATTTCTTGGTCGCTTTCTAGACCTAACCAAACGTGGCAACACAGACTCCCGTGTGAATCGATATGATATCGATATAAGCCGATGATGCCTACATTCATATTTGGCGGCGCCCCTGAGGCATCGCACGTGTTATTCCCAATGTCGGCCACACCTAGCCAAACAGCACAAAACCCTTCCGAAGGGTTAAAACTTTGCGGGACATTTGTTGCCAAATAAAGCGAAAAGTTCGCAATGCCCCGTGCGATGCATGGGAACGCCGCCAGATGGCAGCATGGTTCATTAGCTCTCGATGAATATCGACAAATGCCGCTCACTTGTTCAATTTAACGCTCGTCCAATTGGACATTTGTTTTGTCTGCAGTACGCAAATACAAATGACGTCATTCCAGCTTTTGGATGCGTTTGCGCGATTAACATCCGGTTTCATGCTTAGGCGCCCTAACACCGGAAGAGCTGTCATTTATTTCACCAACTATCAATTGAGATACTAAATAATTGAACTCGCGCTCTTTTTATCCAATAGCTGTTGTTCGTTTCCTATCACACGATGTGTAGCGTTTTCTATTACCGCTTCTACTGTCATTTTAGCTGCTACAATGTGACGTAAGATTAAACCCTGTTTCTTATAACCTTGCCCCGCAGTCATGCATTCTTCCGCGTTGCGTTTCCTTCCCCTTTCCCCTGATTGGCTAATGTACATCTTTGAATGGTGATAAATAGGACCCGGATTTTTGTTTTAACCTATATTTTTCCTCGGTATTTAATTAACACATTTCAAGATATATACTCGTTTAACACCGCTTGGAGCAGAATATGCGAATTTCATTACACCTAAAAATAATCTGATGTGTTACACTCACATGGCCTTCTCTACTCTTGTACAAACTATTTTTACAAATGCTTATTCTCCATATGCTCCATGTTAATCGAGATATCGAGATGTTAATCTTATTGCTAATTTTCTTGTAGATGCAAGGGGAATATGGTAGGCTTTAAGCGACAGTCAAATGTTTTAAGAGCTGGTTGCTATGTGGCGCATTCCATTCTCTTTGCATGTCCAGGACATAAAAAAATGAATAACGAATTTGAGAAAAAGTATAAGTATTGAAAAATTTAAGGGAATAACAAGCAATATCTCGAAAACTCAACAAAAAATGTATATGACATAAATTTTGTATTTTAACGTGATCTACATTTTTTGTGTAGTAAAATTTTGTCTATCTCTTATGGTTTACCAGTTATGCAAAAGTCGTTCACGATGAAGAATACTTTTGGAGACATTCCCAGAAAATTCGAGATATACATTTCATTTCTCATGACAATATCTTAAACATATGATATTTTAATCAAAATCGTTAGCCATTTTTGAGAAAATTAAAATTTTCGAAAAATATTGCATGTAAAGGGTAATCTGGGGTGAGGGGATTTTCTTGAAAACCTTCGTGTCGCATCTCTGGAAAATACTGAACCTAAATACCAAGTTTGGTGTTTATCCAACTATTCGTTCCTGAGTTATGCTGTTCACACACACACACACACACACACACGAACATGTTTCCAAAAATGCTTTTTTTTGGATTCAGGGGGTCTCGAAACATGTAATTCCGATGAAATCTCGGTATCGAATTTTTGTGTGGAATACAATATATCCCCTACTTACTATACGTAGTAGAGAAAGTAAAAACCTAAATGAGGGGTTGACACCTAAAATAACCTAAATAGTGGTTTTACCTTTTTCGAAATAAAGAATGTTATTTTCGGATTGAAACTCATTGTAAAACTATTTCCACCACTTATAGGCAGTAGATAGTTACTACAGTTAAAAGCAGCACATGTGACGTGGTGACACCTGGATGCAGCTGATAGGTCAGGACTTGGCTGTCTGCTGCCATTTACTACGCCGAGCACTTAAAAGACGTTAAAAATGTCAATGAATTGGATGAAACAAAAGCTTCCTGCATTGCCAAGGCTAAGAAATCACTCGAGTGCCCCACTCTTGCCACTTCCCTTACATACATTAAGACACATTTTTGTTTTATACCAGAAGCTACAACTTTGCAACTGAAAGATGCTCTAGATATCATTGGCAATGTTTCCAGTAAAGAAATAGCTGGACCATTGGTAGTTGCATGTTCTTCGAAGTTGCAGAAGATTCTTCAACGAAATCCTGCTTTTGAAGATATGAAAATCATCAATTCAGTATTGCAGGGAGAAAAGCATACAGAACTACCCCTAGAACCTGCTGCACTGGCATTTATGTTTTATGCTCCAATGACGTCATGTTCCGTTGAAAGAACGTTTTCTTCATACAAGAATGTGTTACGTGATAATAGGAAATTGTTTACGCCAGAAAATTTGAGAATGTATTTACTGCAATGCTAAAAAAATAAATCTTACGACTAAGTACCAGAAAAGCAAAATTATTGATACCTGTATTGCTCCACGAAGCAAGACCTAAAAAAACATATTTTAAGCATATAAGAGACCTAAAATGAAGGTTTATTCCACCTAAAAATCCGGACCCTAGTGATAAGCCGTGTGCAGTGCAGGAATAGGCGATATAAACACATTGATAGATGCACAAGCTTTCTGATTCTGAGAGACAGGCGGGTACAAACCCGGCGGAAGCCGATGGAGTTTTTGGGCGTAAAAATCCTTAGTATGGCTTCCTTCGGAACGGAAGTGAAGCCGGTGGTCCCGTGTCGTACATTTACTGCACCTAAAAGAACCTCAAGCCTGATAAAGAGACCTCTAAGCAAATTTACCTGTCTTTCACGCCCAATATAGATGGGACGCTAAGGACCACAGTGTTCAAGAGCGTCCATAAAGAAAACTCAATTTAATTACGAATGTTTAGTCCAACATTTAAATTGCCACAGTGGAACAGACTAAAGTCGGATTTAAATTGTGTACTCTATAGCACATTTAGAGACAGTAGAAACTTGCAATCGAACGTTGAGATGATAAAATGAGAAACGATAAAATTAAAACAGTAAAACTAGTAGGATAGACATCTGTGAGAATGTGTATCTATTATTGATCGCTTGATGCGTGAGGAAAATTGCCTGTTGCAAATTATTTACGTCTCATATAACAGAGTAGTTTTTAGATCCTTAATAAAACTGAATACTTTATTAAATGTTTGATCAATGATCAATATCATTAGTAATATCAAATGTACAGTAGATCTTCTACTATGTTCTGGTTCTTATTATAATGTCCACTTTAGTAAACAATTACATTGGACAGTGACTTCATTACAAATGTTAACACTATTTGGATTTTTCAGGAATGTTACTTCGCTTGGTATTGTTAAAAGCCAAGTGGATGACCCTAAAACTGAGACGGTACAAATGGTAGACACATTATATACACATTGTATACATAGTGATTTATGTGTGTGAATGTTTTAGTTATTAGAAACTGAATGTAAATATAAAACTGAAATCTAGTGGCGCCGCTAGGCTGACTTTCTGGATACCCTCCACAGGACACATGCTAGACGAAGCAAGTGGGGTGAGAGACATGAACACTTGCCACATGACTCGAAAATTCGTTGACATGGGGGGGGCGAGAATCCAGAGGTTTCCAAAGATATTTGCTGGCGAGAGCCAATAACGCTCGTTTCACACTGGGACAAACATTCGTTTGAATTGGAGTATTCACTCCGGGACATCACACTGCCTCACCCAGTGGCTGAACTTAACAATGTCTCACCCTCGCCACATGTGACGGACAAGTCACTGTGTTCAGCGCAGTCACCGCCCTACATGTATTAAAAACTGGACTGGAGTGTTCGTACTAGGACACTGGACACAGACACAGCGTTACACGTTTGCCGACAACAATAGTCTTCGAGACTGGCAGTGATTTTGTAATATAGTCGGGCACAGTGATACCTAAGTTGTGGTAGTCATGACTTTAGATTTGATCAACACGGAAGATTTTATAGGCTAAGTATAAAGTCATCCTGCTATGTGGGATTTCAATTTTTCTTCTGCTGGGACAGCCTCCCTTAGTATAGTGTCAATTTCTGTGATTTACTCTTTCGCATCATTAAATGAAGTTTTTGATATTTGGAAATATTGAAAAAAATTCCTGTCATCTTGTCTCAGACCGCCATGCAGAGTGAAAAACAATCCTTTCTCCAGCCATCATGAGCAGTGGATGTATGTGTAATGAACGTTTTCTCTTCATTCTCCTCCTCCTCCTCCTGCGTAGCAGTACTAACAACAAAAGTTTCTCCTCACTCGAGTCCATTTCACTATCAGTTGGCAATATCACCTAGGAGTTTTCACCGCAATCACTGGTGACCGTCAATGTATCTAAACGCGTCTGCAAGTGTTATAAGTAGTATTGTATAAAAGAGAATGCGAAGATGAAACAGGGCATATTTTCAAGATTAATATTCTTCATGCTAGGCGGCGCCATGGCCGAGTGGTTAGACCGCTCGCCTCTCACCGAGGCGGCCCGGTTTCAATCCCAGGGACCTGCATGTGAGATTTGTGGTGGACGAAGCGGCGTCTGGGCGGGTTTTCTCCGGATTCTCCCGCCATTCATTCCACCAACTGCTCCATCATCACCTTTCCATTCATCCATTTCACCAACATTTCGTTTCATCTACTTCCTTCATCCCATACCAGTCATCCTGATCCATGAGTGTTTGCTCCTGACGGGCCTCTGACCCCAGGCACCCGCTTGTAAGTCCTGGGGGGTGTAAGTCCTACATAAGAGGAGGTTAAACAGATAATGAATGAATATTCTTCATGCTTCGTGCTAAGTCATCTGCTTATAGGAGGATGTGTATAGAAAAGAATGAGGCGTGTTAAGGGGTTGACGAGTGGCAATGACGTCGTGTAAAGTGTCAACAGTCCCCTTTATGGCGCTAGTCGAGTGGCCCTCCGGTCCGTGGGCTTTCCCATGGGGCCAATACCTTGAGTCTAAAAAGGCCCCCCGCTTACGCGAGGATGGAAGTGAATACGCCACTTACCCGCGTCATCCCAGAGGAATGACAACCGAAAACCTCGGTGGGCCGACAGCAATCTAGCATACAGTCCACCGGCTATCCAGGTCGGTACCGGAGGACTTTGAGGCGCCTCACAACCTCGTCTGTAGGAAACCCGCACAGACGTAACTACCTCTCACGGGTCTCGGGAACTACTGTCCCGCCAAGTCCAACCCAATCTAAACGACACCCCTACGGGCGGGGTTTGAACGAGTGCTGAAGATCCGCACCGCGGCAGCTGAAGGCAGCAAACCCCCTCAAGTTAATTAAGTTAAGTTTCATTCAATAAAGTCAAGTGTCAATAATGAGTGTCCATTCATCCATCTGCACGACCACACCCGAGATAAGACTGAATAGCCGAGGGTAACGGATACTACATCTTGGCAGCTAATAATGCCCCCACAACATACCTACTTATTGCCTGAGAAAACAACCCACAAAATAAAAGAGCATCAGGGTAAACAATAATACATACCCGGAATAAAAAGACTGTACAGCAAAAGTTCTAGTTTCACCTTATAAGGTAATGTGCTCAAAATGTGCTGCGTATGTTTAGATTTTAATGTAGATATTTTAGCAGCAAAATTAAAGAGGGTTTAATTATGTAATGGTCTATATGCTAATGAGCTAAAGATCCAAGCCAATGAAGATTGACAAAAAAAACTCCATTTGATTAATTGTATAATTTTAATAACTGACGTTGGATATTTATAAATTAACTTTATTGTCACAGAGCAAAAAACCTAAACGATACACATTTATTATTCTTTCAAAATTACTGAATTATCCAAATGATGCGTAGAAGTGGGTAAAAACTTGGTTACTTTTCTCTGAATCTATATTAATATAAAGAGAGAAAATTTGTGTACGTGTACGTGTGTGTGTGTGTGTGTGTGTGTGTGTGTGTATGATAATCTCATAAACTCCTCAAGCAATTTTTATAATTGTTTCACCGTTGCAAAGCCCATGTTCTTTCTAACGGACATGGGTTAAAAACACCAACTAACTTCATTTCATAAATTACTAAAAGATTAAAAAGGTATTCAGAAAACTCTTGTACTTCAATATGAACATACTGGAGTTATAAAAGAATATGCTTGTAAAGAAAATCTTGACTTTTATTTGAGAATGCCATGGAATAAAATGCCAACGATATTTATGGTCAAGATTTAGCAACTGAGACACAGGAAAACAAAACAGAATTGAATCGTTTATAACACCACGATACGCCAAATTATATTATTAGCCCTCCTGTAAAAAACTTTTGCCTTAGTGTCTTTATACCTAAACAAAATTCGTTCCGAATAAAGAGGTTTTTCCCAAAAAATTCAAGACATACATTTTATTTGTCATGTAAGTATCTTTAATATATGGTATTTTAATCAAAATCGTTGTAGCCATTTTTGAGGAAATGAAACTTTTCGAGAAATGATTCACTTGAAGTGTACTTTGGGGGGGGGTTCCTTGAACACCTTCATGTAGCATCTTTGGAAGATAACAAACTTAAAATGCTATTTTTTTTTACTTTCTCTACTACATATAGTAAGTAGCGTAAGTATTGAATTAAACCCAAAAATTCGATACCGAGATTTTTAGAAACATCCGTGTGTCTGTGAACAGTATAACTCAAAAACGAAAATTCGAATAAATACCAAGCTTGGTATTTAGATTCAGTACCTTCCAAAAATGCGACACAAAGACTTTCAATAAAATCTCTCCACCCCAAACTACACTTTACATGGAACAGTTTTGGAACTTTTTTATTTTCCAAAAAGTGGCTCTATCGATTTGGATTAAAACATAATATATTAAACATATTTAAATGAAAAATAAAATGTATAACTTGAATTTTCCAGAAATAGCCTGTGAAGTCCTCTTCATTCAGAAGGAATTTTGTATAATCGTGTATACCTAGCAAACTTAAGCGATAGACTAAAATGTACTACACAAAAAATGCAAATCGCTTTAATACATACTATTTATTACAACTAAGTTTTTTTGTGACATAAGCTATCTCTGAAATATCCGTCAGTAATGGTTCGAATTGTTCATTACTTGGTCATTGTCTTGAAGTCATATCAATATTCAGTTGTTTCTCGCGATCGCAATGTAATTTTAAGCCAGTATATAGCGTCCAGTTCTTAAAC
This sequence comes from Deroplatys truncata, assembly GCA_030765065.1. Lineage (NCBI taxonomy): Eukaryota > Metazoa > Arthropoda > Insecta > Mantodea > Mantidae > Deroplatys > Deroplatys truncata. The sequence goes on from CM060981.1 coordinate 44,987,241, forward strand.
ATTTGACCATCGCTGTTCCCTTTGCATCTATAACGAAATGTGTGATGTAGCCATTTCTGTAAAGGTTTATTTAGATTGTAATGTAGTAGATAGAAATATAAGCTTTAGTAAGAACACTTTGTATACCCAGTGATAAACGATACAGGCTAGAAAACGTCACGTGAATGTATCACATCACAATATTTTTACTTTCTCTACTACGTATAAGTAGGGGAAGTATTGTATTCCACCCAAAAATTCAATACCGAGATTTCACCGGAAATACATGTTTTCAGACCCCCTGAAACAAAACAAAAAAAAAAAACATTTTTGGAAACATGTCCGTATGTGTGTGTCTGTGAACAGCGCAACTCAGAAACGAACAGTCGGATAAACACCGAACTTGGTATTTAGGTTCAGCATCTTCCAGAGATGTGACACGAAGGTTTTCAAAAAAATCTCCCCACCCCAGATTACCCTTTACATAGAACATTTTTCGAAAATTTTAATTTTCTTAAAAATGGCTCTAACAATTTTGATTAAAATACCATATGTTTAAGATATTTTTATGACAAATGAAATGTATATCTCGAATGTTCTAGGAATGTCTCCAAAAGTATTCATTGTGAACGACCTTTGCATAACTGATAAACCATAAGAGATAGACAAAATTTTAGTACACACAAAATGTAGATCGCGTTCAAATACACAATTTATGTCATATACATTTTTGTTGTTGAGTGAACCATTTTCGAGATATTGCTTGTTATTCCCTTAAATTTTCCAATACTTGTATTTTTTTTCTCAAATACGTTATTCATTGTTTTTGTCCTGGTAATGCAAAGAGAATGGAATACTCCACATAGCAACCAGCTCTTAAAATATTTGACTATAGCTTAAAGCCTACCAATTCCCCTTGCACCTACAAGAAAATTAGCAATAAGATTAACATCTCGATTAACATGAGGCATATGGAGAATAAGCTTTTGGTTAAGAAACATTTAGTTGTGGCAAATTAAAAAGTACTTAAGATATTTGTCAACTTCCGAGACGGTTATTAAATTTTATGGAGAGTATCATCTGTAAAACTCTGTGCTGTACATTTTTGTTGGAAATGGAAGGTTGACAGAAATAAAGGGACACTTTGCAGTCGTGGACAACAAACAAAACCAGGTATTGCCCCACCCAGGTATAGCATACCTCAACTGTTTCCAAGGTCTAACATCCCCCGCAGCAAGTGGCCTGCTGCGAGAGACATCCCTGCTTTCTAGTAAATATATACGTAGTTCCTTCCTAGTCACATTCCAATACCACATAATATGCCAACTCTAAAGGTTCTGATGGAGATATATGCTCACGCCGAGAAAAAGCTTTCAAAGTTTTGAGTGCAAAACTCGCACTGATTCGTTGTCAACGTACCGTTCTCTCAAATTTGAGCACTCGAAACTTATTTACTATGAGTTTAGTCCATGAAGGAATCAGCGTCAAGTAAGGCAAACCTTACATTCATGTTTGGGCAATAATATTCAAATAAATTTCAAATAGGAAAACTATAGCGCGGTCCAAACCTCCTGAAGTTTCACGAGAACCAATACGGCGAAACGGCGTCGTTGCCAAACTTCAGTTGTTTTCGTTTTTATGATTGTCCCTCAAACTTAATTGCATAAAAATGAAAAATCTGATGTATTACACTCACATGACTTTCTCTACTCTTGTACAAACTATTTTTACAAACCTTATTCTCCATATGCTTCATGTTAATCGAGATATCGAGATGTTAATCTTATTGCTAATTTTATTGTAGATGCAAGGGGAATTGGTAGGCTTTAAGCGATAGTCCAATATTTTAAGAACTGGTTGCTATGTGGAGTATTCCATTCTCTTTGCATTACCAAGACAAAAAACAAATGAACAACGAATTCCCATTTGAGAAAATAAGTATTGAACAATTTAAGGGAATAACAAGCAATATCTCGATAATGGTTCACTCAACAACAAAAATGTATGACATAAATTGTGTATTTTAACGCGATCTACATTTTTGTGTAGTAAAATTTTTTCTATCTCTTATGGTTTACAAGTTATGCAAAAGTCGTTCACAATGAAGAATACTTTTGGAGACATTCCCAGAAAATTCAAGATATACATTTTATTTGTTAGGAAAATATCTTAAAGATATGATATTTTAATCAAAATCGTTAGAGCCATGTTTGAGAAAATTAAAATTTTCGAATAATGTCCCATGTAAAGCGTAATCTGGGGTGGGGGATTTTCTTGAAAACCTTCGTGTCGCATCTCTGGAAGATACTGATACTAAATACCAAGTTTGGTGTTTATCCGACTGTTCGTTTCTGAGTTATGCTGTTCACAAACACACACACACACACACACACACACACACACACACACACACACACACACACACGGACATGTTTCCAAAAATATTTTTTTTGGATTCAGGGTGTCTCAAAACATGTATTTCCGGTGAAATCTCGGTATCGAAATTTTGGGTGAAATACAATACTTCCCCTAATTACTATACGTAGTAGAGAAAGTAAAAAGTTACAGTCGCAGACCTCTTATCTACCTGCCCTATGTCCTCTTTTACCTATTAAAGGGTTCGTTCACATAATGCATCGCTTGTGTGCGAAGGAATGTTTCTTCAACTGGAAGCTTCGAATACTTCCTATAGCTTTTTCCAAAACGTCTCAGAGCAGACTTTTTTTTTCTTTTGAAAATCATGTATATTTTGGTTCATCAAAATGTGAAAACATAACGACCAATAAACAACGTTAAAAAAACAAGCAAATTAATTTACAACAACGTATTTATTACTTTTAAAAGCAAAAATATAACAAAGTCTCCATTCAAAATAAAAGTCTGATGTGTTACACTCACATGACCTTCTCTACTCTTGTACAAACTATTTTTACAAACGCTTATCCTCCATATGCTTCATGTTAATCGAGATATCGAGATGTTAATCTTATTGCTAATTTTCTTGTAGATACAAGGGGAATTGGTAGGCTTTAAGCGATAGTCAAATATTTTAAGAGCTGGTTGCTGTGGAGTATTCCATTCTCTTTGCATTACCAGGACAAAAAACAAATGAATAACGAATTCCCATTTGAGAAAAGGTATAAGTATTGGAAAATTTAAGAGAATAACAAGCAAGATCTCTAAAATGGTTCACCCAACAAAAATGTATATGACATAAATTGTGTATTTTAACGCGATCTACATTTTTTGTGTAGTAAAATTTTGTCTATCTCTTATGGTTTACCAGTTATGCAAAAGTCGTTCACAATGAAGAATACTTTTGGAGACATTCCCATAAAATTCAAGATATACATTTTATTTGTCAGGAAAATATCTTAAACATATGATATTTTAATCAAAATCGTTAGAGCCATATTTGAGAAAATTAAAATTTTCGAAAAATGTCCCATGTAAAGGGTAATCTGGGGTGGGGGGATTTTCTTGGAAACCTTCGTGTCACATCTCTGGAAGATACTGAACCTAAATACCAAGTTTGGTGTTTATCCTACTGTTCGATTCTGAGTTATGCCGTTTACAGACACACGGACATGTTTCCAGAAATGATTTTTTTGGATTCGGTATCGAATTTTTGGGTGGAATACAATACTTCCCCTACTTACTATACGTAGTAAAGAAAGTAAAAAAGATAATTATAAATTAACAAGACATAAAATTCGAAACACTGAGTATAAAATTTGATACTTTTTTGTGCTTGTTCAGAAGAACGTTACTTTTTATCCCAGCTACTTGCTGCTTTTCCATAGTATGAAATACTGATACGTGAGCATGGTGCTGCGTTTCGAGTTTTACAAGCGGCAGGGTATACTGTCCGTATCAAGCTGTTATTCACTAGTGCTGAAATAGTGAACACGCCTCAAACGTCAGGAAGTTTGCACCTGAAAATAGGATAGGATAGGACTAGGAGAGAACACCTAACACTTCAAACCCCATGGATCTTTTGTGTGTACCCTCCGGAAGGAACAGACGAAGAGAAGGAACCACAGGAGACGTATGGGCTGCAGAGTGAGTCCGGCGCAAGTCGACAGATACACGCAGAGTTCCCTAACAGTTCTAGTCTTGAACACCCTGCCACTGGAAGGTCGCTAATAGATGTCTTTCTAGTGGGAATGGGGAAACACGACCCAGTAGTGGAGGCTCGACAGGCTTCCCTCTAGCAGGGCCGAAAATAAGTTCCAAATCGAAAATATCTGCGCAATTTGCCCGATACCGACCGAACTAAAGCCGCGAGGGCGGTCGGACCAGGAAGCAAGACAGCCGATGGCAGAGTCCTTAGCATTTGCAAATTTAAACTCCCCGGGTGGACACTGGAGCAGCCCCCTGTGAGGCTAACACATCCCCTGGCGGACCCGGGACCCAGAAACCGTCCCCAATTCGGGACGAAGGTTTCCACAGAGCATCCTTTTTCCCTGCCAAGCAGACGCCGAGACCTGCAAACCTGAAAGAAACTAAGCGGATGAAAGGTGAAGTAAAATGCGAATGGAGGTGAAAGGGAAGGACAGGAAATTGGGGGGGGGACTTTCCAGCATTCGCCTAGCCCATGAGTCAGGAAGGTAGACCGCCGACCCAGGACCTCCCGAATGGGATAACAAAACATAAAATGAAATGAGAGGAAATCCGTGTTAGAATATGCCACTCCAACTTTCGCTTTTACCAATCAGAGAAAACCACGAAAAACCCATGGCCAGAAAGGGCTGCCACCGGGAATCGAACCTGGCACCCCCCGAATGCGAGTCACGCACATCACGGCGGGGCCATACCATCGGTGACCTGATAATATGAATGAGATGTTATTAGATACACCCAATCTTGAACACAGAATGGAAGTTTTATTTAACGACTGAAAGATGGTCCACACCAACCGGGAATCCAACCAGATCTCTAGATAGGAGCGCCTATCGCCTATAGTAGCGACTGTCTCTAGAATGTTATCCAGTACATGTCAGCTCGTAAAAACAGGCTAACCATAGTTTTATCAGAACAGAGAAAACTCAACATTTACAAATGACAATAAAACAAATCGTCCATATAGCATACATAGGATAAAATAACAATACAACCATCCTACACAGCTATGGGAACTTTTCTAAAATACCAAATGAGCCAATTTTTCTGCAAGATCACATAATGGTACTGTCATGAAATCGCGAGAAACAACTGAATGTTGACACGACTTAAAGAGAATGGCCAAGTAATGAGTAATTCGAACCATTAATAACGGATATCTCAGAAATGGCTTATGCCACAGAAAAAACTTATTGAAATAAATTGTGTGTTTTAAACATATCTACATTTTTTGTGTAGTCTGTTTTCGTCTATCGAGTAACATTTACCAGTTAATTAAGAACATTTAAAAAATTCCTTCCGAATGAAGAGGACTTCACAGGCTATTCCCAGATAATTCAAGATATACATTTTATATGTCATGTTAATATCTTTAATATATGTCATTTTAATAAAAATCATTAAGGGCCACTTTTTAGAGAATCAAAATTTTCGAGAAATATTTCATGTAAAGGTTAGTTGGAGTGGAGGAATTTTCTTGAAAATCTTCATGTCACTTCCTTGGAAGATACTAAAATTTAATTGAATTGAGTTTTATTTATGGACGCTCTTTAACTGCTGTGGTCCATAGCGTCCCATTCTATATTGGGCGTGAAAGACCGGTAATTTTGCTCAGAGGCCTCTTTATCAGGCTAGAGGTTATTTTACGTGCCGTAAATCTACGTCATGGGGCCACCGGCTTTGCTTTACTTCCCTTCCGAAGGATTTTACGCCCGAAAAAATCCATCACCCTCCATCGGGTTTGAACCCGCGACCTCGGGAACTAGAGGCAAGTATGGTAACTACTACAGCAGGACGACTTGGAAGATACTGAACTTTAATACCAAGTTTAGTATTTATCCGATTTTTCGTTTCTGAGTTATGCTGTTCAGAGACACACTTACGGACATGTTTTCAAAAATGCTTTTGAATGTCTCAAAACATGTATTTCCGGTAAAATCTCGATATAGAATTTTCGGTGAAATGCAATACCTTCTCTACCTACTATGTACGTGGTAGAAAAGTGAAAACCATAATTATTTGAAAATTCAAATAAATAACAAAGAATATCTCGGGAATGGTTAAGGCAACAGAAAATTTCTAGACATAAATTATGCCCTAACCAGATCACACAACACCATTCTTTTTTACTTTCTCCACTACGTATAGTAAGTCGGGGAAGTATAGCATTCCACCCAAAAATTCGATACCGAGATTTCACCGGAAATACATGTTTTGAGACCCCCTGAATCAAAAAATCTGATGTGTTACACTCACATGACTTTCTCTACTCTTGTACAATCTAATTTTACAAACGCCTATTCTCCATATGCTTCATGTTAATCGAGATATCGAGATGTCAATCTTATTGGTAATTTTCTTGTAGATGCAAGGGGAATATGGTAGCTTTTAAGCGATAGTCAAATATTTTAACGCTGGTTGCTATGTGGCGAATTCCATTCTCTTTGCATGTTCAGGACATAAAAAAAATGAATAACGAATTTGAGAAAAAGTATAAGTATTGGAAAATTTAAGGAAATAACAAGCAATATCTCGAAAACGGTTCACTCAACAAAAGAAACGTATATGACATAAGTTGTGTATTTTAACGCGATCTACATTTTTTGTGTAGTAAAATTTTGTCTATCTCTTATGGTTTACCAGTTATGCAAAAGTCGTTCACAATGAAGAATATTTTTGGAGACATTCCCAGAAAATTCGAGATATACATTTTATTTGTCATGACAATATCTTAAACATATGATATTTTAATCAAAATCGTTAGAGCCGTTTTTGAGAAAATTAAAATTTTCGAAAAATGTTCCATGTAAAGGGTAGTCTGGGGTGGGGGGATTTTCTTGAAAACCTTCGTGTCGCATCTCTGGAAGATACTGAACCTAAATACCAAGTTTGGTGTTTATCCGACTGTTCGTTTTTGAGTTATGCTGTTCACAGACACACAGACACACAGACAGACAGACACACAGACACACAGACACACAGACAGACACACACACGGACATGTTTCCAAAAATGCTTTTTTTGGATTCAGTGATTCTCAAAACATGTATTTCCGGTGAAATCTCGGTATCGAATTTTTGGGTGGAATGCAATACTTCCCCTACTTACTATACGTAGTAGAGAAAGTAAAAAGTATTTTTGGAAACATGTCGTGTGTGTGTGTCTGTGAACAGCATAACTCAGAAACGCACAGTCGGATAAACACCAAACTTGGTATTTAGGTTCAGCATCTTCCAGAGATGCGACACGAAGGTTTTCAAGAAAATCCCCCCACACCAGATTACCCTTTACATGAAACATTTTTCGAAAATTTTAATTTTCTCAAAAATGGCTCTAACGATTTTGATTAAAATATCATATGTTTAAGATATTTTCATGACAAATAAAATGTATATCTTGAATTTCCTGGGAATGTCTCCAAAAGTATTCTTCATTGTGAACGACTTTTGCATAACTGGTAAACCATAAGAGATAGACAAAATTTTACTACACAAAAAATGTAGATCGCGTTAAAATACACAATTTATGTCATATACATTTCTTTTGTTGAGTGAACCGTTTTCGAGATATTGCTTGTTATTTCCTTAAATTTTCCAATACTTATACTTTTTCTCAAATTCGTTATTCATTTTTTTTATGTCCTGGACATGCAAAGAGAATGGAATGCGCCACATAGCAACCAGCGTTAAAATATTTGACTATCGCTTAAAAGCTACCATATTCCCCTTGCATCTATAACAAAATTACCGATATGATTGACATCTCGATATCTCGATTAAGATGAAACATATGGAGAATAGGCGTTTGTAAAAATAGATTGTACAAGAGTAGAGAAAGTCATGTGAGTGTAACACATCAGATTTCTTTAAAAAAGTCTTATGGATTAAGGGAGCTTGAAAGTTTGCATTTCCAGGGAAATCTCGGTATCAGACTTTTGGGGGAATACAATACTTCCTATAGATACGTGATACAGAAATTAAAAATGTCACAAAGCGTTTTCAAGGTAATCAGGCAAGCCTTGAAGTAGTTGCTGTCGAAACTGATTATCATCGCATTCTTCCCGGAAACCTGGACCAGGTGACAGTAATGCTCAGCCATTCAGTTTTTACAGCCGGCACTTTCAGTTAAATCCACAATTTACAACAACAGAAAACGATAAAATTCCAGTCCAAGCAAATTCCAGGCGTGTTTACAAAATACCAAGTTAATTAATTCAGCTTGAATGACAGAATTTAGTACAAAATTGTTTCTAAGCTCACGCATTTAACAGTATAATAAGGCTACTGATCTGTGAAATACAAACAACTTTCAAACCAAGCAACTTGCCTGTTTTTCTTTCTTATAAAAGTGTGTCCGTGAGGAATTCGCCCATCAAAACAGAAGTCTCAAGGCAGCTACCATCTTAGGAACTTCAATGTTATACCCCAGGCACTGTTCTCATTTCCTTAACTGCCATTCCAAACTTGGAACATTTTTATTTTTCTACCGCTTACGCAGGTAGAGGATGTACCGCAGTATTAAAAATCTTCTATTGAAGAATTCAATCAGAATGCACTTTTTGAGATCGTTAGAATACAGAAAAATTTTTGGTGTTGCATTCACGTGATTTTCTCTGCTCACTATTCTTGAATAAGTAGGCCAAAGCGATAGTCAGATTTTTATTTTCTCTACTACGAATAGTAAGAAGGGGAAGTATTGTATTACACCCAAAAATTCATTAAAGATTTCACATAAATATGTCATATGGTTTGAGGCCTCTTAACCTTTGAAGAAAGGTTCATTTAGAAGGAGTTGTATCGTATTTCAACTGTTGGGGAGCCGAACACGTGTGACTCCCGGTTTCCGGTAGCCTTTTCCCCAAGTTTAAAAAAAAATAACGTTGTAATTTGTTTGTTTAAGTATTAAATATTTATGTTTGCCTCGGCTGCGTCAGTATTTATTTTAGAGACACGTTTCTCTTAGCAGGGTTGTGATGTGACAAGAATGTAGGCTTACACAGATTATAGTTTTACTTCACTCCTTTTATTAATGCTTGATACGATTTAAATAACACTTCACTGATATAGAGAGAGCAGTGAGATGTTTTTATTAAATACCTGCACTTTTTAATACGTAAACTATTTTTCGTCTCACACGAATACGCATTATATCTCTCGAGGACGCATCTTCATCCGGTTACAATCACTGTCTGCAGGCAACTGAATAGATTTCAACCGTCTAAACTTGTAAATTTCTGTATTTCAAGTCTTTGATTGGTTAATCCTAGTCCAATAGAATACCTGCATTTAACTAAAGTTTTTCTGGTTGTTGATTGGCTATTTTTAAACTGTCACTAAAATTACATTATTGTTGCTCCAAGAATCACAAGTTTTAGTGTTAAACTTTCTTACTCATTATTGACTCAAGGTTACCTCATAGTTAGCAACAATTGACCTATTTCTTACAGCTCCTACATTATTAAATTACGTAATATATTCACATAACATTATTACACATGGATACAATAATATAAGCATATGCAATGACTGTTACATATATTTTACAAATTATTACATACACATATAGCTTCAAGGCGGGCTGTTATTGAATTTACATATGATATAATTAGACTGAAATTATTTAAGTGTTAAAAATACTACCTCAACCTCCCCCCAAAAGAATGCATTTTTCAAAAAAACTTGTGTATGCGTGTGTTTCAATAGCATAAGTCAAAAAACGAAAGGTCGTTCAGTGCTTTTTAAACAATGTAACATGAAGTTTTTCAAGAAAATACCCCCACCCCAACTACCTTTTAAATGGAACATTTTTCGAAATTTATTTTCTAAAAAATGGTTTCTAACGATTTTGATTAAAACGCTATATATTAAAGTTATTTATATAATAAATAAAATGTATATCTTGAATTTTCTGGGAATACCCGTGAAGTCCTCTTCATTCGTAAGGGATTTTGTAAAATGTTGTATAACTGGTGAACGTTAAGCGATAGACGGAAACGTACTACACCAAAAATGTAGATCTCTTTAAAATACACAGTCTATTTATAAAAAGCTTTCTTTGTTGCATAAGCCATTACTTAGATATCCGTTACAAATGGTTCGAATTATTCATTTTTAAAGTGTTTCTCGGGATTGCATGGAAACAGTATGGAATTTTAAGGCCAGCGTATAGCGTCCAGTTCTTAAACATTTGACTGTCGATATTCTCTTTGTATCTATACCGAAATGTGTAATGTAGCTATTTCTGTAAAGGTTTATTTGGATTAAAACGTAGTAGATAAAAAAACAAGCTTTCGTAAGAATAAACGACAGAGGCTATAGAAAGTCATGTGTCACATTAGATTTTTTAAGAAGCGGATCGCCATATGATGGCTATGAAATTTACTTGCTTTGCATGACCACGAGAAAAAACGAATTCCAAGTACACTTTCAAAATTCAAAGCGATGTCGATAGCAAAGTGAAAAGTCGATTGTTTGCAACCGGCCAATGGTATTTGTTTCTTCACCAGCCGCCAATCCAGTCATTATAAAGCGGTTAGCTAACGTCCAAATTCAATAAAGCAAACATTTCCTAAATGCAAATCCATTACTATTTGTTGGAATTTCTTCCGGTTTCAGTTTCCCAGTTTGCGACTAGAGAGAGCTCCAGCGGTTTTTCCATCACGGCCGCCTTCAATAATTTCTACAGTGAATAGACTATTTGCACAACATGGACCTAACATGCCGTCCCCGGGAAAGCTTTCGGTTAATTGTGAACACTCACAGAATACACGTAGGTATTTTAATTTAGTCCTTCTCGTTCTGATTTCCGTTCTCCATTATTATGAACCGACATTTAAAAAAGTCGAAGTTGGAGAAGAAATCTGCATATTAGAAGAACAGAAATAAAATACAAACAACACAAAGAGTCAATTTTGAAAGAAGAACTGGTACGTATGATTGAAAATAAGATGCTAGAAGTGTTAGTATATTCTCTCGTACGTACACTCGAGTGCATAGAATCGGACCGATAAAACGCACAGTGGTATATGTTGGTAACGAAATATTAAATCGCTCTATTGCCACCTTCCATATTGAGTCCCAGGCACTAAATATGCGCTGACTGCCGAGCAGTTATATGCAAGTACGTAGTAAAGGGGCCCACTGAGGTTCGTATCCTGAGCATATTTTTTTCTTCAGAAAAATGCAATGTTTATTACGTATACAATAATTTATAATTGCTAAGGCGTATTTGATTTTATGCTCACACATAAAAAAATCCGATGTGTTACACTCACATGACTTTCTCTACTCTTGTACAAACTATTTTTACAAACGCTTATTCTCCATATGCTTCATGTTAATCGAGATGTTAATCTTATTGCTAATTTTCTTGTAGGTGTAAGGGGAATATGGTAGGTTTTAAGCGATAGTCAAATCTTTTAAGAGCTGGTTGCGATGTGGCGCATTCCATTCTCTTTGCATGTCCAGGACATAAAAAAAATGAATAACGAATTGAAACAAATGGGAATTCCGACTGTTCGTTTCTGAGCTATGCTGTTCACAGACACACACACACACACACACACACACACACACACACACACACACACACACACACACACACAGAGACACACAGACGCACGCACGGACATGCAAAAAATGCTTTTTTTTTTGGATTCAGGGGGTCTCAAAACATATATTTCTGGTGAAATCTCGGTAACGAATTTTTGGGTGGAATACAATACTTCCCCTACTTACTATACGTAGTAGAGAAAGTAAAAAACAAAAACGAAAATGAAAATATCGGCTGGCTATGTGGTGATCTGCATGTTCGTTTACACATTCCTTCGCGCATCCGAGTGGCTGTGAAACAGCCGAACCATGTGCTTCAGAAATAAGAAAGCGCTTGGCGCTGTACCGTCTATATATACCAAATGGTATTGCTTAAGCATCTCCTTTTAACATAAGCGACGACTATTAATTCGACCCTTAGTCTATGTAATAGGTTATATCAATTGTACGGATATTACTCAGCCGTGTCACAGCCAACAGCATATTTGGATTTATAATAGTGCCCTCAATGTCACTCACGATGTATTTTCGTCAACAGCATTTAAAAAACCGCTATATCTCCAACTCTTTCCTTCTTTCTTGGTTGGAGAAAGTTTTACGTTTATAGCTACGTAAACTTAAAATCTTACCTTAATTTGAGTACCCTTATAATGCGATTAAAGAATACTTACTTTCAAGCCGCGATCAACTTCGACAAAATCCTGACGTCTTTGCTTTATTTTGGCTATTAACACACATTCCGAATGGCTTGCTGGCGATTAACTTTTTTGCAATTCTCTTTAATCCGGCAGTTACACATCCCATCTTCGTTGTGGGCAGGATAAAAAGACGTTCAAATTGCCAAGGTATTTTCCAAGATTATTGGTTACCAGATAATTACGGTGTTCATGCGTTAGCACAGTTCGCTTTTCACGGTTTACTGATCTCAGGTCCTAATAAAAGCCTATTAAGGTACAATACGCCTGAACCTGAGCCACTGGCAATGTAATGAACCCTTTGGAAACCTAATTACCTACCTATTGCACCTCAGCGTTTCTGGAGTGTTTAAAATTTCACTGACTGCCCTGCAAGGCGTGAAAATTGAAGCACAGTAGCGTGATTTCACAGTTATAGCTGTGTGTGTTTTTTGCGCCATCGCAGTGCACGATCTGCAAGGAATCGGGAAGTAGCAGAGGAAAAAGATTTCCTGAGCATAACCGATAGATTAACATAAATATTTTGTACCACAGTGCGGAAAAACCTGATGTGTTGCACTCACGTTGTATCTACTCCATCTGCTTCATGTTAATCAGATAAACATTTACAGAAACTATCTTATTGCTAATTTTCTTGTAGATGCAAGGGGAATTGCTAGGCTTTAAGCGATAGTCAAAATATTTTAAGAGTTGGTTGCTATGTGGAGCATTCCATTCTCTTTGTATGTCCAGGACATAACATTTAAGGGAATAACAAGCAATATCTCGAAAATGGTTCACTCAACAAAAAAATGTATATGACATAAATTGTGTATTTTAACGCGATCTACATTTTTTGTGTAGTAAAACTTTGTCTATTGCTTATGCTTTACCAGTTACGCAAAAGTCGTTCACAATGAAGAATACTTTTGGAGACATTCCCAGAAAATTCAAGATATGCATTTTATTTGTCATGAAAATATCTTAAACATATTATATTTTAATCAAAATTGTTAGAGACATTTTTGAGAAAACTAAAATTTTCGAAAAATGTTCCATGTAAAGGGTAATCTGGGGTGGGGGAATTTTCATGAAAACCTTCGTGTCGCATCTCTGGAAGATACTGAACCTAAATACCAAGTTTGGTGTTTATCCGACTGTTCGATTCTGAGTTATGCTGTTCACAGACACACACACGGACATGTTTCCAAAAATGCTTTATATGCATTCAGTGCACCTCAAAACATGTATTTCCTCTGAAATCTCGGTATCGAATTTTTGGGTGGAGTGCAATACTTCCCCTACTTACTATACGTAGTAGAGAAATAAAAATACACATGACATAATTTGTGTTTTAATGAGATCTACATTTTTTTTCTAGTAAAATTTTGTCCATCCCTTACGGTTCACCAGTTATGCAAAAGTCATTCAGAATCAAGAGGACTTTTCGGGACACTCCCAGAAAATTCATAATGTACATTTCATTTGCCATGAAAGTGTCTTAAACATATGATGTTTTAATGAAAATCGTTAAAGATATTTTTGAGAAAATCAAAGTTTTCTAAAAATGTACCATGTAGAAGGTGGTCTGGGGTGAGAGATTTTCTTGAAAATCGTCGTGTCGCATCTTTGAAAAATACTGAACGTAAATGTCAAGTTTGGTACTTATCCCAATTTTCGTTTTGAGTTATACTATTCACAGATAGACATACACACACGGATCTTTTTCTAAAATGTTTTTTTTATTCAGGGTACCTCAAAACATGTATTTCCGGTGAAATCTCGGTATCAAATTTTTGAGTGGAATGCAATACCTCCCCCACTTACTATACTTAATAAAAAATTAAAAATTAATAACTAAATGAACTATAATTACGCTATTATAGCGCGTCCCATGCTTAAAACACAGGACAGATTATGACTGTCATATGTACTGTACGTATGCTCGCAACTCATGCGCCTAGCTGCGATCGGTCTACCAATTTAATGCCTTGTGAATGATACATCGCCAAACAGTGAAATATCTGCACTGACATTTAATTTATGATAGAAATATGGAGATATAAAGTAATAAAAGCTATACTTTTGTAGGGTATTGTCACTGGTTACCCTTGACATTCAAAATGGGTGGAATGTTTTCAAACAGCAAAGAACGAACGATGCGCCGCACTCCGCTTTGGGCTAGTTTGCGTTACCCTAGCGTGTTTTTATTTCCTCACACCTTTTTTTTTTTTTTTGCTTTCTTTTTTATGGGTCCTTAAGAAGTCCTTTCACTTATTCCCTTCGGGGTTCTGAGCACCCCGTAGCTTTAGCTGTTTCTTTTACCGCCTTGCTAACATTCATTTTGCTTCAATAATGTAACATTTTGCGTTTCTTCTTAGTTAACCAACATATCATTTCCTCTCAGCTTCTCCCTCCATAACCACAAATATTCACGTAAAATGTTAAATAACCTAAATAACATTTCAAAATGTTCCACACACTATAAACGTACTCACTTCCTTACAACTAATGTTAACTTTTACTGCCTACTGCCTCGCGCCTGTTAGCTAAATACATGGATGACTTTGGTTTGTCATAATACACAATGAATGCAAGACGTTACAGTATACCGGTTTCTTTTAAAAACTGTCGCCAACAGTCCCCAACATTTTCTCTCGCTTGGTCCCGGTTGTAAACCCAATAACAAAAACGTTTCTCGCTGGCTGACTTTTCTACTGCATGGGAATCTTCTGAAACTGTTTATTTTCAAAAACCATAAAGCTTACCTTCAAAGTGTACAAATATAAGTATTCAAGTTTTCTCTAGCTAAGAAAAAAATCTGATGTGTTACACTCACATGACTTTCTCTACTCTTTTACAAAATATTTTTACAAAAGCTTATTCTCCATATGCTTCATGTTAATAGAGATGTTAACCTTATTGCTAATTTTTTGTAGGTGAAAGGGCAATATGGTAGACTTTAAGCGACAGTAAAATCTTTTAAGAGCTGGTTGCTATGTGACGCATTTAATTCTCTTCCCCTACTTACTATACGTAGTAGAGAAAGTAAAAATCTGATGTGTTACACTCACATGACTTTCTCTACTCTTGTACAAAGTATTTTTATAAACGCTTATTCTCCATATGCTTCATGTTAATCGAGATGTCGAGATATTAATCTTAATGCTAATTTTCTTGTAGATGCAAGGGGAATAATTGGTAGGCTTTAAGCGATAGTCAAATATTTTAAGAGCTGGTTGCTATGTGAAGTATTCCATTCTCTTTCCATTACCAGGACAAAAAAATGAATAACGAATTTGAGAAAAAGTACAAGTATTGGAAAATTTAAGGGAATAACAAGCAATATCTCGAAAATGGAACACTCAACAAAAAAATGTATATGACATAAATTTTGTATTTTGTGGCAAAAGTCGTTTACAATGAAGAATACTTTTGGAGACATTCCCAGAAAATTCGAGATATACATTTCATTTATCATGAAAATATCTTAAACATATGATATTTTAACCAAACTCGTTACAGCCATTTTTGAGAAAATAAAATGTTCGAAAAATGTTCCATGTAAAGGGTAATCTGGGGTGGGAGGATTTTCTTGAAAACCTTCGTGTCGCATCTCTGGAAGATACTGAACCTAAATACCAAGTTTGGTGTTTATCCGACTGTTCGTTACTGAGTTATGCTGTTCATAGACAGACATACGGAAATGTTTCCCAAAATGCTTTTTTTTTTATTCAGGGTGTCTCAAAACATGTATTTCCGGTGAAATCTCGGTATCGAATTTTTGGGTGGAATACAATACTTGCCCTACTTACTATACGTAGTAGAGAAAGTAAAAATATTGTTCCTATAGCAATTTATAAAGGCTATAAGAATTATATAATCTGATAAGAGAAAAATATCCTACACATGATAATGTGTTCAAAGCTGAGAATTATAACAAGTGAATATTACACTCACTAGCAACTTGGTGAAACCGCGAGAGTAGAAAAGGTCGAAGATAATGCCAATATACCGTATCATTAGACAGAGAATGAGATATCTCATTTACCTCCATACTGTCTAATGTTGAGAAAAGTTGTAGCAAGTATTCTGTATATTACATATTTGCTAACATACACCACGAGAAATTTAATACTTTCAAGACGTAAGAATAATACTTAAAAATACTACATAAAACACAATTTGGGAACATGTTATACTGCACTTCGAGTATTTTACGTCTTATAACCAATACGAAAAGAAGGAATTTGCGTTGCAATTTTTCACTGGGCGTAAAACAAACCTCTATGTGTTTTAAAACTAATTCCTACAAAATAAAACAGCACAACTTTCAGAAATTTATATATTATTTTCTTCAACTTTTAATTATTTCGATAAAACATTACTGTAATTTCCACACAGCGTGAAACAAAATACTACTTACCTACTAGAAACTACCATACTTTCCTCATACTTTAATTCATTCATCACTAATTTCAGAAACTGATTGATTGTATGTTATGATATTGAGCTAGGAAGCGAGTTTTATAGGAAACTTGAAGAAGAGAAGTATTATAAAGGAGCGAGGTTGCTTTATTTCATTTGTGAATATAATAATATTTGAAAGTATGAAGTATTAAAACAAAACGAAACATTCAAATTAAAAAAAAATAATCGAGATATCAAGATGTTAATCTTATTGCTAATTTTCTTGTAGATGCAAGGGGAATTGCTAGGTTTTAAGCGATAGTCAAATATTTTAAGAGCTGGTTGCTATGTGGAGTATTCCATTTTCCTTGCATTACCAGGACCAAAAAACAAAAACAAAAAAAAACAAAAAAAAACAAAAAAAAACAAGAGTTTGAGAAAAAGTATTAAGTAATGGAAAATTTAAAAGAATAACAAATAATATCTCGAAAATGGTCACCCAACAAAGAAAATGTATATGATATAAATTGTGTATTTTAACGCGATCTACATATTTTGTGCAGTAAAATTTTGTCTATCTCTTATGGTTTACCAGTTATGCCAAATTCGTTCACAATGAAGAATACTTTTGGAGACATTCCCAGAAAATTCGAGATATACATTTCATTTAACATGATAATATCTTAAACATGTGATATTTTAATCAAAATCGTTAGAGCCCTTTTTGAGAAAATTAAACTTTTCGTAAAATGTTCCATGTAAAGGGTAATCTGGGGTGGGGGATTTTCTTGAAACCCTTCGTGCCGCATCTCTGGAAGATACTGAACCTAAATACCAAGTTTGGTGTTTTTCCGACTGTTCGTTTCTGAGTTATGCTGTTCTCACACACACACACAACACAACACAACACAACACAACACAACACAACACAACACAACCACAAACACACAAAGACGTTTCCAAAAATGTTTTTTTTTTGGATTCAGGGGATCTCAAAACATTTATTTCCGGTGAAATCTCGGTATGGAATTTTTGGGTGGAATGCAATACTTGCTCTACTTACTATACGTAGTAGAGAAAGTAATAAACGCAAGACTATCTTCCATAAATTTTCAAAATTTCAACCTCGTAGCTGTCAAGCTTTTGTAAATACGAAGTGGATTCAAATGTTACTCAATTTCTCTGTGGGGTCACTGCTATCCTGAAATGGCAAAAAAGGATTATAATGAATACGCTTAACAGGAAATTTAATGGCCCTTGCAGGTCTTTATTTATTCAATTGAAAATAATCACTGTTTATAATCGTTTTGTTTCTACCAGCTTGGATAATATACATAAGAACGTTAATAACTGTGTGTTGAGATGAGGGCAATAACAGTTTTATTGACATAATAACTTTCAGAAGACCATTTATGAAGGTTGTATTCCTTTCTTGAAAGAAAAATGCATATCTCAATTCGGTCAATGTAATTTCCAAGTTCAAGCTCTCCTATTTGGTGGCTGTGGTACCATCTACAAGGATGTATTTAACTTTTTGCACAAACTAGGTCTGCATTAGCAACAGATGTTATCTACAACGGCTAATATAATTACTTACTCGGTATAAGTTATTCATCACCACATCTATAAAACACAGATCTATATCAAGAGTAATTAATCACCTATGTGGGTGTGTTTTTCTTTTTTATATGAATCTGTATAAAATTTATGAAATGAATTCTATAACATCAAACTAGATATATAATGCACTAAATTCGATATCAAGATTTCACCGGAAATACATGTTTTCAGGTGTCTTGAATGCATATAAGGTATTTTTGGAAACATGCCGGTGTGTGTGTCTAGCTGTGAACTCGGATAAATTCAAGCAAATAACACGGAAATAGTTCACTCGACAAATAAATGTATATGACATAAATTGCATGTTTTTATGAGATCTACATTTTTTGTGGAGTAAAATTTTGTCTATCGCTTACGATTTACCAGTTATGCGAAAGTCCTTCAGAATGAAGAGGACTGTTGGGGACAATTCCAGAAAATTCAGGATATACATTTAATTTACCATAAAATATCTGTAACATATTTTAATCAAAATCATTAGTCATTTTCGAGAAATGAACTTAAATACCAAGTTTGGTATTAATTCGAGTTTTCGTTTTTGAGTTATGCTCTTCACAGTCACACACACACACACACACACACGTTTCCAAAAATGCTTTATTTGGATTCAAGGCGCCTCAAAACATATATTTCAAGTGCAAGTGGTACAATGCAATACTTCCCCTACTTACTACACGTAGTAGAGAAAGTCAAATAGGTTTTCTGGAATTATATCTATTGCTATTTTAACTAAGTGCTAAAGGCAAAGAATTACAAACAATTGTCTCTACACATTGTATATTTAGTGTGTATTGCCCCCCATTATCTGTTTACCAAAATAAACCGTATAGTCAAGAGCTTTAGGTTCTTTTACCCGCCGCCAGAAAGGAAAGTATTAGTACAGTACCCGCGAGAGCTATTGCCTGCCAAGTTTTTACCCGCCCATAGGTAGTAAGGTCGCGCATTGGTTTTAGAGTTCGCCCATGTTCATCTCTAACCTGACAATTATTATTACATCATAAGGGAGGTTTATACAGTAAACTAAGCTACCTTTTTCACGCTGTGTAATACATGGTACAGATATATTACATAGACTGTTGCAGGATTCAACCGACAAACTTTCAGAGCTTATAGAAGTGTTAGGCAAGAACTTTGACATACGACACTCGTGGTCTTTTGGTTCATGGTTGTCTGCAATGGATCAAAATAAATAACGAGACAGTAAGCCACTAATAAAACTTCCCTGAGTTTCTGTTACTTGCAGATAATCGTGGCAATGCTATGTTCAGACATTCTACATGAACACCTCTGTAACTGTAACACGTAGTTACTCTGAAAGAAACGCGAGGAATAAAACTTGTAAACAGTCAAAACGTACGCTATTCATCTGTTTGGAAAACAAGGTTTAACAGCTTGTATGTGATTTAAACGCAGCAACACTACATAGACAATCGGGCATGCTAATGACTGCGCTATTACTACAGCTAATTGTTGTTTGTCTCTCTCAAACGTACGATTCTCCATGTGAAACAGAGATATCAGTAGTGCACTGGCCCTTGTTGACGGAGCATTTTTTCCAGAAAAAGCAAAGATCATAACTTTGAAAATACGTCAAAATCAGTAGAGCATTCGTATTAAGTTTTTATTTATTTGCATTTATCAGTACGAATATTCAAAAGAAAGATTATTGGTAACCTCAAAGTTTGTCGAGAACCATAGGTGTCCTACATCAAGTTGATCTTATAACATCCCTCTGTAGAGGTCCCGGGTTCGAACTCCGGCGACCACCCACTTTAGCCCATAATTTTTTCGTGGTTTTCTCTTGTCGGTAGGCGAATGTTGGGGTGGTTCATATTCTACCACGACTTTCCTGTACCCATCATCTTCCGTGTTATCTGTTTCAGCGTTGTAGGATCAGGCGACGTTGTTCGCCGGGTTGCGGCTGGGCGGTGGCTGTGGGTTCTATAGAGGCCTCTTCCCTGGTGTTGTTGCAGGACTGCTCAGTTAGGTATCGCTCCGAGGGGGCCCCACCCCGGGCGGTTTGAATCAGCTCGATTGGGAAACGTTAGGTACCCCGTCCATGCTTGTTCTCGTGGTCGGCCGGATCTGGTCAACTTGGTCTCTACCCTCCCTCCCTCCCTCCCTCACAGGGGTCACGGTAGAAGCAAAAAGGGCCGTTACGGCCTACTTGCGGTGCTGTGCCCCGGCTGCATGGCCCCTCCGTTTGTCTGTATCCTTTACGTTTTCAATACGTTGTTTTACTATATGTCTACAATCACTCAATGTTCAAACTTTAGAACAAACGTTTAAAAAAAAGTTTTAATACTTTAGGTATTATATAACACTGAACAATACAAAACTATTGAAAATAATTTCTATTAAGTTTGATTTCCTGCTATACTCTTAATATAACACAAAAAGTTTGTGTCTTTATGCCCATTTAAACTCCTACCACTAAAACATTTGAAATTTTAATGATTTGAAAATCCTATACCCCTTTCTATTTCAAGCTAATACTAACGCCACAAACTACACGGTTGCCAATAAGCAGGAAATAAAATCATAGTATTAAGAAAATGCAGAACTTGACTCTCAAGTCTTTCCCCTGCCCCCCCCTCCCGAAACCAAAGATCTCGTTGCAAAAAGTATTAACATTCTTGTCGCGTCTTGTCGAAAAGGTTACGGGCAAGTTTCCAAAACAATATTTATGAAGAGGGCGACCTCAGTTTTCCACCGGCAGTCCTCGGATCGCATCCTTGGGGCAAATTTTGGTTTCGAAGGTTGTGTAATTTTAGTTTGGCGGAAGGAGTTTCGTTATTGTGGACTTTTGAAAAATGTCTGTGCGAGACGATGTATTTTGTTGAAACAAAATTCATAAAAATTCAATGTTTGTTCATCTTATAACGACAAAAGAAGGTTTTATCGCCAAAAGAAACATTTTCGGTTGTTCTTTACTGAAGTTCCTTGTGCGAGTGTAACTAAAACTTCTACTATATAATCAAAATTTTCTCAAATTCAGTGCTTTATAATACTTTCCAAGAGTTGTCACAACTTTTCTTGCCAAATTGCTCCAATAAGTCTTGAAAACAAATAACGACATACTCTAAACAGTCAAAGATTTGACAGTGATTTGATGGCTTTGACCAATGAAATGCGAGTATTTAACAGTGCGTCACTAAATCTGCAACATGGCTGAAAGCGAAAAGTAAACAAAAATGGCTGTGTGGGTAAGGGTTATACAAAAGTTGGTCATGTTTGTATATTGTAGGCTCCGTGGATTACCACAACATATAGACGAGAGATACGAAGAAACTGCCAGGGTTATCAGTTCTGGCATACAGATTTCCGAACTATAGAATGGTGCACTAATGCAATATTATTAGCGTAGTTAATCTATAAAACCGTGTTATTTCCATTGAATTCATTAATCGTAACCTGATTTCACGGGCTATAATACCTGAAAATGCTATGTAATTAGTAAAAAAGAACATTTCATTTCAATTGTTACACCGTGATGCTAATTGTAAATTACTTTGCACGAGATTAAACCATAAAATTTGTTCTGAAGGGCTTCAGTTTGGCAAAAATACGTATAAATACACATTTATGACACTGTCAAGTCTTGTTCAATGTTGTAAAATGTCTTTCAATATTTGACAATTCGCATTCCACTCAAAAATTCGATAGCGAGATTTCACCGGAAATACATGTTTTGAGGCCTCCTAAATCCAAAAAAAAAGTATTTTTGGAAACATGTCCGTGTGTGTGTATGTGTGTCTGTGAACAGAATGACTCAGAAACGAACAGTCGGATAAGCACCAAACTTGGTATTTAGGTTCACTATCTTCCAGAGATGCGAATCGAAGGTTTTCAAGAAAATCCCCCCACCCCAGATTATCCTTTACATGGAACATTTTTCAAGAGTTTTAATTTTCTCAAAAATGGCTCTAACGATTTTGATTAAAATATCATATGTTTAAGATATTTGCATGACAAATGAAATGTATATCTTGAATTTTCTGGGAATGTCTCCAAAAGTATTCTTCATTGCGAACGACATTTGCATAACTTGTAAACCATAAGAGATACACAAAACTTTACTACACAAAAAATGTAGATCGCATTAAAATACACTATTTATGTCATATCATTTTTTTGTTGAGTGAACCATTTTCGAGATATTGCTTGTTATTCCCTTAAATTTTCCAATACTTATGCTTTTTCTCAAATGGGAATTCGTTATTCATTTTTTTGTCTTGGATAGGCAAAGAGTATTAATCTGTGGCAAAGAGAATGGTGCTGCACCTAGCAACCAGCTATTAAGATATATGTCTATGCTTAAAGGCTACTGTATTTCTATATTGCCCTTGTAAATATAAAACAAGGGGAACAAGTACGCCTTAAGCGATAGTCAAGCATTTTTTGAACTGGTCGCTATGTGTAGAATGTAATTCTCTTTGCATGTCAAAAGATCGTTTCTGCAAATGTTTATCTGGATTAATATGAAATAGATAGGAGAATAAGCGTTTGTAAAAATAGTTTGTACAAGAGTAGAGAAAGTCATGTGAGTATAACACATCAGATTTTTTTTTGTAAAGTATTGAAAAGAAAATAGGTTGTGTACAAGAGGCTTAAGTTATGACAGAGCAAAGAAAACAATTGGAAGCATTAGGGATGTGTAAATGAAGCATAGAACGTTTGAAAAGAATAGACATAGGGCATGAAAAACTATCAGAAACAAGAAAAGTAATGCGTATTAGAGGAGAAGAAAATACTTGCTGCTAAGAAATACTCTAGAGAGGATCGTAAATAAGAAAAAAGTTCGGGGTTGAAGACGATAATATTAAAATAAAATACTTTACTCGCTTTGACAAAGAGTAAAGCGGACAATTACGACTGATTGTATGATATTGCTTTTTCAAACTTAGCTATATCTGCAGCCCCATGAAACTTTCCATAGTTCTTTCCTAATATTTGCATATATATCATCACATTTTTTCTCAAAGATTTCTAGCAGTTTTCACTTTTGGCCGACCTAAAACCTTCAATTATAGCGTGCACATCTTAAAACACTCTGTGTTACATTCACATGACTTTCTCTATCCACTGTAGTTTATTTTTATATAGCTTCTATAAAATTTCGTACGAAAGCTCATTTTCTTCCTACTTCATGTTAATCGAGATAAAACTTGGCAGTAATAGTTTCATTATATATTTCGTTGAAGGTATATACAAGGGGAGATAAGGGAAACCGAATCCGTAGTCAGATGTTTGAAAACTCTTAACTATATGCTATGTCCATTCCTCTTTCCTTGACATTGTGAGAAACAAATGAATAGCGACAGTATTCTTTTTAATGTTGCCTAATGTCACAGGTCTTATATCGACAACGTTGTCACAATATGAAATGTTAACAAAATTTGATTACAATAGTCGTACATAACAGTAATAATTATAGGCAAGTTGTAACATTAGTAATTGTTTTGAAGTAATTATTAAGAAAACTGTTTATAATACACTGTCAAGTTTACAGTCTTTCAGGAAATGAAATAATGATAATTTAGTCGGTTCTCAATGCTGTCTGAAGATCTGAGGGGATTTGATGGCTTATCCTGTATTTGGAATAGTGGACAAATTCCGTTACAATATGTTTGACCGTCAGTCTTCTGTTGCGTTTTTTGTTTACTTTTCGTTTTCAGCCATGTTGCACATTTCGTGACGCACTATAAAATACTCGCATTTCATTGGCCAAAGCCATCAAATCACTGTCAAATCTTTGACTGTTTAGAGTAGGTCCTTATTTGCTTTCAAGACTTGTTGGAGCAATTTGACAAGAAAAGTTGTGACAACTCTTGGAAAGTGTTTTAAAGCATTGAATTTGAAAAGAGTTTGATTATATAGTAGAAGTTTTAGTCACACTCGCACAAGGTATTTCAGTAAAGAACAACCAAAAATGTTTCTGTTGGCGATAAAATATTCTTTTGTCATTATAAGATGAACATATATTGAATTTTTATGATCTTTGTTTCATGAAAGTGCATCGTCTCGCACAGATATTTTATAATTTCTCTCGGTACAGAATTCTGAAAATTGATTCCACACCCTATTTTTTTTGTTTTGTTTGTGTTTCTGGCATTAAATTATATTTTATATTAGCAATATTTTGACTTCAAAGCGCGGCATTTTCAGCGGCCACAACCTACATGATCTCACTCACTACATTTATACAAATTAAAAACAAGAGCACCATATGAAATAAAGGGTCTTTCAACAAGAATGTCCTATCTTTAACTTGTGATAACTGCGGTTGTTATTGAGTTATAGCAGTGATTTTTTTCATGTGGTTACAATTGTTATTGACAAACAGCCATGAAACGTTACAGCATTCAGCAACGCGTAGAAATTGTGAAAATTTATTATCAAAATGCATCATCTGTTCGCCAAATCTTCCGTGTATTGCTTGAAGTTTACGGTGTGCATAATTGTCCCTGCGAGAGAACGATTCGGCGTTTGATTGATAAATTTGAAAGAAGTGGTTCTGTACGTAATCGACGTAAGCGCTCCAACGAAAACATAGGCGCCGTTCGTGAGAGTGTATGCGAGAACGGAAATAAATCAATTGCTCGTCGAGGGCAAGAATTGGGGCTTTCGCCGACCAAAACTTGGCGAATTCTGCAACTGGGCTTGAAGTTTCACGCTTACAAAATGGTGTTAACTCAATAACTAAAGCCCAACGACCATAGGTTGCGCCGTGTATTCGCTGACTGGGCTATGGAGCAATTGGAAGCTGACCCGGATTTTTGTCGAAAAATCAATTTTATGGAAAGGTAGAATCAGGCGACTGAAAAATTCAATGCCATAGCCAGGATTTGAACCACGGATCTCCCTGCCTCCTTCCGGTTGCTCTAACCGCTGAGCTACCATGGCAACATGCCGGCACGACACTAAATTCTCAAGCCGCTTCGCATTTTTCCCGGTAAACCACAAGGAGATCTCAAATTGTGTTGAGAAGACATACCCCAATGGCGACTTACATTATTGTAAGTACTTCATAGTTTCGACCACTATTAGGTCAATTAACCACAATTAGGTCAAATTTTGAAGGGGAATTAAAACACCATAGGAATCTGAGTAAATAATATATTTTCTATTAGATTTTATAACTTTAAGGATTTTTTAATTTCAAATTGCTCACTGCAAAGAATGGTGCAAGGTTCTGGTAATCTGTATAGCACTGCGTTCTGGAAAAACAACAGCGCATCCCTTTCCACAGTCAGATTGGGAGCTATCAATGTAGATTTCTATGTAGCCTAGGTTATGAATATTTATGTCTTTAAACGATTTTATTCCTGTTTCTATGGAATACATTTTTGGCATATCGGGACATTTCTCAATTTACTTCTGGGATTTTAAGTCTCGAAGTTGAAATTTCATGATTCATTTTCCTGTTTATTAACATCGGAACAGTTAATTCTAGTTCTTGAAGGTCATAATATGATCTCTGGACAAAGGGAACTGAAGATTTTTGCGGATTGTTTGTTTTAAAATTTGTATTGATAAATTCAAATGAGTAACATACATATATATCGTAAATGGCTACTGACACAAAACCGTTATTTGAAATAAAGTGTGCATTCTAAAGCGATCTACATGTATGTTTTTGTTTATCTCTTATGGTTTATACAAAATTATACAAAATTCCTTCCGAATGAATAGGAATTCACAGACTATTCCCAGAAAATAAAGATATGCATTTTATTTGCCACGTAAATATCTTAAACATATGGCATATTAATCAAAATAGTTAGAACCATTTGAGAAAATAGAAAATATTGCTAAAATCGAAAACGGTAAGAGGTAAACAAAATCTTATTTTACAAAAAAAAAAAAAAAAAAAAACAATCGATTTCCTAAGGCCACAATTAAGTCAGATAAATTAACTATTAAGTCAAGTAAATTAACTATTTCCGAGATATTCATTATTAATGAATTGTTCGTTATTCTTTCTTTCCCCCCCTTTCATTTCTGGTAGTCGTGCTAAGAGCATGGCATTTTAGTTATTACATAGCGAAACACTCTTTAAAAATTTGACTCGGTTTATCTACCGCATCCTACAACGAAACGAATTGAAGGTTTATCTGGATTAAGAAGACGTAGATAATAAGTTTTCGTAAGAATAGTAGAAAAGTGAGTAGAGAAAGTCATGTTATGTAACATTAGATTCTTTTACTATTTTCATACCACAATTTTAGACACGTGTATGCTTATGCAGGTGAAGATTTGTGAATATGAGGAAAAGTATGCCTTAATTACAAGAAGATTGGTGCGCAGTGGCGGCTACCGTACCCTAACTTTTGACACCTTGCAGATTTATTGGCTAGTTTTTATTTGAATGTTATTAAACGTAACGTATATGTGGTAATTTAAAATCTACGGCCTTTAAATCTACTGCGCTACTCCTCAAAACGCGATGAAATTTGGCAATAGGGTCGGTAACGCACCTTAATTTGCGCACTTTTAAGGAGATTCTGCGCATGCGCAATTGGTACAGGGTGAGCCAAAAGGCTCCGAACTGCCAGCGCGGTGTTTTTCCTGTCCGCGCTCTCGTCGCTCGTTGCCGTTTGCTGCTATCATAGAAAGGCGCGAATGAAACCATACAACATTTTTAAAACTACTTTTAAAGACTTTACTTACCAACTTTATGAAAGGAAATGCTAAAACTAGCAACCGTCGTTGTCCATACATTTTTGACACCTCTTTAGGAAACTATCCTTCATGACCGATGTCGTCTAATGTTTCTTTGGTAAGAACCGAACGCCGTCTTTTCGATCTCTTAGCCTTAACACTTCCTGTGGCCTGAAATTTACTGTAAAGTTCATGGATTGTTGTACGGCCTGGAACCTTTACACCTGGAAATCTTTCTGCAAATCGTACTTTCACTTGGCGAGCTGACCGAGTTAACACATACGAATCATAAATAAATACACGCTGTGCAGTAGAAAACATATACTGAGCCATAATATACTTTATGACTAAGTACAGGACAAAATAATAACTGAACTACATCACATCACCGTCAACTCAAAACTGCACTTCACACTGCACAGCAAAACCACAACAGCGTGACTTTGTTTATAGCAGCAGTGCGTTATCACGTTTTTATCATATTTCCACACGCCCAGCGGAAAAACACCGCGCAGCCTGCAATATTGTTCATAAAATACCCCTCCGGGGTAACTTAAAACACAAAGCGTATAAGACAAACCCACACACCCTGGAAGAATTAAAACAAAATATCCGCCTGGAAATTTCTCAACTGAACTACGGCGAGTGACGGATAGTTTCCTAAAGAGCTGCCAAAAATGTATGGACAACGACGGTGGCCAGTTTCAGCATCTCCTTTCGTAAGGTTGGTAAGTAAAACCTTTAAAAATAGTTTTAAAAATGTTGTATAGTTTCATCCGCGCCTTTCTATGATAGCGCCGAGGACGCGGACAGGAAAAACACCGCTCAGGCGGTTCGGAGCCTTTTGGCTCACTGTGTAGTTTATCTCCAACCAGGTTTGTTAGTCCTGCAGAATGGAAGCAATCTCTTTGTCGCTAACTGAGCCGTCAATTTCTCTCCGTACAGAATTCTGAAAATTGGTTTCACACAATACTTTTGTTCTTCTTTGTGTTTTCTGGCGTTAAATTATCTACAGCTGCTTTTATATTAGCAATACTTTGAGTTCAAAAGCGCGCACTTTCGGTGGTCACAGCCTACGTGATCTCACTCACTGTATTTATACAATTTAAAAACAAGTGCACCACATGAAATACTATCAGTGTAGTACGACTTTGATTGGTCAACTGAGTAGCATACTCTACCTGTTATTGGCTAATGGCATATTGAGTGCGATTATCATTACAATTTTAGTTAATGCCAGTAGATGGTAGCATTACAACAGAAGTTGGTAACATGCACGGGCGCGGAAACTCCCTGGTTGTTCCAAACATCCATACTATCTAATTTACTATTTAATTTATACATTACTTCGTTCTTGCCTTAGAACATCACTTAATTATGCACACAACAGCAGACATCCACAAAAACAACCCTTTGTTTCTTCAGGCAACTTTATTATTTTTATTATTACTGCTTATTTATTTATTTATTTATTGTCATTATTAAGGGCTGGTTGATTCTAAAATTTTGGGACACAAAAAATGTATACTCACTAGCCGCTACTGCTATGAAGACAGCCAATATAACCACACAAACCGAAGTAATCAGTATTCCATGGTTAACATATGATTTTCCTGACCTCTGTTAGTGTGGGAAAGGTTCTCTAACACTGTTAGAGGATAGGTAACAAAAGAAGGTAATCGGATACGAGAGCACTGTCCATTCTCAATGCGGAGATATGTCGCACATCGACATTCTGATGTTTCAGTTTCGGTACCGAGCTGTCAATTATTTGAGAGTTTTGAAGAAGCCCCATGAGG
This sequence comes from Deroplatys truncata, assembly GCA_030765065.1. Classification (NCBI taxonomy): domain Eukaryota; kingdom Metazoa; phylum Arthropoda; class Insecta; order Mantodea; family Mantidae; genus Deroplatys; species Deroplatys truncata. The sequence continues at coordinate 45,016,059 of CM060981.1, forward strand.
CAGTATTTTTAACACTCAAATAATTTCAGTCTAATTATATAAAATATAAATTCAATAACAGCCCGCCTTAAAGCAATATGTGTATGTAACATATCAAAAGTTTATATTACAGTCATTGTATATGTTTATATTATTGTATACCTATGTAATAATGTTATATGAATATTATGTAATTTAATAATGTAGGAGCTGTGAGAATAATAAGTTAAAAGTTGCTAACAATGAGGTAACAATGAGGTAACCTTGAGGCAATAATGAGTTTGAGAGTTTAATAATGTTGCTTGTGATTCTTAGAAGCATTAATGTAATTTTAGTGACAGTTTATAAAATAGACAATCAACAACCAGAAAAAGCTTTAGTTAAATGAAGGTATTCTATTGGATTAGGAATAGCCAATCAGAGACTTAAAATACAGAAATTTACAAGTTTAGGTGGTTCAAATCAGTTCAGTTGCATGCAGACAGTGTTTGTAACCGGATTCAAGATGCGTCCTCGAGAGATTTAATACGTATTCGTGTGGGACGAAAAATAAGTTTACGTGTTAAAAAGTACAAGTAATTAATAAAAACATCTCACAGCTCTCTCTTTATCAGTGAAGTGTTATATAAATCGTGTCAAGCATTAATAAAAGGAGTGAAGTAAAATTATAATCTGTGTAAGCCTACATTCTTAGTCGTACCACAACCCTGCCAAGACATACATGTCTCTAACAATAATGCTGACGCAGCCGAGGCATACATAAATATATAATATTTAAAGAAACAGTCAAATTACAAGTTAATACTTTTTTTTTTAAATTGGGGCAACGGCCACCTGAAGGTACATTTGGAGCGAAGGCTACCGGAAACATTTTACCATACGTGCGGTTACAACCTACTTCAAGTTCGGCTCCCAACAGATGAACTATAATACAAACTACTTCAAATTGACGCCCAAAGCGTGGTGCAAAGAACGTAACAAACCATCTTCTTTACCTAGTAGTGTTTATCTATGCAAGACAGACATTTCATTTATTTTCATGCACAATTCTAATTTCGTAGAATACATGTATAATCCCATTACTGCAAAGGCCTTTGAAACTACTTTTAGAAGTTCAATTTCAGTGATTGAATATTCTAAAATATCTCGCAAATGTTAATTATAAACGTAATAATTAATTTCTTTAAAATATACATTCATTTTTAAGAACCACCAGTTATGCTTTCATTCGTCGTACATTTCTAAAAATAATTATTTCGGAGAGGACTTTGTTAACACCAGTTTCGGGAAAAACTAAATATATGGTTTAGAAGTACAGTGCCTTGGTTTTATCGCAAGGCCGCGGATCACAAGAATGTGTACCCCGCACACAATCTACTACACTGCGGGGTTTTCCGTTCCATAACTCCCGCGTTACTTACGAGTGTTAGTAACATATATGTAATAATTAAGTAGTTTTGAAGACATTGTCATCGTCGGGTGAAATTACCATTCACACGCATAAGTTCTTGCGTAATGTTAATAATTTCTGTTTTTATATTGTACTTAAGTTCGTCTAAGGTGTGTGGATTGTTTCTATAAACTTTATTTTTTAGCGTTTACTGATTCCGTTGTTCTAAATATATTGACCAAACATCTCACAGTGTCTCTACCCAGAACTGGATAACCAGGAAATTTCTGCTGAAATTGTCTACACACCGGTCTACGTATGTATCACATGACTTTCTCTACTCTTATACAAACGCTTATTCTCCATATACTTATGTTAATCTTATTGCTAATTTTCTTGTAGATGTAAAGGGAAATTGGTATAGGTTTAAGCGAGATTCAAATATTTTAAGAGCTGCTATGTGGAGTATTCCATTCTCTTTGTATGTCCAGGACATAAAAAAAATAATAACGAATTCCCATTTGAGAAAAAGTATTGGAAAACTTAAGGGAATAACAAGCAATATCTCGGAAATAAAGTCGTCTTTATTCGAAAGCTAGTAAACGTTCAGCGATAAACAAAACGTACTACACAAAGAATATAAAATACATAGTTTATTTCAAGTAACTTTTTTGTGGCATTAACCATTTCCGAGATATCCATTATTAATGGTTTGAATTGCTCAATGCTTAGGTCAATCCTGTCGATTTTTAGTTGTTTCTCGCGATTGCATGAAAAGAGTATGGAATTTTTGGCCAGCATATAGCGTCCAGTTCTTAAACATTTGACTATCGCTGTTCCCTTTGTATCTATAATGTAGTGTACAATGTAGCTATTTTCCGAAAGGGTTACATCGATTAAAATGAAGTAGACAGGAAAATAAACCTTAAGAAAATGTACATATAAAGAGCAGTTTGGGGTGCGGACCTTTATCTAAAATTGAACTTGGATTCAGGGTGCCTTCTAACGTATTTCCGGTGAAATTTCGATATCGACTTTTTCCAACAAAACATTAACTCTTTTTAAAGATAAGAAAAGAGGGTAAAGGTAAGTTTTAACTGCTATTCTAGTATGTTGAATATGTAAATAAGCAGTAAGACACAGGATGAATTTCCGAGTCACCAAAAGTTCTCTGGTGAATGAATTACTCCTCTACAAACTATGTTTTCGAATATGAAAGCGTCAAATGAGCAAAAATCAAAATATGTGAGATTATAGGATGCTTCATTTCTTCCTTCACACCTTTATAGTGCTATTTTAAAGCCTTAAAAATCCTCAAGCAAAATAAGGACTATTTTGGGCAATTATTTAGCTCTAGATTATGTCACTGGAGTCGCTTAAAAATGTTATACCTCTGTGAAATTTGATCAAAAGTTGTGAAAAATTAACACAACTTTTTCATAATAATATGATTCTCAATCCTAATAACACATCGTTCTTACTTTTGGGACATTTAAACTGGCAACAAAGTAAGTTTCAAATGGACAGAAAAAGTATTCATGCAATTATTTTTAAAATAATGAAAGAACAAGAATTTTCAAAAGAATAAAAAGTAAGACTTTTTTCTACGAAAATTACCGGTTAGTACAAAAAATCAAATATGATGGATATTTTTGTAAACTTATAACTTATAAAATCTGAATTGTTGACGTGACTACTTTAAAAAATGCATCCATATGAAGCATTTTGATGATAACAATGATACACAATACAAAACCAATATTTAAATAGATATGCAAGGTATAATATTGAACTATGACAAAAATATTGGCTTAATTGTATGCAATACCTAGCACAAATAACAATAAAATATCTTATATGGTGTGGATTTTTCAAATTTCAAAGTTGCATTTACTATGACATTTTTTTTGCCGTCCAGTAAAATAGTTCAGAACAGCTCTCCCAAAAGCAGGAGAAAAGCGAAGTTAGGTCATATAATCTTTTGTCGTATAAATTAAGACAGTAAAATCGTGACATTAATACGATTTGACAAAATTAGGGGTTTTGCTTCGGCCACAAATACTAATTGCTAACTCAAATAAAAGTAGGCGGGTCACCCACCACCACGCGCACACATATTTATCCGTCTTTAAGCGACATTAACGCTGTCATATGGCGCTAAAGAATCCCCCTTTTGGGTGCATTTACTACTATGTAAACTTTTAGCTTTCGCTTACTATTTAAGTATGAAATACCAGGGGGACGGGTTTAGAGATGGCGTTAACAGTTTATATGTAATATGAATGAGATTAATTCATAAATTTGATGACTTTTGAGCTACCAAATTTTGTTCAGAAACGTTAATTAGACTTTATGATTGACCGACAGTAATTCTTAATATATTTAAAGAAGTATTCAATAATTGTCCACGAAAAACGCCTCCTGGCACTAATCACAGAGAATTTGACGTCAACATAGAGGCAGGCCATGGAAGATTAAAACTTCTTTAAGGCAAATACAAGCAAGTTCATAACCATATTCTGTTAAGCAGTGAATCCTTTAGGCAGTTTAAAAAATACTACAACACACTTCATAAACGCTATTTTAGTAGCGTTCTACATTTTAAAGGCAGATTTAAATACTAAACCTAAAATGACAATTGCGGGACGATAAACACCGATTGGTCAAGCAATGGACAGATTCAAATCAAAGAAGTCGTGTAGATTACAGCCTATCAGGAGGCAAAGATTTTACATACCATATTGAAAAATCTCATGCTTTACATTCACATCACCTTTTCTATCCATTCTTTAACACACTATTCTTAGAAAAGCTTGTTCTAATGTCTACTTTCTGTTAATCGCTATAAACATTTCCAGAAATCGATTTATTACATATTCCGGTATGTAGGCGATAGTCAAATGTTTTAACATGATGGCTTTGAAATTCCGTTCTCTTTGCATGATCACTAAAAGAAAACGAATAGAGATTTTGCAGTTAAAAAGCATAAAGTATTCGGCAATTTAAACCTACAATACAGAATATCTCGGAAATGGTTAATGCCACAAAAAATTTATTTGACATAAATTATGCGATTTAACGAGATCTACATCCTTTGTACAGTATGATTTTGTCTATCTCTTACACTTTACAAGTTACAAACAATTCATTCAGTATGAAGAGGACCTGACAGGCTATTGACAGAAAATTTAAGGTATGCATTTTATTTGTCATACAAACGTCTTAAAACATATGGTATTTAATCGTTGGGACCATTTTTGAGAAAATCAAAGTAACGAAAACATTTCCATTGAATAGTAAATTTGATTTTCGTTTTTACTTTCTCTACCGCATACATGGTAGTTGGTAGAGACGGTAATGCATTCGACCCAAAAATTCTATACCGAGATTTCACCGGAAATGTGCGTTTTGAGGCCCCCTGAATTCAAATAAAACAGTTTTTGGAAACATGTGTCGTCTGTGTGCATGTAAACAGTCTAACTTAAAACCGAAAAGTCGTGTAGATAAGTGCCAAACTTGGTATTTAAGTTCAGTATCTTCCAAATGCGACAGAAAGATTCTTCCAACCTACAACTACCCTTTGCATGGAGCATTTTTCGAAAACTTTGATTTTTTAAAGCTTTGCTCTAACCATTTTGATTAAAATACCTAAAGATATTTAAATGACACAAAGTGTACACCTTGAATTTTCTGGTAATAGCCTGTGAAGTCCTTTTCATTTGGAAGGAGTTTTGTATAATCTAGTATAACTGGTAAACGTTAAGCGATAGACGAAAACGTACTACACAAAAAAGTACATGTTTTAAAACACACAGTTTATTTCAAATAATTTTTTGTGGCATAAGCCGGTTCCGAGATATCCATTATTAATGGTTCGAATCGTTCATTTCTTGGTCATTATTTAAAGTCCTTCCAACATTCAATTATTGCTCTCGATGTCATGGAAACAGTGTGGAATTTTAAGGCCAGCGCTCTCTTTTATCTATAAGGAAAAGTTTATTTGGATTAAAACGTAGTAAGATATAAAATCGTATTGAATTGTGGTAAGTACCATTACCTATTGTAGTAAGTAGTAGATAAAGTAAAAATAATTAGATATTACAGCATCATTATTTAGTTTTCAACACTGAGTTTGCTACTGAATTAGTAAAATGCAATTCCAACGTATGCGTCCGAGAAAACTCCTATGTAAAACATGGTATAGTACTGGGTTTTTGAAATGTTGTTACTGTTGTTTTTGAAAACACTTGCTAACAGATTAATATGCGTGAGGCGTGCAAACAACGCGAGGAGTGTAAATATACGAAAAACGATACCGATGATTGACACTAGAATATTTGACATAGGTATAACAGCCCACTACAGCACGAAAGTTAGTATCCTTTGGAAAAATATCTTCATGTAGTGCAACACTATAAGCTGCAATACACTACACGCAAAGGATTATACGATTCAAGATTTAGTATACAACGCAAGTCATGAGACTAGAAACCGTAATTGCGAACTACATTCTGACAGCAATAATTTAATTCACGTACAGTGGAACACTACAACTTCATCTACAAAGAGTCAAACTCTTAAACACAACAGTACTGCCTTTCTGTCATTCTTATGTTTGTTAATTTGTCCAAAAATGCATCCATTATTACGCATTTAAAAGCATCGCTGCAATATTGTATAGTTTAAAATCCAGTACCCATAAAATATATGAAATCATTTTTTGTCTTCAGAGTACCCACAGCTTAAAGTTGGTCAAAATTTTCAAAAATTAGTTTTTAGTCTAAAAAATACCTTCAACCTTTAAGTTCAATCATATACCGTGATTCTTGCTTTCATGGCCTTTTTAAGCTCAACACGTGACCCTTTAAATGCCCATGGACGCATAGCCAAGTGTTTATTTCCAATGGATTTAACTTTCTTACACTTTTGCGCATTAAAAATGTTCTATAATTGGCTTATGGTTTTTGCTACACTTTTAAATTGCTGAAGATATGGATACATTGTTACAAAATTATATTTAAAGGTTTAAAAAACCTTTCTGAAACAAACAAGTGTGTTTTGTGTATTAGTGTTTCAACAAAGTGGTGGCATTTGTATTTTTTCAAAATCAGGATTTCTGCATCGTGATAAATTAGCATAATGACAGTAAAGTAAACAGTTTTTTCTCTAAAAGATATCTGCACGAAGCTTAAAATACACTTATAATCGTGGTGGAGTGTATGTGACAAAATTTTGAAAATATTTTGATAAAATCTGTAAGATTTCCGAAATGTTGCCTTTGGGTATCCTTAATGTAAAAGCGTTACAATAAAAAAAATACTTGTAACTAAAATTGACATGGCTATCTTAAACGCACCACAAAGAAAATAAAAGATTTTGGAAACCCTAGACGACGTAACTTCCAATTAGCTCCACAAATTGCTTCCAACGCAAAGCAAGGCGTGTTGCTGAAGGTGGTATTTAACGGCGTCAAATGGGGTAATGCAAGCGTGTACTTACCGTTTGTGGCACGTGGACTCCAGGGTGATAGATCCTCTGTTCTCCACGGCGACAGAAGGGATGCGGATGAGGTCGTGAGGGAAAATTTTGGCGGCTGTCACTGGACCAACAGGTGTAAACAAAAGACTGTGTTGTCACCTACAGACGCTCGCGACGCATGTGCTCTGCCACTTGCAACACGAGCTATGGTGGTGCTCACGTCTGCACGGTTAGACTCCGACTAACTTGTGTCAGCCTGCCCTCCCTCCCGCCCTTCCGCCCCAGCGCTACCCCCACCACGGCCAGCCTCGGGCGATCAAGTCTGCTGCCTGGCTCCTCGACACGTTTCGTTCCACGGGCGAAGTTGGGTTAATAATAGCCCCGGGGTCTCCAGTTCCAACCCCCGCGGGTCCTCGCTCGTGCAACCCCCGTGTACAGGTGCTGCAAAAAGTGTCTAGCCCCGCACAAAAACTCAAATAGAGTCTCAGAAGGCGTTCACAAACCACGAGGTGCATTGTAAACATTTCATATATGTTCTGTGACAGCATACTGAGCTAAGGCAGCTTTTAAAACCCAGGGAAAAAATATGGATCATCAAAACCGCTAACAACCACCTCTCTAACCACTGTTCTACTAACTACTCTTAAAAACCTTATCCTTCTATCCCACCTACTTCATGTCACGTCTGGTTACATCTGTGGCCCACATTCTGGAGGTCGTGGGTTCGATTCCCGTGGCGACCTTCCTGATCCATGAGTTTTTTCGGGGGTTTCTCCGGGTCGCTAGGCAAATGCTGGGAAAGATCATTACATCTCCCGAATTTCCTGCCCCTCCATTTCATCTCCATTCTCGTTTCTATGTTCTATGGAAATCATCGTTCTCCGAACTGCGAACGGTTTGTGGGTCCCGGATCCTCCAGGGGATGTGTGAGTGGCAGGGGACCCCTACATCAGTCAGCACCCGGGGAGTTCAGATCTATAAATAGTCCTATGCCTGTTATGACTCCTGGTCCGGCCGCATTATGTCTCCTCTCACCTCATCCCTCCCTCCTGGGTGCGCCCCATGAGGGGCCTAAGTACAAAACATCTGCATAGGCCGAAGTGCTGAGTCCCCCTTCCGTACTTGGTCCAATATCCTTCACTATGAGGCAGTACTTTTAACACTTGAGTAATTTAAATTAAACTATATAATATGTTATTTTAATAACAGCCCGCCTTGAAGCAATATGTGTATGTAATAATCTTTAAAATGTATGTAACAGTCATTGCATATGCTTATATTATTGTATACATGTTCAATAATTGTATGTGAATGCATTACGTAGTTTAATAGTTTAAGAGCTGTGAGAATAATAAGTTTAAAGTTGCTAACAATGAGGTAACAATAAGGTAACCTTGAGGCAACAATGAATTTGAGAGTTTAAATGTTACTAGTCATGATTAGAGTAACGATAATGTAAATTTTGTGACAGTTTAAAAATAGCCAACCAACAGCTAGAAAAAGCTTTAGTAAAATGCAGGTTTTCTATTGGACTAGGATTAGCCAATCAGAGACTTGAAATACAGAAGCTTACGGGTTTGGACGGTTGAGATATGTTTAGTTGCCTACAGACCTTGGTAGTGACCGGATGGAAGATGTGATCTCTAAAGAAATATTACGTATTCGTGTGAATCGTAACATTATGTATACGCAATAAAAGTGCAGGTATTAAATAAAAGAAACTCACAGTCTTGATATTAGTGTATGCTATTTAATTTGTGTCAAGGATTAATAAAAAGAAGTGGATTTAAAACTTAAAATCTGTGTTAGCCTACATTCTTGTCGCACCACACCCTGATTAAGAGAAGCGTGTCTCTAAAGTAATACTGAAGCAGCCGAGGCAAATACAAACATAAATACTATCCATAGAAGCAGTTTAAATAACAAAGTTAAAGTATATTTTTAAACTTGGAGCGTAACAACAAAAAAAAAAAAAAAATACATCTTCAAATCGGCTTCTCATACGTAGCAGCATGTTAGTAACAAACAATCTATTTCAAATTAACGACCAAAGCGTGGTGCAAACTCTTATGTAATTATCAACAAACACCTAAAGACAATAACTTCTTCAAGTTGGCTTCCCAAGCGTGGAGCTAAATAACTCAAACGTAAACAATAATACTTCTTCAACTACACATTTCGTTTTAGGTAAAAGAGGGATGCGCGACACTGAAGCAATCAAATTAAAAACACAAAGGAGTCGCTATATGCTGGATTTGAAATTGTATGCTCCTTCCATGGCATAGAGAGGGCCATTTTGAGGCCCCATGAATACAAAAAAGTTTTTTTAGAAAAAGGTCCTTGTGTGTGTGTGTCTGTCTGTCTGTCTGTCTGCGTGTGTTTGTCTGTGAACAGCATAACTCATAAACGAAAAGTCGAATACGTACCAAACTTGGTATTTAATTCAGTACCTTCCAAGGATGCGACTCAAAGCTTTTCAAGAAAATGACCCCACCGCCAACTACCCTTTACGTCAAACTTTTTTGAAAATTTTGATTTTCTAAAAGATAGCACAAAACGATTTTGATTAAAATACCACATATGAAAGATACTTACATGACAAATAAAACGTATGTTTTAAACCTTTTGGGAATAGCCTATAAAGTTCTCTTCATTAGGAAGAAATTTGTATAATTTTGTTTTGGTAAACGTTAAGTGGTAGACGAAAACGTACTACACAAAAATGTAGATCTCTTTAAAACACACAATTTATTTCAAATAAGCTTTTTTGTGGCACAAGCCGTTATTAAAGGTTCGAAAAGTTCATTTCTAGGTCATTATCTTTAAGTCCGGTCAACATTCAGTTGTTTCTCGCGATTGCATGGAAACAGTATGGAGTTTTAAGGCCAGCATATAAAATGGTATAGATTAGTTGTTATACTCACTAATAAATAACAGAGGGTAGAAAATAGTCATGTGAATGTATCCCATCAGATTTCTTTTCTTTTCTTTTTCTTTTTTGTTTGTTTTTTACTTTTCTTCACAAGCGCTCGTTTCTGTGACTTCTGAATTTATTTCTCCATGTTTCTGATATGACGATTTAACACTGATTCTGCGTGGTTTATGAACAGGATACAGCATATACAACGGAGGACACCGCGACCTATACAGATCTGCCTACCACGCTCCACCAGGAATGGATGTAGAATCACGGAAGGCTATAGGTCGCAGAAAGGTCACAGAGACGCACAGAAGTCCGTGACATTTCTTGATTCGAAGACCCAAAGTGGGCGATGAACGATCCATACAACCAAGGCAGCTCTGTGTTGTCCACGGGGAATCCTGTTTCCTTGGGGCAAACAACTGCGCCATCTTCCGGCACTGCCTCACACTGCGAAACTTGAATACACACCCGAAACTTGAGTGCACACCTGAAACTTGAATACACACCTGAAACTTAAATGCACACCCGAAACCTCAATGCACATCTAAAACCTGAATGCACACCTGTAACTTGAAAGCACACCAGACACCTGAATACACATCTGAAACTTGAATACACATCTGAAACTTGAATACACATCTGAAACTTGAATACACATCTGAAACTTGAATACAAACCTGAAACTTGAATACACACCTGAAACTTGAATACACATCTGAAACTTAAAAATGCACACCCGAAACCTCAATGCACATCTAAAACCTGAATGCACACCTGTAACTTGAAAGCACACCAGACACCTGAATACATACCTGAAACGTGAATGTGTACCTGAAACTTGAATGCACACCTGAAACTTGAATGCACACCTGAAACATGAATGTGTACCTGAAACTTGAAGGCACACCTGAAACTTGAATGCACACCTGAAACTTGAATGCACACCTGACACTCGAATGCACACCAGAAACCTGAATGGACATCTAAAACCTGAATGCACACCTGAAACTTGAATGCACACCAGAAACCTGAATGGACATCTAAAACCTGAATGCACACCTGAAACTTGAATGCACACCAGAAACCTGAATGGACATCTAAAACCTGAATGCACACCCGAAACCTGAATGCACACCTGAAACTTGAATGCACACCTGAAACCTGAATGCACACCCGAAACCTGAATGCACACCCGAAACCTGAATGGACATCTAAAACCTGAATGCACACCTGAAACTTGAATGCACACCTGAAACCTGAATGCACACCCGAAACCTGAATGCACACCAGAAACCTGAATGGACATCTAAAACCTGAATGCACACCCGAAACTTGAATGCACACCTGAAACCTGAATGCACACCCGAAACCTGAATGCACACCCGAAACCTGAATGCACACCCGAAACCTGAATGCACACCCGAAACCTGAATGCACACCCGAAACCTGAATGCACACCCGAAACTTGAATGCATACCCGAAACCTGAATGCACACCTGAAACCTGAATGCACACCCGAAACTTGAATGCATACCCGAAACCTGAATGCACACCCGAAACCTGAATGCACACCTGAAACTTGAATGCACACCTGAAACCTGAATGCACACCTGAAACCTGAATGCACACCCGAAACCTGAATGCACACCTGAAACATGAATGCACACCTGAAACTTGAATGCATACCCGAAACCTGAATGCACACCCGAAACTTGAATGCATACCCGAAACCTGAATGCACACCCGAAACCTGAATGCACACCTGAAACCTGAATGCACACCTGAAACCTGAATGCACACCCGAAACCTGAATGCACACCCGAAACCTGAATGCACACCTGAAACCTGAATGTATACCTAAAACCTGAATGCGCACCTGAAACTTGAATGCACACCCGAAACCTCAATGCACACCCGAAATCTGAATGCACACCTAAAACCTGAATGCACACCTGAAACTTGAATGTACACCCGAAACTTGAATGCATACCCGAAACCTGAATGCACACCCGAAACCTGAATGCACACCTGAAACTTGAATGCATACCCGAAACCTGAATGCACACCTGAAACCTGAATGCACACCCGAAACCTGAATGCACACCTGAAACATGAATGCACACCTGAAACTTGAATGCATACCCGAAACCTGAATGCACACCCGAAACTTGAATGCATACCCGAAACCTGAATGCACACCCGAAACCTGAATGCACACCTGAAACCTGAATGCACACCTGAAACCTGAATGCACACCCGAAACCTGAATGCACACCTGAAACCTGAATGTATACCTAAAACCTGAATGCGCACCTGAAACTTGAATGCACACCCGAAACCTCAATGCACACCCGAAATCTGAATGCACACCTAAAACCTGAATGCACAGCTATAACTTGAAAGCATACCTGAAACTTGAATGTACACCCGAAACCTAAATGTACACCTGAAACTTGAATGCAAACCCGAAACTTGAATGCACACCCGAAACCTAAATACACACCTGAAACTTGAATGTATACATGAAACCTTAATGTACACCCGAAACTTCAATGCACACCCGAAACTTGAATGCACACGTGAAACTTGAATGCACACCTGAAACCTGAATACACACCCGAAACTTGAATGCACACCCGAAACTTGAGTGCACACGTGAAACTTGAATGCACACCTGAAACCTGAATACACACCCGAAACTTGAATGCACACCCGAAACTTGAGTGCACACGTGAAACTTGAATGCACACCTGAAACCTGAATACACACCTGAAGCTTGAATTCACGCCTGAAACTTAAGAAGGAAACGGAGTGAAAGGGAATGAGGGAGAGAAAGTCGTGACAGAACGAAATCACCCCAGAATTTGCCTACCGACTAGGGGAAACCACGAAAACCCCTCGGCTAGTGTGAGCCGTCAATGGAGATTAAATCAGTTCCAGCCGACTACGAGTCTCGCCGTTACCGCAGAGGCAACTCGCTTCGTATGTTGTACAAAACTAGCCCACTGTGGGCTTCAACCTCCCTTAGTCTTTGCTTTCATTCATCACTATCCATAGTCTTTCTTCTCCATATACTAACTCCCTATTCTTGCTTCATCTTCTCATCTATTCCGTGGCGCTCTTTGGTCTAGTTTTGAAGCAAGATTCCATCCCCACGATGTTCGTCAGTTGAAGCATTATACTTTACCTGCTTCTGATGTTATCGTTATCTCGTAACTCGTTCTGTTGTCTCTTGCGCCAGCTGCTCCAGTGGTAGAGCTATGAGTACTTTTCTCAGGGTGTGTGTGAGTGTTTTGTGAAAGGACAACACCAGTTTAAATTGACCTACAAACTTAATGTGCTCTAATACTTGAGCTAACGTAGCGAGTTGCTGACCGTTTGGAGTTAAAGAATGAAACTGATTGTGAATGGTAGTAGTCGAAACTACCAGACGTATTCCAAAACTAAGGCCTGTTTCATAATAACAACAACATCGCACATGAGACAAGGTTTTTATTGACAGTAATATGTGCCTACATATACATTTCACTTTTCCACATAATCTCCGTTCACATCTATACACTTGCTGTAACGCTACACCAGCTTCTTTAACCCCTCGGCATAGAAGTCTGCCGCCTGGGACTTGAACCAGTTGGTAACGCTCATCTTGATTTCATCGTCGGTTTGAAATCGTTGTCCACCCAGCCACCGTCTCATGTGCAAGAAGAGGATATAGTCGCTTGGTGCCAGGTCGGGGCTGTACGGAGGGTAGTCAAAGAGTTCTCAACGAAACTCTTGAATCTTCTGTTTGGTTTTGCCAGCGATGTACGGGGGTGCGTTGTCGTGCACCCAGACGACAGTTGCCCGCGGCGTCGATTTTGGATCGCACGTGTCAGTTTGATAAGCGTTGCACAGTATACATTAGCTGTAATTGTTGACCCACGGCATGAAATCAATCAAAAGGACGCCCTTGTTGTCCCAAAACACGGCAGCCACCATTTTGCGATTCATGTACGGCGATTGCTTATACATTTTTGGTTTGGCTGAACCGGAACGGCGCCACTGCATTGGCTGTTGTTTCGATTCTGTGTTGGTGTACGCTATCCATGTCTCGCCCCCGTAACAATGTGGGAAAACAAACCATCTCCATCTTGTCTATAGCGCTCCAAAAACTATTGTCACTACGCATTCGTTGCTCTTTGTGCTGACCGGTGAGCAGTTTTGGCACCCACCTCGTACAAAGTTTCCGAAATCCAAGCTGTTCAGTGGCAATCCTGTAAAGTGAGGTTCGAGCAACATTTGGGAATTCATCAGCCAGACCACTAATCGTCAAACGCTGATCACTTCGAAGTTTTTGGTTCACTTGCTCAATGATTCGTCGGTCCGAATACTGAGCCTACCACTCCGCTGTTCATCGTGCATATTTCTGTGGTCATTTAGAAATTTTCGACACCAGTGTCGAGCCTGTTTGTCATTCATTATGCCCGATCCATACACAAGATATAACTCACGATGGATGTCCGCAGCAGACGATCCTTTTGCCAGCAAAAACATAATCACACCGCGCAATTCACAACTGGCAGGATCTACGAGTGTCGGGGCCATTGCGATCTGCTCTCAGCGACTGGCAAACGCCTACTGCGATATACCAACACTGGTTTCTCAGGAGTCGGTAGACAGCGCTGCAGGCGTGTAACGTCATTCAGGTCTATCATCCATTAAATATTCTTCACCGGACCTTAGTTTTAGAATACGCTTCGTATTACAGTTGAAGTATTATACCTGCTAACTTCCGCAGTATCAATTTTAGGGTATGAAATAAATGTTTCTGCAATAAAAGAAACTAGTAGCATAACTTACCGTGAGTCGCTAAAATATTGCTCGGAAGGATCCCTCACGATAACCGCGAAATCTTACTCACATAAGCCTGTGTCTGAGCGCTTCAACAGCACACGAGTAATCACATCATTAACTGAATAAGTCTCAAGAGAGAGTGTCTGCACGAATGTGTCTCTGATTAAAATTACACACCTACTTTTTAACTTAAGCTCCGTCTACATTTTATTCCCCAACAACATTATTTCACGCCCGGGCCAATATTCAACTCTCTTCACGTGAGGATCTTACCATGTTACTAGGGGTACCTCCCCGATTCTGAGAATTTTATTCACTTTTCTCTTTTGCAAATTTGGCTTACGTAACTCTGAATTTAACTATAAATTGCCTTCGCTGAATCTTTAAGCCAATGTGTTCTATCCAGGGTTGATACTAACGACTTTCGTTAACATGACTCGCTAATTACCTTCTTCTTTCGGGAAGAATCTATCAGCTCAGCCTTATTGCGTTATACATTCACTTAGTATACGGAAATACAATTATTTATTGCAATTATTTCTTTAGTTATTATTTATATATTCCCGTCAATAATTACGATATCATGTTATAAAATTTGCCAATCGGTGTTTTCTTGGGGATGGGTTTATCTGGCATTCTTGTCATATGGCCGGCCCATCTTAGTCTCCTTATCTAATATGTCTTTCCCAATATTTTTTATAAAGTTCACATATTTCTTTATTCCACCTGACTCATCATCTTCCATTCTCTTGTATTGGTCCGCAGATCTTTCTCAGCATTATTTATTATTATTTACTCTATTTTATTTTACGTCGCTTTAACTCCCTGGGCATATCGCGACGGATCTGTTGGTGGATAACTCTTAGAACGATATGTGATGGACAGTCCTTCTAGGTCTCATCCCTGTAATCATCCGCTCCGTCACGTGTCACAGAGACCCTAGCGTATAGCTACCGAATCTTCTGCTTGGTGCCGTGCAGACGGCAATAGGGTGACGTCCAGTCCAACCGCTACCCCCATACAAAGGCGGACAGTTAGCCTTCTAGGTCTCATCCCTGTAACCACCTGATTCATGCCGTGCAGATGGCATTAGAGTGCCGTCCAGTCCAACCGCCGCCCCCACACAGAAAGGCGGACAGTTGGCCTTCTAAGTCTCATCCCTGTAACCACCTGTTTCATGCCGTGTAGATGACGTTAGGGTGCCGTCCAGTCCAACCGCCGCCTTCACACAGAAAGGCGGACAGTTAGCCTTCTAGGTCTCATCCTTGTAACCACCTGCTTCACGCCTTGTAGATGGCGTTAGGGTGCCGTCCAGCCAAACCGCCACCTTCACACAGAAAGGCGGACAGAAAGCCTTCTAGGTCTCATCCCTGTAACCACCTGTTTCATGCCTTGCAGATGGCATTAGGGTGCCATCCTGTGTAACCGCCGCCCCCACATAGAAAGGCGGACAGTTTGTCTTCTAGGTTTCATCCCTGTAACCACCTGCTTATGCCGTGCAGATGGCATTAGGGTGCCGTCCAGTCCAACCGCCGCCCTCACACAGAAAGGCGGACACTTAGCCTTCTAGGTCTCATCCCTGGAAATGTCATCTTGCTTCGTCACGTGCCCACAGAGACCACCAGCGCATGGCAGCCGGATCTTCTGCTTCGTGCCGTACAGATGGCGTTAGGGTGCCGTCCAGTCTAACTGCTTACATTGTCTGTAGATAGATGGCATAGCATTCTTATTACCACTTATATTTCATTTTACTATTGTTTTAGACTTAAGGTGGAACTTTGGGTCGTGGTATTAAATATCCAATCTGGTATTTACCTTGACGACTGAGGAAAACCACGAAAAAATCTCAGAGAGATTGGTCGGCCCATGGGTTTGAACCCGTGACCTCCCGAATGCGAGCCACTGACTTGCACAATGTTTTCTCTAAGTTCCTGTAGTGTGCGAGGATTGGAATGACACACTTTGTCTTTTAAAGAACCCCATAAATAAAAATCACAACTCGTTAGGTCAGGAGAATGCGGGGCCACAAACCAACACTAATTATTCTGTCATCAAACACCTCTTATTGCATGTAATGATTCGGCAGCCGTATGTGCTGTTACAGAATCTTGCTGAAACCAACCACACGATTTCTCTTCTTCTGTCAAGCGATTGCAAAATGGACTCAGAATTAACCTGTGATATTGCTCTGCATTAATTGTTCCATCAAAGAATATGGGCCCTATTATTCTTCTAGCACTTATCGCACACCACACTCCAATTTTCTGATCATAATGAGGCGTTTCATTACAAGAATTTCTGCTGCTGAGCTTCAGAGATATGCTGCCCGTTTGAGAGCAGAAGGTCAACATTTCCAGCATCTATTATAAGGTAAGGATTTTAGTCCGCCTCTGCCGGCGTAATTTTCCCGGTGACTGCTGGCTGTCTCGCGCAGTAGAAAGAGGCCGCGAGTGAGTTCGGATATAATTTAACTACCCTATGTATCCCTTCTCCATCCTCTGTATTCGTGTTCATTGATGTTTCATTTTCTACCACGTATATAGTAGGTAGGAACGGAATCGAATTCCACCCAAAAATTCGATAACGAGATTTAACCGGAAATATATATGAACAGCATAACTCAAAAACGTAGTGTCGGATAAATACCAAATTGGTATATAAGTTTAGTATCTTCAAAAAATGCAACACAGAGAAAATCCACTAACCCCAAACTACCCTTTACATGAAAGATTTTTTTTTTAATTTTCTAAAAATGGCTCTAGCGATTTGTATTAAACTACGTTATATTAAAGTTATATCTTGAATTTTCTGGAAATAGCCAATGAAGTTCTCTTTATTCGGAAGGTATTATGTATAATCTTTTTTAACTAGTAAACGTTAAGGGATAGACGAAAACGTACTACACAGGAAATGTAGATCTCTTTAAAACACACAGTTTATTTCAAATAACTTTTTTCTGGAATCAGGCGTTTCCATTATTAATGTTCAACACTTGGTCATTCTTAAAGTCATTTCAACATTCAGTTGTTTCTCGCGATATCATGGAAACAGTGTGGAACGTTAAGGCCAGCATATAGCGTCCAGTTGTTAAACATTTGACTATCGCTGTTCCCTGTGTATCTAAAACAAAACGTGTAATGTAGGTATTTCTACAAAGGTTTAATCGACTTAAAATATAGTAGATAGAAAAACAGGCTTTAGTAATAATAGTTTGTATACCCACTAATAAATGATAGAACGTAGAGGAAGTCATGTGAATGCATCGATTCGGATATTTTAAAAGGCATGTGATCAGCAAGTTTAATCAGATAAATATTAAGTAGTGCAATTGTAATTGGAAATATTGTTACAATATCATTTTATATCTGTCCAATATGATACAAACACAAACAGAGATTTTGCAAGTGTTAACCCATAGATCAGCAAACCGATTGAAAGTGATATAAAGGGCCTTTCAACAAGTATCCTATCTTTAACATGTGATAGCTGCCGTTGTTATTGAGTTACAGCAGTCATATCTTTCACGTGGTTACAGTTGTTATTGGTAAATAGCCATGGAACATTACAGCATTCAGCAACGCATAGAAATTGTGAAAATTTATTATCTAATTGGATCATCTGTTCGCCAAACCTTCCGTGTATTGCGTGAAGTTTACGGTGTGCATAATCGTCCCTGCGAGAGAACGATTCGGACGTTTGATCGATTAATTTGAAAGAAGTGGTTCTGTCAGCGATCAAAAAACGCCTGTACGTAATCGACGTAAGCGCTCCAACGAAAACATAGGCGCCATTCGTGAGAGTGTACGCGAGAACGGAAACAAATCAATTGCTCGTCGAGCGCAAGAATTGGGGCTTTCGCCGACCACAACTTGGCGAATTCTGCATCTGGTCTTGAAGTTTTACGCTTACAAAATAGTGTTAACTCAAGAACTAAAGCCCAATTACTATAGGTTGCGCCGTGTATTCGCTGACTGGGCTATGGAGCAATTGGAAGCTGACCCAGATTTTTGTCGAAAAGTCATCTTCAGCGATGAAGCCCACTTTTGGATGGATGGTTGTGTTAACAAACAAAATTTCGCTATTGGAGCAATCACAATCCAATGCAGATTCAAGAACGACCACTTCATCCCCAAAAGGTTACTGTGTGGTGTGGATTTTGGTATGGTGAAATCATTGGTCCATATTTTATCCAAGATGAAGGTGGAGAAGCTCTAACTGTCAATGGAGAAAGATACCGGGCTCTTATAAGGGAGTATTTTTGGCCTCAATTACATGTTATGGATCTCAGAAGCATCTGGTTCTAGCAAGATGGTGCCACATGTCATACTGCTCTCGAAACAATCGATCTTTTGAAGGATAAGTTCGGAGGTTTCATCATTTCCCGTGGTGGTGATGTTAACTGGCCCCCGAGGTCATGTGATTTAACGCCGTTGGATTACTTCTTGTGGGGTTATGTAAAATCTCGAGATTATGTCAACAAGCCAGAAACAGTAAATGATCTTATGAATGACATCACGCATGTTATTCGTGAAGTTGGACCTAATTTACGTTCTTCTGTCATTGAAAATTGGTTCAACCGTATACGCGCAACCCAACGAAGTCGTGGCGGTCACTTAACTGATGTTCTTTTCCACACGTAATGACAGTAATTATGTTCCAAAATAAAAAAAGAAAATCTCTATCATATATAGAACGTGTTTTATTTAAGTTCAAAGATAGGACACTTGTTGAAAGACCATATACATTCGTTCAAAAACAGCTGACTTATATAAAATGTATTGTGCGAGCTGGCTCCATTGTTGCGTGTAAACCTCGCATTCGTGACGTCCCTGGTTCGATTCCAGTCGACCGCTCACACTGACCTCGGATTTTTTGTGGTTTTCGCTGGACGGTAGGCGAATGTTGGGGTAGATTCTAATCTACCACGCCTTTCTGTCCATAATTTCTCTTACATTTCGTTTCTTTCTTATGCTTCAGCTGTCTTCTGCGTTTCGGGGTGTATGGTGGTGTCACCAAACAGTTGCCGCGAATGCTAGCTCAAAGAAAAGAGCATTCCCGTAGACACTGGAGAACTGCTTGGTTGATGGACGTTAATCGGGCGCTAATCGCCCTCTCTGATTAGCTTCAGTAGTGGGACAGGTCTTCAAGTCAGGAACTGTTATGGACTTTGACGCGTCTCTGTGGGCTGTCTGTTCAGTGGCCTGTAGCTTCCTGTGGTTCCTGCAGGGAGTAAGTTGTCGCAATAGGTCTCGATAGGTCAAATGGCGCGAGGTATCCCCCTCAGTTGTATAACCTATGCCCTAACGCATAAGATAGGTGTGTCAGTTTTAATGAGTGGAGACAATTTTGTCTATTAATGGGTATACAAATTAGTGGACTTCATATCGAGGGCTTGGATTTCCATACTGTTTCCATGCAATCGCGAGATACATATAACTGAAAGTGAATGGGACTTAGAATGACTAACGAATATCTCGGAAATGGCTCATGCCACAAAAAAAAAGTTATTTGTAGTAAATCGTGCGTTTTAAAGAGATCTACATTTCTGGTGTACGTTTTCTTCTATCGCTTAACGTTTACTAGTTATGCAAGATTATACAAAATTCCTTCCGAATGAAGAAGATTTGAAGGGCTGTTCCTAGAAAATTCAAAATATACGTTTTATTTGTCATGTAAATATAATTACTATATAGTATTTTAATCAAAATCGTGAATGCCATTTTTTTTAGAAAATCAAAATTTTTGAAAAATGTCTCTGTAAAGGGTAGTTGGTGGTGTGGGATTTTAATGAAAATCTTCGTATCGCATCCTTCGAAGATTGGTATTTCTCCGACTTTTCGAGTTATGCTGTTCACAGCCATACACAGTCACAAAGAGATCCTCAAACCATGTATTTCCGTGGATATCTCGGTATCAAATTTTTGGGCGAAATGCCATATCTTCTCTACCTACTATGTACGTGTTGGAGTAAGTAAAAAAAATCTGATGTGTTACACTCACATGACTTTCTCTATTCTTGTACAATCTATTTTTACAAACGCCTATTCTCCATATGCTTCATATTAATCGAGATATCGAGATGTCAATCTTATTTGTAATTTTCTTGTAGATGCAAGGGGAATATGGTAGCTTTTAAGCGGTAGTCAAATATTTTAACGCTGGTTGCTATGTGGCGCATCCCATTCTCTTTGCATGTCCAGGACATAAAAAATGAATAACGAATTTGAGAAAAAGTATAAGTATTGGAAAATTTAAGGGAATAACAAGCAATATCTCGAAAACGGTTCACTCAACAACAAAAATGTATATGACATAAATTGTGTATTGTAACGCGATCTACATTTTTTGTGCAGTAAAATTTTGTCTATCTCTTATGGTTTACCAGTTATGCAAAAGTCGTTCAGAATGAAGAACACTTTTGGAGACATTCCCAGAAAATTCGAGATATACATTTCATTTGTCATGAAAATACCTTAAACATATGATATTTTAATCAAAATCGTTAGAGCCATTTTTGAGAAAATTAAAATTTTCGAAAAATGTTCCATGTAAAGGGTAGTCTGGGGTGGGGGGATTTTCTTGAAAATATTCGTGTCGCATCTCTGGAAGATACTGAACCTAAATACCAAGTTTGGTGTTTATCCGACTGTTCGTTTCTGAGCTATGCTGTTCACAGACACACACACAGACACACACACACAGACACACACACACAGACACACACACACTCACAGACACACACACGGACATGTTTCCAAAAATGCTTTTTTTGGATTCAGGGAGTCTCAAAACATGTATTTCCGGTGAAATCTCGGTATCGAATTTTTGGGTGGAATGCAATACTTCCCCTACTTACTATACGTAGTAGAGAAAGTAAAAAGGCCCCAAGTTATGATCAGTTTTGAATATATACATACACAGCTGTAGCTGAAGATATGTCACAATACATTTTATGTCTGTCCAATAAGATACAAGCACAAAAACATATATGACACGTGTTAAGCTATGGCATAGCTTCTCACTAATCGACGAAAGAATAGAAACCTTTTAAAAGCAGCTGATTCAAATAAAATATAGTGTAATGTTCTATACGCCTGCTTCACGTACTCAACCAAGCGTGTGCTCAATCTGTTTACACGAACAGATGTACTCTTGGTTAGTCAGATAGAAGATGCTATAAAACTTACCAAATAATGAACCAACACATTTTTACTTTCTCTACTACGTAGAGTAAGCGGGGAAGTATTGTATTCCACCCAAAATTTCGAGACCAAGATTTCCCGAAAAACATGTGTTGAAAAAGGTCCTTGTGGGAGTGTGTGTATGTGTCTGTAGACAGCATAACTCAAAAACGAAAAGTTGGATAAATACGAAATTTTGAAAGTTGCGACACGAAGATAATCATGAAAATCTCTCACCCCAACTACCCTTTACATGGAATATTTTTCAAAAATATTGTTCTTGTAAGAGATGGCTCTAACGATTTTGATTAAAATACTATATGGTCATTATATTTACATGAAAAATAACATGTATATCTTGAATTTTCTGAGAATAGCCTTTGAGGTCTTCTTCATTCGAAGAAATCTTGTATAATTTTGTAAAACTAGTTAACGTTAAGCGATAGAGGAAAACGTACAACATAAGAAATGTAGATCTCTTTAAAACACACAATTTATTAAACATAACTTTTTTTGTGACATCAGCCATTTCTGAGATATCCGTTATTAATGGTTCGAATTGTTCATTTCTTGGTTATTCTCTTAAAGTCCTGTCAACATTCAGTTGTTTCTCGCGATTGTATGGACACCGTATGTAATTTTAAGGCAGTATATAGCGTCCAGTTCTTAAACATTTGACTATCGCTGTTCTCTTTATATCTATAACATGTGTAATGTAGCTATTTCTGCAAAGGTTTATTTGGATTAAAATGTAGTAGATAGAAAGAAAAATAAGCTTTAGTAAGATTAGCTTGTATACCCACTAATAAGAGGTAGAGGGTACAGAATGTCATGTGAGTGTAACTCGGCAGAGTGGAGTAACTACATGGAGTAACTTGTCACGAAAGGGAATTTCACTCCCACCCTCAACATTGTTTTAACACCTCGGTGGTTGTCGGTATAACTTCAAAATTGACTTATGCGCAGGTGTGGTAACGAGTGTGGCACAAAGCTAATGCTTGTAAGTCCATAGAATGGGAAATAACTGCATCAGAAGATTGTATAATGAATAACAAGATGATTTCATGCGCACAGGAGCGCACGAGTTTCTAGTTAATTGCAATATAATCATACTTACTTCAGGCCTGCATGTGTTATATTATTAGTAAAGGGTTATGGTCTTTAGAACTCATACTACAATGCGGTGTTTACTTATGGAGAGAACTTCAAAAGGAAAGTGTATATACCAAATCCGCACACATTACAAGAGCGTAATAAAATACTAGAAGAGAGTCTAACTGTATTTCAGAAGCTGAACTGATACGCAGGAAAGAACAGTTCTTAAAAAGATCTGATGTGTTACACTCACATGACTTTCTCTACTCTTGTACAATCTATTTTTACAAACGCCTATTCTCCATATGCTTCATGTTAATCGAGATATCGAGATATCAAGCTTATTGGTAATTTTCTTGTGGATGCAAGGGGAATATGGTAGCTTTTAAGCGATAGTCAAATATTTTAACGCTGGTTGCAATGTGGCGCATTCCATTCTCTTTGCATGTCCAGGACATAAAAAAATGAATAACGAATTTGAGAAAAAGTATAAGTATTGGAAAATTTAAGGAAATAACAAGCAATATCTCAAAAACGGTTCACTCAACAAAAGATATGTATATGACATAATTTATGTATTTTTGTGTAGTAAAATTTTGTCTATCTCTTATGGTTTACCAGTTATGCAAAAGTCTTTCACAATGAAGAATACTTTTGGAGATATTCCCAGAAAATTCGAGATATACATTTCATTTCTCATGACATTATCTTAAACATATGATATTTTCATCAAAATCGTTAGAGCCATTTTTGAGAAAATTAAAATTTTCGAAAAATGTTCCATGTAAAGGGTAGTCTGGGGTGGGGGATTTTCTTGAAAACCTTCGTGTCGCATCTCTGGAAGATACTGAATCTAAATACCAAGTTTGGTGTTTACCCGACTGTTCGTTTTTGAGTTATGCTGTTCACAGACACACAGACACACACACACACACAGACACACACACGGACATGTTTCCAAAAATGCTTTTTCTGGATTCAGGAGGTCTCAAAACATGTATTTCCGGTGAAATCTCGGTATCGAATTTTTGGGTGGAATGCAATACTTCCCCTACTTACTATACGTAGTAGAGAAAGTAAAAATAAACAGCTTATGCATTATATTCACACGACTTACTGTACCTATTCTTCAACAAACTATTCTTACAAAAGCTTATTCTTATATTTCATAATAATCGAGATAAACATTTGCAGAAATTGTCTTATAACATATTTCCTTGTAAACACAACGGGAATTTAAGCGATAGTCAAATCTTATAAGAGCTGGATGCTATGTGAATAATTTGAAATTCATGATCAGGAGGAGAAAAAAAAAGAATAATGACTTCCCATTTGCAGAAAGTAGAAAAGCTTATCCGGTAACTCTTCCTAAGCGAGGAGTTCTTGAATGTGAGGCGCACATACTATTCCCTCTGGGCTTCTCTTCTTAATTGAGATAAATATTCACTAACAATTTTGCTTAAAATATATATGTTCGAGCTATTTTCATAAGTAAAATGTGATGATAAATGTGAATTTTCTACGCATAGCCTTTGTAGTCATCATTATTCAGAATGACTTTTGCAGAATTCGTAAACCATAAGAGATAGACAAACTTTTTCTATCCAATGAAGTAGGTTTAATTTTAGGAGGACTTGTATTGTATTTCGACTGTTGGGGAGCCGATCTTTATGTAGTTGTAACCACGTATGGTACCCGGTGGCCTTCGCCCCAATGTTTAAAAATATTAACTTTGTAATTTGACTGTTTCTTTAAATATTATATTTATGTTTGACTCGGCTGCGTCAGCATTATTGTAGGAACATGGATTTCTTTGCAGAGAGTAGTACGGCTAAGAATGTAGGCTTACACAGATTATAATCTTTAAACGATTTAAATAACACTTCACTGATATAGAGTGCTGTGAGATTCTTTTTTAATTACTAGCACTTTTTAACACGTAAACTATTTTCGTCTCACACTGAATACGCATTAACTTCTCAAGGACGGGTTAGGAATACTTTCTACAAGCAAATGAACTCTGAATTTGTAAATTTTGCTATATTTCAGTTTCTGATTGGCTAATCCTAGTCCAATAGAATACCTTCATTTAACTAAAGCTTTTTTCTGGTTGTTGATTGGCTATTTTATAAACTGTCACAAAAATTTACATTATTGTTGCTCCAATAATGTCTAGTAGCATTAAACTTTCAAATTAATTATTGCCTCAAGGCTACCTCATTGTTAGCAACTTTTAACCTATTTTTCTCACAGCTCCTACATTATTAAATTACATAATACGTCATTGAACATGTATACAATAATATAAACATATACAATGACTGTTACATACATTTTACAAATTATTACATATACATATTGCTTTAAGGTGGGCTGTTATTATATTTTATATTATATAATTAGACTGAAATCATTTATGTGTTAAAAATACTGCCTCACCAAAAAAAAGTTAGATCTCATTTTAGCACACAAGTTATATCAAATAAAACTTTTCGTGGCGTTGACCATTTCCGAAGTATTCTTTGTTATTGGTTTGAATTTTCTAATTCTTTATTCTTATCTGGCCTAAAAATCGCTCCTCCTGCTTTTTTGTTGTTGTTTCTTTCTTTTCGTTTTCATTCAAAGAGAACAGAATTTCAAAGCCATTACATGCAACACACGCATAAATAGTTACACTCTACATTTCGTTGTGGATATAAGGAGGATAGAGGAAACCGAATCGAAAGTCACATGTTTAAAAGTTGGTTACTTAATGCTGGCCTTGAAACTGAAATTCCAAACTCTTTCCCTGACATCGTGACAAACAAATGAACAACTACAGCGCTTCAAAAATGACAAAGCATTAAAACTTCAAAACCAATAATAACGTTTATCTCGAAATGGCTCATGTCACAAAATATGATATTTGAAATAAATTGTGTTTTAAAGAGATCAGTTTTTTTGTATGATAAGTTTTTTTATTGTCCTTATGGTTTCCAATTATACAAATTTATAAAAACATATTCCTTCCGAATGAAGAGAACCTCATATAATTCTTTACTGTAAATATATAAATAATTAAATAAAGAAATAATATCCGTATATTAAATCGATGTATAATGTAATAAGCTTATGTTGAAAGTATTTGTCTGGAAATAAAAAGGTAATTAGCAAGTCATGTAAGAAAGACATTAGTAACAGCCAACTGGCGAACGTGTTAGTTCCTGGAATTCAGTTTAGTACGTTTGCAAAGTCACGTTGGCAAGAATTGTGTAAATCACTTAGAAACTTCATAGAGCTTTAAGATTGGACCACAAGAGAAGGGATACTGGAGCTTGGGTAGGCGGAGCTTAAGCTAAGAAAAGGGCTTGCATTCTAAGTCAGACTTACTTATTTACTTAATTCTGAGACGCACTTGAGTGAGTAAGCTTTAGCGGCTAGTGCGAGGGATGTTTCCGAATAACATTTCTGCGACTTACGGCAAATGACGCTTCGCTTAACTATTGTTATAGAAGAAATTAATTCGTAAATTCAACAGTTAGCGACTCTTCTCAAACTGAAAATTTTAGTCAACATTAAAATGTATAGGTGTTATCCACTCACGCATACCCTGAGATAAAGCACTCATAGCTATACCACTAATCAGCTGGCGCACGAGACAGTGCAGAACGAGCTACGAGAAGACGGCATCATAAAACTCACCAATACAGCAGGTAACATTAATGCTATATGTCTTCAACACTTTATTTGTCATCTAAATATCTTATACATATGCTATTTTAACTAAAATCATTACAGCCATTTTTGAGAAAATAAAAAAATAACACTTTTTAAGGTAAAGGGCAATTGGTGGTGAGTTTTTCTTGTTTTTATCTTCGTGTCGCATACAGGAAGATATTGAAATTAAATACCAAGTTTGACATTTATCCGAAACATACCTTTTTCTAAAAATGCTTTATTGTTTATTCAGGTGGCCTCAAAGCGTGTATTTCCGGTGAAATCTCGGTATCGAATTTTTGAATGGAATTGCAATACTTCCCCTACCTACTAGGGGAAAGCCTAACCACTTAAGCCTAAATAGTAAATAATAATTATAATTTCAAATCAAAATTTTCGAAACACAGGCGTTAAAGTGACAAACCCTTGCGCTATAAATATCCTCAACACAATTTAAAAATTAACACAATTATCAATTAAATAGCATTTTAAAAGTGAGATGGTCCAAATCGGTTCAAATTAGGAACGTGGTTCTTAAATTGAACCACCCGTGTCTTAAAATGAACCACATACTTTTAGTTTAAAAGTATTTTTATTAATACAAAGTACACATATTTTATTGTACATTCAAAACAAATATCTATCGGCAACAAAAGTAGAGCCCAGAATTGTGATACGAATACTAGTTTACTTGTATATTTTGAATTTTTATATAATGACAATCATTCGGTTTTTGGAATAGGTATTATTTGCAAATATAGAGTTTTTACTAATGTTTACTCTCATACAAAAGAGTACAACTATACACAGTCTTCACAATGAAACACTTTCTTCTTGGCACTTTGCACACTTTTGGTGAAGCCATATGTTACAACTCACACACTGGATCATCTCCATTTCAGACAATACACATATTCATGTCATCCACTCTTTTTAACATGATTTTTTTTTGACTTAGCATATTATATGGACATTTATTCACACGATATACTATTCGCAGTTGAGCAATCCTATAACTTCAATAGGTTTCCTAAATTGGACCAGTTCAATATAGGGTTCAAACAGTGGTTCAATTTACGAGCCACGCCATTTTGGAAGCTTTGGCATCTATGTGACAAGGAGAGACGTTGCTTGAAAAAACGTGTGCATGAATATTGTTGCTAAATAAACACTTGATAACATGTAATATATATATATAGATATATATATATATAGATCATCTCAAACTTATCTATTTGGTCGTATTAGCTTAGCTAGATGAGTCAAATATTACTTCTGAAGCACCAAAAACACACAACACTTCATACAACTGAAACCACAGCTCAGAATGCAAAGTCAACAACTCCAAGTATTCATAGCTGTACACGCCACGCTTCTGCTAGGATTATGGTGCAATCTGTCGAACAGTTTGGAAAATATCCGAGCGGTTCAATTTAAGAGGCGGTTCAAATTAGGGACCTTTCCCCTATTACGTGGTGTGTGGTGGAGAAAGTAAAGATATGGATGAAGAGCTTTGTATGGGCTGTAAAATTGCAGAGCATGAAAACTGTACATTGCGTGTGAATGAAGAAAATAACGAAATATTTTAAAGGAAGATGTGGAGCAGAATAGTATGTGTGTGAAATGGAGAAGCAAAATACATTTTTGAACCAATAGGAGGAGGAGGAGGAAAAGAGGAATGCTGAAAGTAGAGTGGAACAGTGAAGGAAATTGGCTCTAACATTGTATGAGGAAAAACTGCTTGATAAAGAAAGGAAAACAACGTGGAAAGGAACAAGTTTAGGGACAGCTAATATTGTCGTACCTCACGTACTAATAACACTTAAATGTAGATGGTAGAGCGGGAGGTAACCCCAGATCTTTACATTTCTTCACATTCACCACGAGGTCGACAGTGGCGAGCCTAAATATTCATTAGAAATATATGTAATCACACTTAACTTACATGGGATTATGAGGTAAGGTCACCTATTTCAATAATCAATCCATTTTAGCTTTGGATGGCCACTATATTAACTAGAAATATATAGCTTACTTTTACTTAATTGTTTCAACGAGGACTGCTATGTTTACTACGTGTTACCTCTTCAGGTGCCTTGCTGAAAGAGGAAGGCGCTTACTCGCACACCCCACGATTATGAAGTTAGCCCCTCCCTTTACGGCACGTCACATCCTGTCCGTGTTGCCACACTAGCATCCCCAGTGCTACCAACACGTCACATCATAGATATAAGAATTGTGTGTATGTGTGTTTGTGTAGGGGAAATACTTTTTACGCACTTACTCCAGAGAAGCTGTTAGTGCGGGACTTGCCATAGAGATTGGCCACTAAAACCCCTCCATATGTTATTACGCATTAGCGGCTTTGTTTCTCATGCATGTTAGTCGGGTCCCGCATAGAACCTCGGTTAGTTGATGAAAGATAAGGAACTGGCATGTACTGCATGTGAGCGCGTCCGGAATTGCACCTGACATACGCCCTGAGCAATTCCGGTGGTTAGTCGCTTATATGCTTGCTGTTAGTGCAAATATCTAAGGTTAGAGTCATTAATCGTAATATATTATAGCCATTAGTACATATGTCTAGATTATTTAAATATGTTAAGTGACATGTATTAACCTAAGTGAATTGAATATGCATCTACTTCAAAAAGTAATATTGTACAAATGTATATATATATATATATATATATATATATATATATTTGGTGAAAGCAAACGTCAGGCTGGTAAGGTGTTCATCTCTTACCTATATAAGGCGATATAAACGATTTATACGTGGCGACGAAGAGGAAAGCAAGAAAGAGGAGAGAATGGAATCGCATATAAATTTCGTGAACGATCCACTCTTGGGCAGGAAATGATGATGGCATGATTAATTGTCATTGCTCATGGAAACAATGTACTTACTTATTGTCCTTGGTTAGACTTTAACCACTACTTTTCAGTCACTACTTTATCTATCAGTTTCAAATTTTATTGCTTTCTCTACCAGGTACATAGTAGGTAGAGAAGGTATTGAATTTCACCCCAAAATTTAGTATGCATATTTCACCGGAAATACATGTTTTGAGGCCCCTGAATCCAAAAAGGTATTATTAGAAAAAGGTCCGAAGTGTGTATGTGAACAGCATAAATCAAAAACGAAAAGTCTGATAAACACCAAACTTGATATTTAGGTTCAGCATCTTCCAAAGATGCAACACGAAGATTTTCAAGAAAATTCCCCAATCCAAGCTAAGCTTTACATAGAACATCAATGAAATTTTTTATTTTCTAAAAAATGGCTCTACGATTTTGATTAAAATAAAATACATTTATATGATATTTATATGAAAAATAAAATATATACCTTGAGATTTCTGGAACTAGCATTAAAGTCCTCTTCATTTGGAAGGAATTTTGTATAATCTTGTATAACTAATAAACGTTAAGCGATAGACGAAAACGTGTTACGTGTAAATGTAGATCTCTTTAAAATACACAATTTATTTCAAATAACCTTTTTGTGGCATCATAAATTTTCGAAATATCCGTTATTAATGGTTCGATTTGTTCAATACCTTGTCGTTCTTTTCAAGTCCCGTCGATGTTCAGTTGTGTCTCGCGATGTCATGGAAACAGTATGGAATTTTAAGGCCAGCACATAGCGTCCGGTTCTTAAACATTTGACTATCGCTGTTCTCTTTGTATCTATAAGGAAATATGTAATGTAGCTATTTCTGCAGAGGATTATCTGGATTAAAATGAAGTAGATAAAAAAGTTAACTTCCGTAAGAATAATTTGTATACCCACTAATAAGCGATAGGGCTAGAGAAAGTTATGTGAAAGTAACACATCATATGTTTATGAATGTGGCTTAGCAGAATTTCAGAAAGTATGTAAGGTGCGCAGTGAGGGACATAGGGAAAACATCCAATGGAAAGCGGACCTGCAAAGGAGTTAGTGATTATTATGTGTGAAAACAGCAAATGAGAAGAGAATAAGACGTAACGGGAGAAAATTTAGACGTAGTTCCAAAGAGAAGCTGATCAGACACGACAATAGAGGGGATGGTGTTGGAGTCTAATGTGTTACATCACATGACTTTCTCTACTCATTCTTCAAGTAAGTATTATTCTACCTACCTCTGCTTTTTAAAAATCTATCACTGTACCTACTGTATCCTTCCCATAATAAAAGCTTATTCTATTATCAAGACGTAGATAGAAGCATAACTTTTGTACGAATAATGTGTAGAAGAGTGAGTAGAGGAAGTCATATGAATGTAACAGATTTTTTTATCACTTCATATAGTTTTGAGAGCGTTTTTGAAAATTCAGTGCAGTTTCCACTCTTCACATTTGATTTCACCGGAAATACATGTTTTGAGACACCCTGAATCCAAAAAAAAGTATTTTTGGAAGCATGTCCGTGTGTGTGTCTGTCTGTGAACAGCATAACTCAGAAACGAGAAGTCGGATAAACACCAAACTTGGTATTTAGGTTCAGTATCTTCCAGAGATGCGACACAAAACTTTTCAAGAAAATTCCCCAACCCAGATTACCCTTTCATTGGAACATTTTTCGAAAATGTTAATTTTCTCAAAAATGGTTCAAACGATTTTGATTAAAATATCATATGTTCAAGATATTTTCATGACAAATAAAATGTATATCTAGAATTTTCTGGGAATGTCTCCAAAAGTATTCTTCATTGCGAACGACTTTTGCATAACTGGTAAGCCATAAGAGATAGACAAAATTTTACTACACAAAAAATGTAGATCGCGTTAAAATACATTAGTTAAGTTATATACACTTTTTTGTTGAGTGAAACATTTTCGAGATATTGCTTGTTATTCCCTTAAATTTTCCAATACTTTTTCTCAAATGGGAATTCGTTATTCATCTTTTATGTCCTGGACATGCAAAGAGAACGGAATGCGCCACAGAGCAACCAGCTCTTAAAACATTTGACTATCGCTTAAAGCCTACCATATGCACCTACAAGAAAATTAGCAATAAAATTAACATCTCGATTAACTTGAAGTAGATGGAGAATAAGCGTTTGTAAAAATAGTTTGTACAAGAGAAGAGAAAGTCATGTGAGTGCAACACATCAGATTTTTATTATTATTACTAGGAGCGGCTACGGCTGTGTTAATTTGTTCACTATCTGAAACTATTATGCAGCAGATGGTAGTCACAAGCCGCTGCTGGGTGTGAATGTGGTTGCTAAAAGCATCTTGGTGCTGCATTTTTCTGAAAATTAAAACCTGCTTGTTTTTCTGTGAACACGGAAGTACACAAAGCAGTAGATAAAATGCATCCATGTTTATCGTGAGTTATTAAAGCTACTGCTGTCGCGAGTTCGACGCTAAGCAAAATGTAGAGTTTTTCTTCTAGATTGTCGTGGCGACCTTTCTTTGTTAGGGCTGTGTGTAGCCCAACCCAGCCCAAGCTGAGCGGATCCGACCAGAACCGAGTTACAGCCTGAGGGCCACAAACATTGAGCCTCCCCCTCCTCATCTCCTCATCCAGCATCCCTGGACCACTATCTCCAATTATCCTACACCGGTAAGGCACGCCTGAACGTCTCCTGGAGGTAAATTCCTTCCCCCCGCGGGCTTTTCTGCTGCCTTTCAAAGACAGGATTACCAACTTAGATTTCTTTGTTTTCGTCATCATCATCTTGTTGCTTTGCTAGCGGCTTCGTCACGATCCGAAACAGATAAAGAGAGTGGAAGGGAACCCATAACCTACTTTCCTCTTGTTTTGTTTTTACTAATCCGTTGAAGATTACGTGCATATTCAATACAAAATCTAAACTTGGGTTTTGACTAAAAGAAAACCGAAAAAGCTTGAACCAAACGGGATTCGAATGCCTTAGTCCTCAGTTGGTACTAAATATTATTTATTTTTGAGGGGAAAAATATTTTTCTAGTAAGGCCTCTCCAAAACAGCTGCTTATCAGACTGTCAACCTTCAAAAATAGTAGCTTAGCAGTCTAAGTAAACAAAAATAGATGGCAATGACCAGTTATGCCAATTTTAACAGGGTTTTAAACAAAATACTTGATTATAAAACAAAAAAATCTCATGTTTGTACTCACTTGACTTTCTCTGTTCTTGCACAAATTATGTTTACCAACTTTTATTCACCATCTACTTCATTTTAATTGAAATAAACATTTGCAGAAAGCGATAGTCAAATGTTTCAAGAGCTGGTTGCTATGTGGAGCATTCCATTCTCTTTGCCTGTCCAGGACATAAAAAAATGAATAACGAATCCCCATTTTAGAATAAGTATAGGTAATGGAAAATTCAAACAAATAACAAGGAATATCTCGGAAATGGTTCACTCCACAGAAGAAAGAAAAAAATGTATATGACATAAATGGTGTAGTGAAATTTGTTTATCTCTTACAGTTTACCAGTTGTGCAAAAGCCATTCAGAATGAAGAGGACTTTTGTGGGCATTCCCAGAAAATTAAAGATATTTACACTTTATTCGCCATGAAACTATTTTAAATATATGATATTGTAATCAAAACCGTTAGAGCCATTTAAGGAAAAATCAAAATTTTTGAACAATGTTCCATGTAAAGCGTGGAGTAGGGTGTGGGCATTTTCTTGAAAAATTTCGTGTCGTTGATGAATCTAAATACCAAGTTTGGAATTTATCTGACTTTACATTTTTGAGTTTAGCTGTCCAGGCATACAGACAAACATCCACAGAAACACACAGACACACACGGACCTTTTTCTAAAACTGCTTTTTTGATTCAGGGTGCCCCAAAACATATATTTCCGGTGAAATCTCGGTATCGAATTTTTGGGTGGAATACAATACTTCTCCTACTTACTATACGTAGTAGAGAAGGTGAAAAAGAAGAAGAAGAAAAAAAAGGAATAACGAATTGTCATTTGAGAGAAAGTATAATTATTGTAAAGTTAAAAAAAACGGAATATTCTGGAAATTGTTCATTCAATAAAAAAGAATGTATATGACAAAAATTGTGTGTTTTAACAAGATATACATTTTTACATTCTCTACTACGTATAGTAAGTAGGGGAAGTATTGCATTCCAACCAAAAATTCGATACCGAGATTTCCCAGGAAATACATGTTTGGAGACCCCTGAATAAAAAAAAAAGCATTTTTGGAAATATGTCCGTGTGTGTTTGTGTGTGTGTGTGTGTGTGTGTGTGTGTCTGTCTGTCTGTGCGTGTGTCTGTGAACAGCATAACTCAGAAACGAACAGTCGCATAAACACCAATCCTGGTATTTAGGTTCAGTATCTTCCAGAGATGCGACACGAAGGTTTCCAAGAAAACCCCCCACCCCAAATTACCCTTTACATGTAACATTTATCGAAAATTTTAATTTTCTCAAAAATGAGTCTAAGAATTTTAATTAAAATACCATATATTTAAGATACTTTCATGACAAATAAAATGTATATCTTGAATTTTCTGGGAATGCCTCCAAAAGTATTCTTCATTGTGAACGACTTTTGCATAACTGGTAAACCAACTGGTAAAGACAAAATTTTACTACACAAAAGATGTAGATCGCGTTAAAATACCCAGTTTATGATCATATACATTTTTTGTTGAGTGAACCATTTTCGAGATATTGCTTGTTATTTCCTTAAATTTTCCAATACTTATACTTTTTCTCAAATTCGTTATTCATTTTTTAGGTTCTGGACATGCAAAGAGATTGGAATACTCCACATAGCAACCAGCTTTTAAAAGATTTGACTATCGCTTAAAGCCTACCATATTCCCCTTAACACGAAGCATATGGAGAATAAGCGTTTGCAAAAATGCTTTGTACAATAGTAGAGAAAGTCTTGTGAGTGTAACACATCAGATTTTTTATGTAGTAAAATTTGGTCTGTCTCTTACGGTTTACCAGTTACGCAAAAATCATTCAGAACGAAGAGGACATTTGGGGACATTCCCAGAAAATTCAAGATATAGATTTCATTTGTCATGAAAACATCTTAAACATATGATATTTTAACATAAATCGTTAGATCCATTTTTGAGAAAATAAAAATT
This sequence comes from Deroplatys truncata, assembly GCA_030765065.1. Taxonomy (NCBI): domain Eukaryota; kingdom Metazoa; phylum Arthropoda; class Insecta; order Mantodea; family Mantidae; genus Deroplatys; species Deroplatys truncata. The sequence goes on from CM060981.1 coordinate 45,050,686, forward strand.
TTCGAAAAATGTTCCATGTAAAGGGTAGTCTAGGATGGGGAGATTTTCGTGAAAAACTTTGTGTCGCATCCTTAGAAGATACTAAACCCAAGTACCAAGTTTGGTATTTATCCGACTTTTCCTTTTTGGGTTATGGTGTTCACAGACTGACAGACACACGGACATGTTTCTAAAAATGCTTTATTTTGATTCAAGGCAAATTTCTGGTGAAATCTCGGCATCAAATTTTTGGGTGGAATGCAAGAAAGTAAAAATATAAACTAACATTGTTTGTTATGTTACATTATATGCTTTAACAACATATTTCACAAAAGAGTCCATAATATAAACATAAGTATAAGTTAACATCCTTTTATTGTTTATTACAAACCATCGTAAGGAAGCTTTGTGTCTTTGATTTATCATGTAAATAAGCCAGTATCACATCTTCGTTCACAAGAGAAACACTACTTACTTACCTTGCACCAGTCTTTAAATACAATATATTCATTCTCATACTGCTGCCGAAATTTTGCTGGCAGCAGCTCGGATTGTAATGCCATTGGGGTTCTCACCCATATTTTCAGTCACAAGCTTGTTGTTTAGAAACGAGCGCAGAGTAAGCCCTGACATCTACATCCGCATCTCATGTTGTTACGGTCAACGCTTCCTGGGAGACGTTGGTACGGTTCATAGCGTAGGATTCTGTTTTACTAAAAACTGCTGTATGCACCATGTGCGCAAAAACTTTAGCGAACTTGATACATAATAGCAATGCCTAAAAGCAGAACTTCTAACTCAGAGCATACGAGCTAAAAACTTTAGATTATCACACAAATGTGTGTGGCAATTTTGGTTTCAAGTCCAACCACATGGCAATTACTCTTTATTTGCACATGTTTAATAACCCGACTTACTTTGATTAGATTTTACTTTCTCTACTACGTATAGTAAGTAGGGGAAGTATTGTATTCCACTCAAAAATTCGATACCGAGATTTCACCGGAAATATATGATTTGAGACCTCCTGAATCCAAAAAAGCATGTACGTGTGTGTGTCTGTGAACAGCATAACTCAGAAACGAAGTCGGATAAACACCAAACTTGGTATTTAGGTTCAGTATCTTCCACAGATGCGACACGAAGATTTTCAAGAAAATCCCCCCACCCCAGATTACCCTTTTCATGAAAATTTTTTCGAAAATTTTTATTTTCTCAAAAATGGCTCTAACGATTTTGATTAAAACATTATATATTTAAGATATTTTCATGACAAATAAAATGTATATCTTGAATTTTCTGGGAATGTCTCCAAAAGTATTCTTCATTGTGAACGACTTTTGCATAACTGGTAAACCATAAGAGATAGACAACATTTTACTAAACAAAAAATGTATATCGCATTAAAATACACAATTTTTGACATATACATTTTTGTTGAGTGAATCATTTTTGAGATATTGCTTGTTATTCCCTTAAATTTTTCAATACTTATTTTCTTAAATGGGAATTCGTTATTCATTTTTTGTCTTGGATATGCAAAGAGTATTAATGTGTGGCAAAGGGAATGGTGCTGCACATAGCAACCAGCTATTAAGAGATATGTCGATGCTTAAAGGCCCTTATTGCCCTTGCAATTACAAAACAAGGGAACATAGTGGGCCTTAAGCGATAGTCAAATATTTTTAGAACTGGTCGCTATGTGTAAAATGTAATTCTCTTTGCATGTCAAAAGATCGTTTCTGCAAATTTTTATCTCGATTAATATGAAATAGATGGAGAATAAGAGTTTGTAAAAATAGTTTGTACAAGAGTAGAGAAAGTCATATGAGTGTAACACATCAGACGTTTCTTTTCATTATGTTTTTTACAGTATTAATTTCTCGTGGCGCTCACATTATCTGTTCATAATACAAATCGTCATACTTCAATCTATCGCAATTCTTTGTAGAGTTAACCTATACATTATATTGAGATGCTTCTGCTTTCTTTGATATAAGACGTTAATCTTTTATCTAGTATAAGCTACATAAAGATTAAGTGGCGGAGGTTATGAATTTAGAAGAAACTGAAATGTAAGAGCCATGTGAAATAACAGAAGCAGCAGAAATAATAACACTAGAACTTGAGGCAGTATTTTTAACACTTAAATAATTTCAGTCTAATTGTATAATATATAATTCAATAACAGCTCTCCTTAAAGTAATATGTATATGTAACAATATATATTGTATATTACGGCCATTGTATATGTTTATATTATTGTATACATGTAATAATGTTATGTGAATGTATTACATAATTTAATAATATAGTAGTTGTGAGAATAATAGGTTAAAAGTTGCGAACAATGAGGTAACAATGAGGTAGCCTTGAGGCAATAATGAATTAGAAAGTTTAACAATACTACTTGTGATTCTTGGAAGTAATAATGTAATTTAGTGACAGTTTATATAATAGCCAATCAACAACCAGAATAAGCTTTAGTTAAATGAACGTATTCTATTGGACTAGGATTAGCCAATCAGAAACTGAAATACAGAAATTTACAAATTTAGGCGGTAGAAATCAACTCAGTTGCTTGTAGACAACGCTCATAGCTGGACGCGTCGGTTGTAGACAGTGTTCCTAATCGGACGCGAGATGTGTCCTCGAGAAGCTTAATACGTATTTTGTGTGAGAAAATAGTTTACGTGTTTAAAAAGTGCAAGTATTTAATTAAAGAATCTTACAGCTCTCTATATCAGTGAAGTGTTATTTAAATTGTGTCAAGAATTAATAAAAAGGAGTGAATTAAAAATTATAATCTGTGTAAGCCTACATTCCTTAGCCGCACCACGCTTTGCAAAGAAATCCATGTCTCTAACAATAATTCTGACGCAGCCGAGGCAAACATAAATATATAATATTTAAAGAAACAGTCAAATTACAAAGTTAATATTTTTAAATTTGAGACGAAGGCTACTTGAATTTTCTGGAATAGCCTGTGAAGACCACTTCATTTGGAAGAAATTATGCATAATCTTGTATAACTGGCAAATGTTAAACCATAGAAGAAAACGCACTACACAAAAAATGCACATCTCTATAAAACACACAATCTATTTCAAATAAAGTTTCTATAGCATCGGGCATTTCCAAGATATCCGTTATTAAAGGTTAGAATTGTTCATTTCTTGGTTATTCTTTAAAATTCTGTCAACATTCGGTTGTTTCTCACGATTGCATGGAAACAGTATGGAATTTTAAAGCAGCATATAGCGTCCAGTACTTAAACATTTGACTATCGCTGTTCTCTTTGTATCTATAACGAAATGTGCAATGTAGCTTGTTACGGTAACTTTCGTGTTATCTTATTTGCTGAGCGCCTGTTATTGTTTTATTATTTTGAATTTTGAGTTCTTTGTCCTCCGGCTAGCTATTATTACCCAGTCGAGCAAATCTCTTAAACAGGGTGTGTAAACGGAAAGGAGTTGTTATTAAAAGATAACAATGATAAAAGAATTTATTTTTACACTTTTATTGCCGTCACACTTTATTCATTTCACATAATTACTCTTGATACACGTCCGACTGAAACTGTTATATTTTCGAATGTAACTATTATCGCTTATTTGCCGCACATTATTAATTCGCGTATTTCATATCTTTTAACTAACTTTACGACGCGAGAGATTCTGTAGAACTGCGGGACGTGTAACCCGTGAATGATTCTGTTGAACTGCGCGACGTTTGCCTTTTGAATGATTCTGTAAATCTGTGCGACGTGTAACGCGTGAATGATCCTGTTGAACTGTGCGATACTTGTCTCTGGCTTCATATATTTATACTCTCTCACCCCGATATGCCTAAACATTATAACAGAGCTGCTATTGGTTAATAAAACGCGCCAACATTAGCGTCTATTTTATATCCAATCAAAATTACGAACACATATGCTCTAGGGAAGATATTCCCTCCATTTCTAATGAAAAGCGCGCTACTCTGACGTCATTTGTTTGTCTCTTCTAATTGATAAACAACTCACCCCCTAGCTCATTGTTACCCGCTCCTATTGTCAGTTTCAGTGAGGCCGTGTAAACTTATTTCCTAACAATGCTTATAATTAACAAACATCTCAAATCATTGTCATACAATAATGCTAATTTACACTACAATCACTCTGGCATTAACATTGTTGTGATATAAAATACTGCTCAAGCTATTTCTGCAAAGGTTTATTTGGATTAAAATGTAGTAAAGCAAGATTAGTTCGTATACCCACTAATAAAGGATAGAGGGTAGAGAAAGTGATGCGATGGTATTTTTAACACACCCTCTAACAATCTTTATTATAACATACAAAGGAAATAATTCAAAACTTTCTAAATGGGTTGTTGGTAAGCCATACGTATCCTACCGTTTTGCATTCGATTCCGTTATGTTTTGCCGTGTCTTGGTTACTAAATGCGACCATCTACATATACATTTCTTGGACCGATATCCTCGACATTTGTCTTATTTTACATGCATTTTCTGTGAAGTAACAACTATTTTCTACTTCATGGTAATCTTAAATAAAGGTCAAAGGCTTCTTAGCAAGCATGTTCTTCTACAATTCCAATCTGTTTGTATTTAAATACAAGGGCTCTGTAAATCCCATTTAATCTCTTAGTAATTATGATTTGAAGTAAAATTAGGTGTTTTATAATGCATGTCCGTCAGAAATAATTGGGTTTTCAATTGTGAAAAATTATCAAAATCGGTTGAGATTATCCTATATAAGTGTAGGTATAGCTTATACAGCGGAGCGGGACCCATAAAAATCCTCTAATTAAAGACCGAGGTATGTACAACGCAGGGGGACACCTCCTACAACGCGACGACCTAGGAGGAAGTGATGAATTTTTTTTTTTCGAGTGGAGGAGAAAATGATTTAATCACTTACCCCAGCCCCGATGGGAGTCGGGACTGAGAGTGTGGGACTCACCAATAGTCGGCATACCCACTAAAAACTCCTCCACCGGAATGGAAAATAAGGAAGGAGGAAGAAAGAGGAATTCGGAGTGGAAATGCGGCCGTACCGCTGTTGCACCGGCGTATTCAGGGTAAGGATATATTGGCCGGCCACTAGGGCTTAGCCAGGTGAAGGTGAAGCGCCAGGACGCAAGCATGACCGAGGCCCTACTTGCGCCCTTGGGAATTCAGGAGTATAGTGTGAAAGGAAGTTAGGGGTGAATGTGCGGCAGCAGTTCCCACCTGCGCCATTCGGAATTCAGGGTGTAAGGAATGAAAAGGAAGTAGTTAGGCATGTCTGCGCTAGCGGCCGGACCGGCCACCGCGAAACTTTGCAGCCTGAGAATGGCTGAATGTCGGCGGCGGAAGTCTCTCGTCCAGCATCATCGCAAGGCCTGCTACCTCCGCCTTGACGTACTTGGTGATGTGGGATACTTTGTCCGTCAACATCACAGAGGTGACGACCGGGAACCTGATAGCTTCGGGATCTGGTCTGGGGTTGATGTCGAGACGGAGTTCGGTGACTTCCTCCTCCAGGCTCGCAATCTTCTCTGACAAGTGCAGTAGTTCAGCCTGAATGTCCTCCAGTTTCTGGAGTATTTCAGGGGCAGCGTCGGTCGTGATGCTCGGAGCCTGAGCCTGGGGAGGTGGTGCGATGAACTGCGGTGGAGATGTTAAGCTCTGCGTCGTTTCAGCGACGTGCGGCGTAGCTCTGCGAGGGTAGAGTGGACACACGGCCTGACCGGTGAAATGCCCGTTGCTCCCGCAGGAGGCGCAGAAGCGGCGTCGTTGAGTCAGGTCGTGCGCCCTGCAGTCGGCTGTGAGTGTCCCACTACCACAGTAATGGCAGCGGGGCGCGGCGTCGCATGTTGAGTCTGTGTGTCCGTACAGGCAGCAGTGGCGGCATGGTGTTGGACGAGTATTACGGCTTGCCTCGAGCTGCAGGGTTTGCCCTAACAAGGGCAGTCCTGCGTCAAGGGCGGCCAAGTAATCGCCCTCTTCCAAAAAGATGAGCCTGACAATTGGTGTAGGACCTCTGATATTGCGAATTCGCGTCGCCCTGGCCGCAGACGGCCAAAAGCGCTGCGCGGCGGTGAGGAGTAGAGTGTCCGGTAGCTGTCGATGAACTCCCCGGACAACAGCGGAGTGGCATGCGTGCACGCGGTTCTGAGGTGTGTGGTTGACTGCGATGGCGCTGGATGCTCCGTCTGGTGGCAGCGGTGAGGCGGGAAGCTGGTCGGCTTCTGCGGCGTTGGCGATGGCCTCCTGACGAGGAGGCTTTGCGGCTGCGGCTGTCTGCTTTCTTCCCATGTTGTCTCGGCGAGAGCTCGAAGCGAAGTCCGTGATGAATTGAAGGAACCCTGGGGGATGCAGGCCACAGAGACTCGCCAAAGTCCCTAACACTTCCAGGCTCGAAGACGCGTCCCACTCTTGGAGCTGCCTAGCGAGGGTGATGAACACCCGTCGACCGAGCAGCCCTCTAGTGTCCACAGGAAGTACTCTTCTTTCGAGCAAGCATCGGCGCCACTTGTCCGGCACCGCCGTACGCCACGAAATCTGAAAGGTGACTAGGAAATGGAATGAAAGGTAATTTATGGAAAGGTAATTATGGTAGATGAAAAATTAATCCAGTATTCACCTCCGACCAGGAAAACCACGAAAAACCCAAGGTCAGAGCTGTTGGTAGACGGGAATCGAAACAAATGTTATTGCAGAACTATCTCGCTCGGTTTACCCCCGCCCCCCCTCCCCCCCACACACACACACACATATTTGCTTTACAGACACGTTTCTCCAAAAGTACTATTCTAGACCTTACTATTCCTTCGACGAACGGATGCATCAGCTGTTATTTCAATAATGCTGAATAATGTTATGTTAATTAATTTCATATAAAACCCGTTAACACTATGGATTCATTTGTATCGTTTAAATATATGTTATCCGAGCTGTCATCTTCTTTTGTACACTTTATAGTAGATTATAAGGGGTAAAAGTACGGTTTTATTTTGCGAGTAGAAATGTTTGCTAAACGAAGGCCGCGCGGTTCTTGAAACAAAAGAAATGACGTTAAAAAAGCGATATGTCAGATGTTTCGTTGATTCACTAGCAGTCATTCTCAGTGAAATTATTTTCAACATGTTTTGGCTTACACCAGGCAATGAAGCGATTAAATGTATCATATTGCTTTCTGGATTTTTGGGTAAATAGTTTGAAGTAAGGTTTTTGCCTCACGTATGGAAAGCCGATTTGAAGTAGGAGTTGTATTATAGTTCAACTGTTGGGGAGCCAAACTTGAAATAGTTGCAACCGCACGCATGGTAAAAAGTTTCCAGTAGCCTTCATTCCAAATGTACTTTCCGGGGGCCTTTGCCCCAAAAATGTTTGAAAAATGTTATTAACTTTGTAATTTTGACTGTTTCTTTTAAATATTATATATCTATGTTTGCCTCGGCTGCGTCAGTGTTTAGTTTTAGAGACATGAATCTCTTAGCAGGGAGTGGTAGGGCTGAAGAATGTAGGCTTACACACATTATAATTTTACTTCACTCCTTTTATTAATGCTTGACACGATTTAAATAACACTTCACTGATATACAGAGAGAGCTATGAGATTTTTTTATTAATTACTTGCACTTTTTAACATGTAAACTATTTTTGTCTCACATGAATACATATTAAATTTCTCGAGGACGCATCTCGCGTCCGGTTAGGAACACTGTCTACAAGCAACTGACTTCTGAATTTGTAAGTTTTGCTCCATTTTGACTTATGATTGGCTAATCCTAGTCCAATAGAATACCTACATTTAACTAAAGCTTTTTGAGGTTGTTGATTGCCTATTTTATAAACTGTCACAAAAATTACATTATTGTTGCTCCAAGAATTACCAGTACCATTTAAGCTTTCTAATTAATTATTGCCTCAAGGTTACCTCATTGTTAGAAACTTTTAACCCATTATTTTCACAGCTCCTACATTATTAAATTACGTAGTACATTCACATAACAATATTACATATGTACATAATTATATAAACATATACAATGACTGTTATATACACTTTTTATATATTGTTACATACAGATATTGCTTTAAGGCGGGCTGGCATTGAATATATATATAATTTGACTGAAATCATTTAAGTATTAAAAACACTGTCTCAATGAGGGGCCCAAGACCTGGATTGATCTCCTATTTCAATTCCGAAGTAAGTTTTGTACGCTTTTCTTACAAATGAGGTTATGTTTATTTTCTGCTTCTTTACAACAAAACTACACAAATACAACAAAATTAATTTGGATTATTTACACAACGCCTTCTTTCCATAACGCTGTGCTGAGTTACACATAATAAAGATAACAGGGTTGAATTATTTAAATGCTAATTTCTTGCTTTATACAACCACTATTAACCCCTGTAACAGATGAATACTCAATACAAAATCATGTAAGCAGCATAAAATGTGCTGCCACCTGCCATAAAACTGTCAGCTATTTCCTTTTAGTACTTTATTCCAATATATAGCATTGTTATAGTAGTGCAATGGTTCATGATCACATAAAAGGTACACAAATATATAAAAATCATATGTGTTACAGTCACATGACTTTCTCTACACTTGAACAAGCTATTTTTACTATTATTCTCCATCTATTTCATACTAATCGAGATAACCATTTTCAGAAACGATCTTTTGACATGCAAAGAGAATTACATTTTACACATAGCGACCAGTTCTAAAAATATTTGACTATCGCTTAAGCTTACTATGTTCGCCTTGTTTCGTATTTGCAAGGGCAATATAGAAATACACAGATTAATACCCTTTGCATATCCAAAATGAAATAATGAATAACAAATTCCCATTTGAGAAAATAAGTATTGAAAAATTTAAGGGAATAACAAGCAATATCTCGAAAATGGTTCACTCAACAAAAAAATGTATATGACATAAATTGTGTATTTTAACGCGATTCACACTTTTTGTAGAGTAAAATTTTGTCTATCTTTTATGGTTTACCAGTTATGCAAAAGTCGTTCACAATGAAGATTATTTTTGGCGACATTCCCAGAAAATATAAGATATACAGTTCATTTGTCATGAAAATGTCTTGAACATATGATATTTTAATCAAAATCGTTAGAGCCATTTTTGAGAAATATAAATTTTCTAAAAATGTTCCATGTAAAGGGTAGTCTGGGATGGGGGATTTTCTTGAAAACCTTCGTGTCGCATCTCTGGAAGATACTGAACCTAAATACCAAGTTTGGTGTTTATACGACTGTTCGTTTCTGAGTTATGCTTTTCACAGACACACAGACACACACACACACATATTTCAAAAATGCTTTTTTTGGATTCAGGGGTTCTCAAAACATGTATTGCCGGTGAAATCTCGGTATCGAATTTTTGGGTGGAATACAATACTTCTCCTACTTACTATACGTAGTAGAGAAAGTAAAAATGGAAGATATTAATTTTGAAAAAATGGTATGTGATGCGACAATATGGACTTCATTTTTGGAATTAGGATATAAAAATTACTATAAAAAGACCTGAATATCTAAAACAGCAAAATCACTCTTGACCTGTGTTATTTTTCCACTGATGAATGAAGTTAAAGAAAACACAATGTCCTTTGAAGACAGCAGTTGGAAACTGTGCACATTGGATATTTTACTGACATTGCGTACATTATTATAACGCTCTCCTAGTTTTGCTGTGCCCTGTGGCAATCTCCCCTCTATAAATGGGAGAGACGGCCACAAATCTATCGGGAGAGTTGACCAGTGTTTTTGTAGACATACTTTAATTGTATTTTTAGATACATATTCTACGTTTTATATTTTTACTTTTCCCTACTACGTATTGTAAGTAGGGAAAGTATTGAATTCCACCCAAAAATTCTATTCCGTGATTACACTGGAAATATATGTTTTGAGACCCCCTGAATCCAAAAAAAGCATTTTTGGAAACATGTCCGTGTGTCTGTGAACAGCATTACTCAGAAACGAACAGTCGGATAAACACCAAACTTGCTATTTAGGTTCAGTATCTTCCAGAGATGCGACACGGGTGTTTTCAAGGAAATCCCCCCACCCAGATTACCCTATACATGCAACATTTTTCGAAAATTTTAATTTCCTCAAAAATGACTCTAACGATTTTGAATAAAATACCATAAGTTTAAGACATTTTTATGGCAAATGAATTGTATATCTAGAATTTTCTGGAAATGCCTCCAAAAGTATTCTTCATTGTGAACGACTTTTGCATAACTGGTAAACCATAAAAGATAGACAAAATTTTACTACACAAAAAATGTAGATCGCATTAAAATACACTTTATGTCATATACATTTTTGTTGTTTAGGGAACCATTTTCGAGATATTGCTTGTTATTCCCTTAAATTTTCCAACACTTATACTTTTTCTAAAATTCGTTATTCAATTTTTTTTGTCCTGGTAATGCAAAGAAAATGGAATACTCCACATAGCAACCAGCTCTTAAAATATTTGAGTATAGCTTAAAGCCTACCAATAACCCTTGCACCTACAAGAAAATTAGCAATAAGATTAACATCTCGATTAACATGAAGCATATGGAGAATAAGCGTTTGTAAATATAGTTTGTACAAGAGTAGACAAATCATGTGAGTGTAACACATTTAATTCTACTACACCGCTCTGTCGTTAGTACTAATATTTATCTCTGGTGTATAATTAGGTTGTGGTAAAGAGATGATTTAAATGCTTTTCATATTTGCACGTCCTTCTTATGCTTTATTATGTCGACAAAATACAAAACAAAGACAGGTAGTGCTTGCGATAATTCGAAACATTCATTATGCCTACCAAAAAAATAAATACTCAGGAACGAAGGATGAAAAATTGGCAATACCTCAAAAGGACCAATGGGATCCCGTGGTTGTATAGGCAGCAAAAATGGAGAGAAGCTGGTGCGATATGTTAAAAAAATGCAAAGTATGGTTTTTCTTTAACAAGAGATGATATTTACACTCTAGCACACAATTTCACCGAAGACCTTAGCCTGAAAGCCTATAAAAAAACAAAAATTAAAATCACACAGGTAGAGCCAAAAAACCAGGAACCGGTTGTTCGGTGTTTTTTCGTCCGCGTCCTCGGTGCTAATTGCATCTGCCACTACCATAGAAAGGCGCGTATGAAATCACAAATCTCTACTAATAATTCTGTCCTCAAACACCTTTTCAATTGTTCTATTAGAAATATTGACCGTATGATCTGTTGCAGAAGAGCCTTGTTTAAAAAATCTGATGTGTTACACTCACATGACTTTCTCTACTCTTGTACAAGGTATTTTTACAAATGCTGTTCTCCATCTATTTCATGTTAATCGAGATAAACATTTGCAGACTCTATCTTATTGCTAATTTTCTTGTAGATGTAGGGGAAAATATATTTACAAGGGCAATATAGAAAAACAGTAGCCTTTAAGCACATACATATCTCTTAATTGCTGGTTGCTAGGTGCAGCACCATTCTCTTTGCCACAGATTATAACTCTTTGCATATCCAAGACAAAAAAATCTGATGTGTTACACTCACATGACTTTCTCTACTCTTGTACAATCTGATTTTACAAACGCTTATTCTCCATATGCTTCATGTTAATCGAGATATCGAGATGTCAAGCTTATTGGTAATATTCATGTAGATGCAAGGGGAATATGGTAGCTTTTAAGCGATAGTCAAATATTTTAACGCTGGTTGCTATGTGGCGCATTCCATTCTCTTTGCATGTCCAGGACATAAAACAAATGAATAACGAATTTGAGAAAAAGTATAAGTATTGGAAAATTTAAGGAAATAACAAGCAATATCTCGAAAACGGTTCACTCTACAAAAGAAATGTATATGACATAAGTTGTGTATTTTAATGCGATCAACATTTTTTGTGTAGTAATATTTTGTCTATCTCTTATGGTTTACCAGTTATGCAAAAGTCGTTCACAGTGAAGAATACTTTTGGAGACATTCCCAGAAAATTTGAGACATACATTTCATTTCTCATGACATTATCTTAAACATATAATATTTTCATCAAAATCGTTAGAGCCATTTTTGAGAAAATTAAAATTTTCGAAAAATCTTCCATGTAAAGGGTAGTCTGGGGTGGGGGGATTTTCTTGAAAACCTTCGTGTCGCATCTCTGGAAGATACTGAACCTAAATACCAAGTTTGGTGCTTATCCGACTGTTCGTTTTTGAGTTATGCTGTTCACAGACACACACACACACAGACACACACACAGACACACACACGGACATGTTTCCAAAAATGCTTTTTTTTGGATTCAGGAGGTCTCAAAACATGTATTTCCGGTGAAATCTCGGTATCGAATTTTTGGGTGGAATGCAATACTTCCCCTACTTACTATACGTAGTAGAGAAAGTAAAAATGAATAACGAATTTCCATTTGAGAAAATAAGTATTGAAAAATTTAAGGGAATAACAAGCAATATCTCGAAAATGGTTCACTCAACAAAAAAAATGTATATGACATAAATTGTGTATTTTAACTCGATCTACATTTTCTGTGTAGTAAAAGTTTGTCTATCTCTTATGGTTTACCAGTTATGCAAAAGTCGTTCACAATAAAGAATACTTTTGGAGACATTCCCAGAAAATTCAAGATATACATTTTATTTGTCATAAAAATATCTTAAACATATGATATTTTAATCAAAATCGTTAGAGCCATTTTTGAGAAAATTAAAATTTTCGAAAAATCTTCCATGTAAAGGTTACTCTGGGGTGGGGGGATTTTCTTGAAAACCTTCGTGTCGCATTCTTGGAAGATACTGAACCTAAATACCAAGTTTGGTGTTTATCCGACTGTTCGTTTCTAAGTTATGCTGTTCACAGACACACAGACACACACACAGACAGACACACAGACACACACACGGTCATGTTTCCAAAAATGCTTTTTTTGGATTCAGGGGGTCTCAAAACATGTATTTCCGGTGAAATCTCGATATAGAATTTTTGGGTGGAATACAATACTTCCCCTACTTACTGTACGTAGTAGAGAAAGTGAAAAGGAAAACTTACGCTCTTTGTCTGTTAAATCTCTGAAAAAGCGTCAACTGTTGACTCGAGAAACATTGGCCTTAAAACTCTTTCTCCGCTCATGGCGCACCATACACCTGTTTTGTCGTCATGAATGGGTACTTCATGAACAATATTAGGTTTGTCAGAGCTCTAATAACGATTATTTTGTGTACCATGAAGGTGGAGCCAAGCCTCGTCCGTGAAAAATATTAAATATGGGTCTATTTTGCCATTGTGTACACTATTGAGACTCCACTCACAAAATGTGCGCCCAATTACAAGATCACCTGATTGCGCCACAGATATTTTATAAGGTTTTAACTTCAGCAATTTGGTAGCTCTTCGCGCAGAGCCATAAGAAATGTCTGCCTGTTGTAAAAGACACCTCAGTGATTTTTGGGAGGAATTCTCCAAACGATGACCGATGTCATCTAATGTTTTGAAAGGGGATATACCACACACATACATACACACACATATATACATAGACATAAATATTAAACAAGAATTGTACATAATAATATAATTCACCAAGAAATATGTTGGAATATTTATCAACCAAGAATTATACAAAAGCAGATTGTAACTTAGATAAGTAAGGATCGGGAGAGCTAGCTAATTCTGAGTAGAGCCCACCTATCGCCAAGCTAATGAGCAAGGAACTGTAAGCAATAAGGAGAAATAGAAAGAGACAGATACATTGAATCTGCTTCCGGGCGCGTCATTGGGCGCGTATGCGAAACCTTTTGGAGCAGAATATTCTCATACGTAATAAGGTAACGCGGGTAAGCACCAATTAGAAATGTCGTTACATTTTGAGGTGCAAAAGTGAGCGTTACTAGGCTTAGGTATAAAAAGGGGAAGAAGGCCCCAGATTTTCACTCTCTTATAGAACCTCGACGACACACAGTAATACTCTCTGGACGACTTATGCACATGTGTGCATTGGGGTGGGAAGCGTGTGCAGTTAGATTAGGCTCCTAATTATTATTATGGTGGGAATTGTTACAAGGGGGAAAGCTAGCCGCCCATAAGTATTTATTTGATAATAAACCACATTTTTAAGGGAAATGCAATGTATTTTAATTTGCCTCACCTACGAAAACCCTGAGATCCGTGAAATTAGTTACATGGGTAATTAATTAGGAATGGAGAATACAGCAACCGACGAGCAGCAATAGCCGAAGACAAAACACTGCAGCAGAGGTCATTAACCAGAGGGACAACACTTTCCTGCTACAAATGATGCACAACGCGTTCCAGCTACAGTTTCTTCTGTAAGAACCGAACGCCGTCTTTTAGACTTCTTAGCCTGAACCATTCCTGTGGCCTGAAATTTACTGTAAAGTTCATGGATTGTTGTACGGCCTGCATGCAATTGTGGCGGTGGGAGACCGACACCGAGCGTGATGTGCAATTATTCTTTACTTTCTGGATGTCCCTCGTATTTGGCTGACGGAAGAATGCAAATGGAAAGTAACGAAAGCTTACCATTACTTTGTTGTTGCTCTGAACTGTCTTAATTATTTATTATACAATAAAAACCCAGAAAGCAATCCTTTCTTTTGTAAGAAAAGTTATGCATTATGTGGCAGTATTTTATATCACAACAATATAAATGCCAGAGTGATTGTAGTGTAAATAAGCATTATTGTATGACATTGATTTGAGATGTTTGTTAATTATATGTATTGTTAGGAAATAAGTTTACACGGCCTCACTGAAACTGACGATAGGAGCGGGCAACAATGAGCAAGGGGGTGAGTTGTTTATCAATTATAAGAGACAAGCAAATTACGTCAGATTAGCGCGCTTTTCTGTAGAAATGGAGGGAATATCTTCCCTAGAGCATATGTGTTCGTAATTTTGATTGGATATAAAAATAGACGCTAATGTTGGCGCGTTTTATTAACCAATAGCAGCTCTGTTATTATGTTTAGGCATATTGGGGTGAGGGAGTATAAAAAGCTAAAGCCAGTGACGGGTAACGTCGTTCAGTCCAACAGAAGGATTCGCGGGTAATACGTCGTTCAGTCCAACAGAATCATACACAGGTTATACGTCGCTCAGTTCATCAGAATCGTTCGCGGGTTACACGTCACGCAATTCTACAGGATCTCTTGTGTCGTAAAGTTAGTTATAAATGTGAAATACGCGAATTAATAATGTGCAGCAAATAAGTGATTATAGTAACATTAGAAAATACAACAGTTTCAGTCGGGCGTGTATCAAGAGTCAATATGTGAAATTAATTGTGACCGTAATAAAAGTGCAAAAACAAATTCTTTTATAAGTGTTATCTTTCAGTAACAAATCCTTTCCGTTTACACACCCTGTTCAAGAGATATGCTCGACTGAGTAGTAATAATACCTAGCCGGAGGACAAATAACCTAAAATTCAAACTCAAAGTAGTAAAAAAGTAACAGGCGCTCAGCAATAAGATAACACGAAGTTACCGCGACAAATTGGCTCCCATACGTGGGGCAGATAAACATGAAGCATCTTCCAACTATAAAAAAAAATATTCTACTTCAATTATTATTATTAGTATTATTATTATTATTATTATTATTATTGGAAGCGGTTGCAGTTGTAACAATCTTTTATAAACATAACCTTTAGTAGATGCTATTGTAGCGTATGTTTGTACATTGTCGCGTCGGACGCATTATTACTGTTTATAATATTGTTGAGCTAATTGTTGTGTTTGTATGTTAAGTTCTTGTCCGGCGCGGCAATTCCATATCCCTAGTTGGGGAGTGAAGACAAGACGAGGGAATAGCCTCTTTTTGTGTGTCTTGGTTGGCTTGGCGTCAGTGACGTGTGAGAGTCGTGTGTGTGTGTGTGTAAGAGTGCGTGTTGCTATGTGTTCTTGGGGCATCTCCCCCAGTGTCTGTAACCTTTTCGTGTACAATGTAGGCCACCTTAATTTATAATAAACCTGAGCAAAATGTGATTTAAAATATAATTATTTATAAATATTCCACGCCCGCTTTAGCTTTGTACAGTAAGTTCTTGCTATCTTTCGCTTGCCTCTGTAGCTACGTCCCCCAATGTTTATGCAGGGGTAACTAAATTTAATATTTCAGCTGCAAATCTTTTGTCCTAACCCCGGTGTATGACACTATTTAGGGCACCTGAATCTAACATTTTGTGAACATCCAAAATGTATACTCACGAGTCATCACTGGTTATGACTTTGAGGCAATATTTGGTGTAGTAATACCAATTTGGCAATAATAACTTCAGACAGGCCCATAAATGTGATTGTATTAAAAATTCGTTTAACTAGCTTTCTCTCTGATTCCTTTTTCCATTACTCATTCCTAGAAAAACTTTGTGTATGGGGCAAGAGCAGAGCATAGTGGCACAAGTTGACGGCTCTGGTTTCTGGTAGCATTGCCGCTATGACAACCAGTAGTGTCCTGAAGAAGGCAGACACAAGTGATACCGAAACGTAGCAATGACGTATGTCGCTAGAGGCGCATGGCCCGGGCAACACAACAGTCGCAACCCCTAGACCTCATTATGCAAATCGAGTTACCCATCACCAGAGTAGTACGCCCTCCTTCTCCTCGGAATTAACGTCAAAAGCTTAATATCACCCTTCGTTCCCCGAGGGCTCACTTTTTATGCATGTTCCTCGCTCACTCGTCCGCTCAGTTTGTTTACATCAGGTGCCTTTGTGTGCCCTCTCAAGGAACTCCAAGTCTTTCGGACTCATCGTCACTCAACAACCTCTCTCTCACTCAATTATCTTTTCCGTGCTTCCCTGCCATCATGTCGAATATCGGCACATCTTGATTTACCTTACCTTACCTTACTTGACGAGAACTGTCTCCTAGGTGAGACAGCTGTTCCGTATCTCTTATCTCTTCTCTAAGCAAGATGAGCTCATACACATGAACCGGGTGAATTTATACCTACCAAACTTGCCACATAAGTCCAATATAACGTTACGAGGTGCGATAAAAAAGAAACGCGAATTTTGTAATTTCGCCAGCTTTATACATCCGATATTCCAAATTTGTGTTTTATCTTGATGCTACTTTTACAAACTCTTATTCTCCATCTATTTCATATTAATCGAGAGAAATATTTGCAGAAACGATCTTTTGACATGCAAAGAGAATTACATTTTACACATAGGGACCAGTTCTAAAAATATTTGACTATCGCTTAAGGCGTACTATGTTCCCCTTGTTTTGTATTTGCAAGGGCAATATAGAAATACAGTAGCCTTTAAGCATAGATATATCTCTTAATAGTTGGTTGCTATGTGCAGCACCATTAATACTCTTTGCATATCCAAGACAAAAAAATGAATAACGAATTCCCATTTGAGAAAATAAGTATTAAAAACATTTAAGGGAATAATAAGCACTGTTTCGAAAATGGTTCACTCAACAAAAAAAATGTATATGACATAAATTGTGTATTTTAACGCGATCCTCATCTTTTGTGTAGTAAAATTTTGTCTATCTCTTATGGTTTACCAGTTATGCAAAAGTAGTTCACAATGAAGAATACTTTTGGAGACATTCCCAGAAAATTCAAAATATACATTTTATTTGTCATGAAAATATCTTAAACATATGATATTTTAATCAAAATCGTTAGAGCCATTTTTGAGAAAATTAAAACTTTCGAGAAATGTTCCATGTAAAGGGAGATGGGGTGGGGTGGGGAGATTATCTTGAAAATCTTCGGTTCGCACATCTGGAGATACTGAAGCTAAATACCAAGTTTGGTGTTTATCCGACTGTTAGTTTCTGAGTTATGCTGTTCATAGACCACAGACAGACACAAATACACACAAACACACATACACACGGAGATGTTTCCAAAAATGCTTGTTTTTTGGATTCAGGGGGTCTCAAAACATATATTTGCTGTGAAATCTCGTATCGAATTTTTGGGTGGAATACAATACTTCCCCTACTGACTATACGTAGTAGAGAAAGTAAAAATAACAGCCCGCCTGAAAGCTATATATAAAATGTATATTACAGTCATTGTATTATGTTTATTTTATTATGTACATGTATAAAAATGTTATGTGAGTGTATTACGTAGTTTAACAATGTAGGAGCTGTGAGAACAGAAGCAAGCTGCCTTCCGTAGCAAACAGAATTATAAAGTAGAAGCCGAAAGCTGCTAACAATGAGGTAACCTTGAGACAACAATAAATTAGAAAGTTTTAAAAGGCTAATAATAGTTCTAGAAATAATAATAATGTAATATTTAAAACAGTTTATAAATAGCTAATCAAAAACTAAAAAAGCTAAAGGTTAAATAAAGGTATTCTATTGGAGTAGGATTAACCGGTCAGAGACTAGAAATAAAGAAAATGTACAAATTCAAACGGTAGACGCTACAAGATAGGGTACCCAAGCAGTTCGTTTCGGTACGGGTTTAGTTCGAGACATAAAAATTCATAGCGGTGAGGATAATATATATGTTTACCTGTTAAAAAGTGTAATTAACAATAATCTCACAACTCTATAGTAGGATGCATCAGTGAAGTGTAATTTAATCGTGTGGAGGATTAATAAAGGGAGCGGAGAACAATTATAATTTGTGTAAGCCTTGTTCTTTAGCCGTACCAGCCCTGTTAAGAGATACGTGCTCTACAAAATACTAATGACGCAGCCGAGGCACACATATATACATAAATAAATGAATAAAACATTAAAATAAAAAGTTGGCTCTTAAACGTGGCACGAAGGCCACCGGAAAGTTCGTACCATACGTGGGACGAACAGTACTAGAAACAATATCTCGTAAATTGGCATCCTTTACGTGCGTGGTTTAAAACAGCTTCAAATTGGTGCCTAAACGAGGTGCAACCGTAATACAACTAAACCCCTTCACAGTCAAAAAAGCTATACGTGTTTTCGAGTGCTCGGCAAATTTTTACTTTCGAAAAAGATGCAACAAAGAATTTACATTAAATTTTGCTTGAAAAACGGAATAAAGTGCAGTACCGCATTGGAAATGTTGACTGTGGCTTTTGGCGAATCTACTGTGAATATGACAAGAATTTACGAAAGGTTTAAAAGTTTCAAAGAGGGTCGAGAAGACGTTGAAGATGCTTGTTCGTGACTTTTTGGAAAAAAATAAAACCGTTATGCTGCCTCAGCCACGTATTCACCGGACATGCTCCCCTGTGAGTTATTTCTATTCCCAAGGCTGAAGAGAACCATGAAAGGACGATGTTTTGCCACCATTTATGAGATAAAAACAGAATCGCTGAAGGACCTAAACACCATAACGAAAAGTGGGTTCCAGAAGTGGGGAAAAGCACTGGCACAATGTATTATACACTATGTGATCAAAACTATCCGGACACCCCCACAAACATACGTTTTTCATCTTAGGTGCATTGTGCTGCCACCTACTGCCTGGTACACGTAATCCGCGACCTCAGTAGTCATTAGACATAGTGAAACAGCAGAATGGGACGCTCCGTGGAACTCACGTACTTCGAACATGGTCAGGTGATTGAGTGTCACTTGTGTCAGAAGTCTGTACGCGAGATTTCCACACTCCAAAACATCCCTAGGTCCACTGTTTCTGATGTGATAGTGAAGTGAAAACGTGAAGGGACATGTACAGCACAAAAGCGTACAGACCGACCTCGTCTGTTGACTGACAGAGACCGCCGACATTTGAAGAGTGTCGTAAAGAGTAATAGGCAGACGTCTATCCAGATCATCACACAAGAATTCCAAACTGCATCAGGATCCACTACAAGTACTATGACAGGCGTGAGGTGAGAAACCTTGAATTCCATGGTCGAGCGGCTGCTCATAAGCCACACATCACGCAGGAAAATGCCAATCGACGCCTCGCTTGGTGTAAGGAGCGTCAACATTACAAGATTGAACAGCGGAAAAACGTTGTGTGGAGTGACGAATCACGGTACACAATGTGGCGTTCCGATGGCAGGGTGTGGGTATGGCGAATGCCCGGTGAACGTCATCTGCCAGCGTGTGTAGCGTCAACAGTGAAATTCGGAGGTGGTGGTGTTATAGTGTGGTCGTGTTTTTCCTGGAGGGGGCTTGCACCCCTTGTTGTTTTGCGTGGCACGATCACAGCACAGGGCTACATTGATATTTTAAGTGCCTTCTTGATTCCCACTGTTGAAGATAAATTCGGGGATGGCGATTGCATCTTTCAACACGATCGAGCACCTGCTCATACTGCATGGGCTGTGGCGGAGTGGTTACACGACAATAACATCCCTGTAATGGACTGGCCTGCACAGATTCCTGACTTGAATCCTATAGAATATCTTTGGGATGTTTTGGAACACCGACTTCGTGCCAGGCCTTACCGACCTACATCGATACCTCTCCTCAGTTCCGTCTACGTGAAGAATGGGCTGCCATTCCCCAAGAAACCTTCCAGCACCTGATTGAAAGTATGCCTGCGAGAGTGAACGCTGTCATCAAGGCTAAGGATGGGCCAACACCATATTGACTTCCAGCATTACCGATGGAGGGCGCAATGAATTTATACGTCATTTTCAGCCAGGTGTCCGGATACTTTTGATCACATAGCGTATCTGAGGAGAATTACTTTGAAGGGGACAAAGTCGATGTTGATGTCTATATAAAAATTCTCTAAGAAAAATTAAAATTCCCGTTACTTTTTGATCACACTCGTATGTGCTATACGGGATGTATCATAGCCAATAGCGCAAACTGAAACAGTTGAAAGTATACAACAGTAAAATAAAAAACGTTCAAGTAAGCAGGGGTCCACAAAAGTGCCATGTGCGAGATAATTGCAAATGCGTGATTACAAGCCGACACTGAATTCATTAAGCAACATCAGCCTAATTACTAGAAATGAATTTGAAAAGTAAAATTTTCGTTTAATAATTGTCATTCTAATTTCTTCAAAATTCACTGATAGTTTAACTTAACCAGAAATATTCTAGTTTAGTATGTTACATGTTATTAATACCGTACACTTACTGTTAAAGGGGGTGTTCAAAGTGTCACCCTTGCGTCTGGATGCAATACTGTGCACGCCTCTGCAGTGTGTTTCGAATTCTTTCAAACACACCCGGATCATCTCAGAATTCTTGACAAGCACGTACAATTCCCTGTTCCATTACTTCCACAGTGTCAACGGGAATGTTGTACCTACACTTTTGAGGTGACCGCATACAAAAAAATCCAAAGGATAGAGATCAGGTGATCGTGGAGTCCAAGGTACGGTCCCCCTTGACCTATCCATCTCGGACTATATCTCCACGTTACATGTCTTCTTACAGTAGCAACAAAATGTGCTGGTGTTCCATCACGCATGTACCACATAATCCGACGTTGCTCAAGGGGAACATCCTCCAATTCACGTCAGTGGCGGCTCATAACCACACATTCGCAATAATACATCTTGCACACGGCTTGTTTGCGGACCCATGGTTACTGGAACTTTTTACTTTCTCTACTACGAATAGTAAGTGGGGGAAGTATTGCATTCTACCCAAAAATTCGATACCGAGATTTCGCCGGAAAATGTATGATTTGAGACCCCCTGAATCCAAAAAAGCATTTTTGGAAACATGTCCGTGTGTGTCTGTGAACAGCATAACTCAGAAACGAACAGTCGGATAAACACAAACTTGATATTTAGGTTCAGTATCTTCCAGAGATGCGACACGAAGGTTTTCAAGAAAATCTCCCCATCCCAGATTACCCTTTAAATGGAACATTTTTCGAACATTTTAATTTTCTCAAATATGGCTTTATCGATTTTGACTAAAAAGCATATGTTTAAGGTATTTTCATGACAAATAAAATGTTAATCTTGAGTTTTCTGGGAATATCTCTAAAAGGTATTTTTCATTGTGAACGGCTTATCATAACTGATAAACCGTAAGAGATAGACAAAATTTTACTGCACAATAAATGCAGATCGCGTTAAAATACACAATTTATGTCATATACATTTTTTTGTTGAGTGAACCATTTTCGAGATATTTCTTGTTATTCCCTTAAATTTTTCAATACTTATTTTCTCAAATGGGAATTCGTTATTCATTTTTTTGTCTTGGATATGCAAAGAGTATTAATCTGTGACAAAGAGAATGGTGCTGCACCTAGCAACCAGCTATTAAGAGATATGTCTATGCTTAAAGGCTACTGTATTTCTATATTGCCCTTGCAATTACAAAACAAGGGGAACATAGTACGGCTTAAGCGATAGTCAAATATTTTTAGAACGGGTCGCTATGTGTAAAATGTAATTCTCTTTGCATGTCAAAAGATCGTTTCTGCGAATGTTTATCTCGATTAATATGAAGTAGATGGAGAATAAGAGTTTGTAAAAATAGTTTGTACAAGAGTAGAGAAAGTCATGTGAGTGTAGCACATGAGAATTTTTTGCTTCTATTATCGTATACTTTCAACCGCTTTAATTTGCGCTATTAATTGTGATACATTTGTATATTTTTTAAACAGTTGCAACAATCTGATTTTTTAAATTTACACGACTTTCCCTACCCACGTTTCTGCAAACCATTATTAAAAAAGCTTATTATAACTACGTCTAGTTAATATATATATATATATATGACCACGAGAAGTAAACAAATAACGATTTTCCAACTGAGTAAAGTATAAATGTTTGAAAATTCAACAAAGAATATCTCGGAAACGGTTAACTCAGAGAAAAGATAAATACAAATTTAATGCTTTAAAGAGAGCTATTACATGCTTTGTGTAGTAAGATTTTGTCTATCCCCTACAGTTTAGCAATTATACAAAAGGCATTCAGATCGATGAATACTTCCCAGGCTATTCCCAGAAAATTACGGATATACTGTCCGTTCAACGACGTTTTAGCTGGTGGAAGGGATACACAGTATACTGAACTCCTGCCACGCGTGACGCTTAACAGTGGAAAACAGCCAACAGTCTTTCACTATCGTGGTCTTTACCCCTCACTTGTCTCCGACTAACTAAACACTACCCCTTTCAGTAGCTAAAAACCTACCTGCTTGGAAGGACGCCCCCACTCACTAGCTAAAATATCGCTGAACAGAGAGTACATTACATTTGTCATGCAAATATCTAAAACATGTGGTTAATTGAAATTATTAGAGCCATTTTTGAAAAAAATAACAAATAACGAAAACTTTTCCTTGAAAATGGAAGCTTGGAGTAGGGTGACTTTCTTGAAAATCCTTCTTGTGGCATCTTCAAGGATGCTAAACATAAATACTAAGTTTGAAATTTAGGTAACCAAGTTTTCGTTTTCCAGTTATACTGTTTGCAAACGCATGAATATACACAATCACAGACATTTATCTAAAAATACGTTTGGGGGGGGTTTAAAGAGTCTCAGAACCTGTATTTCCAGTGAAATCTCCTTATGCAAAGCAATACTTTACTTAATATAGGTAGGTGGAAGAGAAAGTGAAAATCTGATGTGTTACATTCACATGACGTTCTCTAACCTCTATCATTTATTAGTGCGTATAGGAATTATTCTTCCGAAAGTTTATTTTTATCTACTTCATTTTAATCCAAACAAACCTTTGCAAAAATAACTACATTATACATTTCGTTATAGATACAAAGGGAACAGTGATAGTCAAATGTTTAAAAACTGGACGCTCTATGCTGGCCTTAAAATTCCATGTTTCCATGACATCGCGAGAAACAACTGAAAATCTGGACTTAAAAGAATGACAAAGTCTTTAACATATCAAGCCATTAGTAACGGGTATCTTAGAAATGGCTTATGCCACAAAGAATTATTTGAAATAAATTTTTCCACTTTCGAGCATCCACTTTTTTACTTTCTCTACTACGTATAGATAGTAGGCGAAGTATTGTATTCCACCCAAAAATTCGATACCGAGATTTTACCGGAAATACATGTTTTGAGGCCCCCTGAATCCAAAAAAAATCATGTCCGTGTGTGGTCTGTGAACAGCATAACTCAGAAGAGAAAAGTCGGATACACCAAACTTGGTATTTAGCTTCAGTATCTTGCAGAGATGAGACACCAAGGTTTTCAAGAAAATCTCCCCACCCCAGATTACCCTTTACATGGAACATTTTTCGAAAATTTTATTATTCTCAAAAGTGGTTCTATCGATTTTGATTAAAATATCATATATTTAAGGTATTTTCATGACAAATGAAATGTATATCTTGAATTTTCTGGTAATGTCTCCAAAAGTATTCTTCATTGTGAACAACTTTTGCATAACTGGTAAACCATAAGAGATAGACAAAATTTTACTACACAAAAAATGTAGATCGCGTTAAATACACAATTTATGTCATATACATTTTTTTGTTGAGTGAACCATTTTCGAGTTATTGCTTGTTATTCCCTTAAATTTTTCAATACTTATTTTCTCAAATGGGAATTCGTTATTCATTTTTTTGTCTTGGATATGCAAAGAGTATTAATCTGTGGCAAACAGAATGGCGCTGCACATAGCAACCAGTTATTAAGATATATGTCTATGCTTAAAGACTACTGTATTTCATTATTGCCCCTGCAAATACACAACAAGGGGAACATAGTAGGCCTTAAGCGATAGTCAAATATTTTTAGAACTGGTCGCTATGTGTAAAATGTAATTCTCTTTGCATGTCAAAAGATCGTTTCTGTAAATGTTTATCTCCATTAATATGAAATAGATGGAGAATAAGAGTTTGTAAAAGTAGTTTGTACAAGAGTAGAGAAAGTCATGTGAGTGTAACATATAAGATTTTGTGTTATACATTTAATGATTCAGAATTTATAAAATCCAAATCATTTATCGTATTTCATTATTAAATATGAATAAACATCCGTAAAGCCTATTTTTAAAACTAATGAAGTAAATTTGTTGCAAACCCTTAAAGTATAAGCTCTTTTACCTTTAAAATACCGATATATTTCATTTATTTTGGGATTTTTTCTTCAGACTTTCATAGTTTGGCAAACTCGTCATCATATTTTGCTTCTTTCTAGATATGAGGAAAGAGGACAACTTGGAGAAAACCTGAATTAGTGAGGACGGTCATGGCGGGATTTGAACCGCGGACTTCCCGTTCACGAGTGCGTGTCTTAACGACTTCGGTCACCCGTGCCCGGGTCGATATTACGCTTGATACTAGAACCTCGGACATGGAAAGAAAAATACTACATACATGAACTTATTCGTCTACTGTCTCAGCCTCTCGCCTATTGGAAAGTTTAATAGAATCTCTTTGTAGCCATGCAGATCAAATTAGGCACTGCAAAGCAATGGTGACAATAATAGGAATTGAGGCAAACAGGAGCCACTGTGCAGGAGACACCAAGACATGAGGGGTCAAGGCGAGGAAGGGAAAGGAAGGGGTCGGTCCAAACGTCCTCGTTGCTAAAGACTAGAGGAGTGGCCAGAGGCAAACCGGCGCCGATTTGATTCAGCTCAAGGTGAACTGGACCCCGGCGACATCCATCAACTCATCGATTGGGTCGCTTCGTTTGTTTTGTCGTCTCCAAGCCATCTCTAGAAACCCTAGACGTGGACCCGTGGTTACCGAACTGCCCCCGGCTAAGTCCTGACACGTCTGCACTGTATTAACTGTTTCCATGGTGACCAGACTGGGAAAAAGTATGGAATAACATTCGATCCGATTACTGTAGAAATAGCACGTGTTATTGTATTGGTAATGCAAGAGTCTGCACGGGGACCATAGCATTCGATCATGCTGGGAAAACAAAATACTCCTTTGTTCATTCAATGACTCTTCATGTAAAAGCTTTTCACTTAGTCTACATACTGTACTGTGTGTCTGTGTGTCTGTGAACAGCATAACTCAGAAACGAACAGTCGGATAAACACCAAACTTGGTATTTAGGTTCAGTAGATGCGACATGAACTTTTTCAAGAAAATCCCCCCACCCCAGATTACCCTTTACTTGGAAAATTATTCGAAAATTTTAATTTTCTCAAAAATGGCTCTAACGATTTTGATTAAAATATCATATGTTTAAGATATTTTCATGACAAATAAAATATATATCTTGAATTTTCTGGGAATGTCTCCAAAAGTATTCTCCATTGTGAACGACTTTTGCATAACTGGTAAACCATAAGAGATAGACAACATTTTACTACACAAAAAATGTAGATCGCGTTAAAATACATAATTTATGTCATATACATTTGTTTTGTTGAGTGAACCATTTTCGAGATATTGCTTGTTATTCCCTTAAATTTTTCAATACTTATTTTCTCAAATGGGAATTCGTTATTCATTTTTACTTTCTCTACTACGTATAGTAAGTAGGGGAAGTATTGCATTCCACCCAAAAATTCGATACCGAGATTTCACCGGAAATACATGTTTTGAGACCTCCTGAATCCAAAAAAAGCATTTTTGGAAACATGTCCGTGTGTCTGTCTGTGTGTCTGTGTGTCTGTGTGTGTGTCTGTGTGTCTGTGAACAGCATAACTCAAAAACGAACATTCGGATAAGCACCAAACTTGGTATTTAGGTTCAGTATCTTCCAGAGATGCGACACGAAGGTTTTCAATAAAATCCCCCCACCCCAGACTACCCTTTACATGGAACATTTTTCGAAAATTTTAATTTTCTCAAAAATGGCTCTAACAATTTTAATGAAAATATCATTTAAGATAATGTCATGAGAAATGAAATGTATATCTCGAATTTTCTGGGAATGTCTCCAAAAGTATACTTCATTGTGAATGACTTTTGCATAACTGGTAAACCATAAGAGATAGACAAAATTTTACTACACAAAAAATGTAGATCGCGTTAAAATACACAATTTATGTCATATACATTTCTTTTGTTGAGTGAAACGTTTTCGAGATATTGCTTGTTATTTCCTTAAATTTTCCAATACTTATACTTTTTCTCAAATTCGTTATTCATTTTTTATGTCCTGGACATGCAAAGAGAATGGAATGCGTCACATAGCAACCAGCGCTTAAAATATTTGACTATCGCTTAAAAGCTACCATATTCCCCTTGCATCTACAAGAAAATTACCAATAAGATTGACATCTCGATATCTCGATTAACATGAAGCAAATGGAGAATAGGCGTTTGTAAACATAGATTGTACAAGAGTAGAGAAAGTCATGTGAGTGTAACACATCAGATTTTTTGTCTTGGATATGCAAAGAGTATTAATCTGTGGGAATGGGAATTGTGCTGCACCTAGCAACCAGCTATTAAGAGATATGTATGTGCTTAAAGGCTACTGTATTTCTATATTGCCCTTGTAAGTGTATATTCCCCTTACATCTACAAGAAAATTAACAATAATATAGACTCTGCAAATGTTTATCTCGATTAACATGAAGTAGATGGAGAATAAGCGTTTGTAAAAATAGTTTGTACAAGAGTAGAGAAAGTCATGTGAGTGTAACACATCAGATTTTTCTTCTTTCTTCACGTTTAACGTCCTTTAAACTGTTAATTCATATCGGACGATGAATGACAATGAGTACCAGACATTCGTCTTTTCAGAGTAAGGGAAAACCCCAGAAATAAACTTATCCTAATAACTCACCCTAACCGAGGTTCGAACTCGGAAACCTTTGAATGTAAAGAAACCATGGTACTCCCAAGCCACAGAGGAGAGGATGTATTACATTCCATCCAAAAATTCGATACCCGTATTTCTCCAGAAATACGTGGTTTGAGGCCCCCTTAATCCAAAAAAGGAATTTAGAAACAGGTCCGTGCGTTAGCGTGGACAACAATTAAAAACAAAAAGTGGATTAAATACAAGAATTCATATATTTGAGTTCAGTATTTCTGTAAGATGCGACACAAAGGTTTTCAAAAAACTGTCTTGAAACCCTTTACATGGAAAATTTTTCAAAATATTTTTATTTTCTAAAAGATGGCTCTAACGATTTTGATTCAAATACCATATATAGGATTTTCTCTAAGTTCCTGTCGTGTGCGAGGATTGGAACGGTACACTTTGTCTTTTAAAGAACCCCATAAATAAAAATCACAACTCCTTAAGTCAGGAGAACGAGGGGGCCACAAATCAACACTACACTAATTATTCTGTCATCAAACACCTCTCTTATTGCATGTAATGATTCGGCAGTCGTATGTGCTGTTGCAGAATCTTGCTGGAACCAACCATACCATTTCTCTTCATCTGTCAAGTGATTGCAAAATGGCTTCAGAATTAACCGCTGATATCGCTTTGAATTTATTGTTTCATCAAAAAATATGGGACCTATTGTGCAAGAAATCACAAGAATTTAGGCTGCTGAGCTTCGGAGAGTGAGCGAGAATATTTACACGAGATATGCTGCCTGTTTGAGAGAAGAAGGTGAACATTTCCAGAATCTATTATAAGGTAAGGATTTTAGTCCGCCTCTGCCGGCGTAATTTCTCCGGCGACTGCCAGCCGTCTCGCACAGTAGAGAGAGCCGCGAGTGGGTTCGAATATAATTTAACTCCCTACATTAAACACATACACATTATATACAAAATATATATGTTGAATTTTCTGTGAATAGCCTGTGAAGTCCACTTTATTCGGAAGGAATTTTGTATAATCTTCTATAACTGGTAAACGTTGAACGAATTGTTCAATACTTCGTAATATTTTACAGGTGTTTTCGATATTCAGTTTTTCTCGTGATTGCATGGAAACAGTATGGAATTTTAAGACCAGCATATAGCGTTCAGTTTTTAAACATTTGACTATCGCTGCTATCTTTGTGTCTATAACGAAATGTGTGGAGTTGCTATTTCCAGAAAAATTTATCTGAAGGTTATAAGAAAATAAATTGCGGACCCACTAATGACAGATAGAAGGTAGAGAAAATCATGTGAATGTAACACAGCAGATTTTTAAGAGTAGTTTGTTGAACAGTGGGTAGAGGAGATCTTGTGAATGTAGGTAACGCATTAGAACTTTTCCAGATGCAATTCGTAAACAGGAAATTCCCGGAAGATCTCGAGTTTGTATTCTCGGAAGATGACTTGAGTTAAATACGGAAACTGAATTTGTCAGTCTATCCTGTTTGAGCTAACTTTTTTGCGATAAAAGGAATATCCAAACACACATTTCCGTTGTAATCCCGATATAGACTTTTATTTTCTTGGATTGCAATGGATTAAATGCAGTAACAATTACACTAGTGCATTCTACGAGGGCTGATCAACAAAGACTGAGACTGATTTTTTCCTGTAGCTTCCGTGATAGTTTCGTATCTCTAACATAAATATTTTAAAAGAGCGGTTTTTTATATATAATGTTGGTAGGTGGCAGCATTATCGTATTGGTAGGTTGGTAGTAATGCTCTATTTTGTAGACCCTACGTGCATTTCGCATACCAGACAATGGAGGTGATGCATTTTTTAAATCGATTATCACCAGTGATGAGTCATGGCTGCATCATTATGATCCTGAAGGAAAACAAGCTAGCACAGCGTGGAAATCGCCAGGTTCTCCAACACCAAAAAATGCAAAAGTTGTTCCATCTGCAGGGAAAGTGATGGTGATCACATTTTTTGACTGTAATGGAATGATTTACCAGCATGCAGTCCCCCCTCACACTACTGTTACACCAGCATACTACACTGGCTACACTGAGGAAGCACATTGCAAAGAAACGACCAGAGCTTTCTCGGACTGGGTGGCGACTTCATTATGACAATGCACGGCCTCACGTCGCAAATCAAGTCATGCAGTTTCTGGCTCGATTCAACATTACCTGTGTACCACATCCACCTTATAGCCCCGATCTTGCACCCTGTAACTTCCTTTTATTCCCATCACTAAAGGCAAAGCTTAGGGGTATTCGATTTGAGAACTGTGAAGCAGTGCTCAAGAAAAGTGAGACGATTCTCAAGGACATGATAAAGAATGGTCTGCAGCACGTGTTCAAGGACTGGCAGAGACGCTATAAAAAGTGCATTGAAGTAGGAGGGGACTACTTTGAAAAAGATAATGTAAACATTGAATTGGAGTAATAAACATCTGTGAAAAAAATCAGTCTCAGTCTTTGTTGATCAGCCCTCGTATGAAACATTCGTTTTAAGTGTGTTGCATTCACATACGCCTTCTGTACCCAACATCTTTTATTATTATACATATACCTGATATAGTTGGTCTAATGTGCAGGATTTTGATCCTAATTTTTCCCTTATTAGCCAATATAAATTGTGTATCTTCCCATCTGGTACAGCTTTCCTCAATTCTGGACATTCTAGTAGGTGTTCTCCATTTAAAATCTTGTCAGCATTGCAAATCTTACATGCTTTGTCATTCATAAAACCAAATCTATGTAGATGTTCTGCCAGCCAGTCATGTCTAGTGGCTAATCTGAAGTGAGCAATGGCTTCCTTCCTTGGAACATATTTTACTTTCTCTACTACGTATCGTAAGTAGGGGAAGTATTGTATTCCACCCAAAAATTCGCTACCGAGATTTCACTAGAAATACATATTTTGAGACCCCCTGAATCCAAAAAAAAGCATTTTTGGAAATATGTCTGTGTGTGTCAGTGAACAGCATAACTCAGAAACGAACAGTCGGATAAACACCAAACTTGGTATTTAGGTTCAGTATCTTCCAGAGATGCGACACGAAGAGTTTCAAGAAAATCCCCCCACCCCAGACTACCCTTTACATGGAACATTTTCTGAAAATTTTAATTTTTGTCAAAAATCGCTCTAACGATTTTGATTAAAATATCATATGTTTAAGATATTTTCATGACAAATGAAACGTATATTTCGAATTTTCTGGCAATGTCTCCAAAAGTATTCTTCATTGTGAACGACTTTTGCATAACTGGTAAACCATAAGAGATAGACAAAATTTTACTGCACAAAAATGTAGATCGCGCTAAAATACACAATTTATGTCATATGTATTTTTTGTTGAGTGAACCATTTTCGAGATATTGCTTGTTATTCCCTTAAATTTTCCAATACTTATACTCCTTGCATGTACAAGAAAATTAGCAATAAGTTTAACATCTCGATATCTCGATTAACATGAAGCTATGGAGAATAAGCATTTGTAAATATAGTTTGTACAAGAGTGGAGAAAGTCATGTGAGTGTAGCAAATCAGATTTTTTATTTTTTGCTCCATTTCGTTTATGTTGGAGAAATTTTTGTTAGTAATTTCCTTTTGAACATTATGTTGTTATTTTTGTTGTATATTAGTTTTGACATTTTGTAGTTTAATATATAGTCCACAAGACTTTACAGATTTTGAATATAACACTGCACTCTTTTTTGCCAGAAAGTCAGCTATCTCGTTACCATTCGCTCCCACATGTGCTAGTATCCACAGTAATATTATCTGTTGAAATTTTGTTTGGAGTAATCTATAATAAGATGTCACATCCTTAATATTGTAGGATTCATCTGGATTATCTATTCGTTGAATGGCAGAAACTGAGTCTGTGAGAACAACTACTTTATTTTCTTTTATATCAGTCCTGTAGTAGATCTGTTCTAATGCTCATTGTATTACTACAAACTTCACCATCAAAATTTGTGGATTGTCTAGGCAGTGTAAAATAATGTGAAAAGTATTTACAGCATATACCACCTCCCACATTATTAATGGTTCGAATTGTTCAATACTTAAGTGATTCTTTTGAAGTTCTGTCGATTTTCAGGTGTTTCATGGAAACACCATGGAACTTCACGGCAAGTGTATAGTGTCCTCATCTAAAAAAATTGACTTCCGTTATTCTGTTTGTAACTGTAACGAAGTATGTAATGCAGCTGTTTTCGCAAAGGTTTATCTCAATCAAAATGAAGTGGATAGAAAAATAAAATTTCCTAAGAATAATTTGTATACAAACTAATAGCGATAAAGAGCAGAGAAAGTCCTGTGAATGTAACACATAAGATTTCTTTTATTGAATTGCAAGGATTAAATGCACCAACAATGACCCCAGTGCCTTTTATAGAACATTCCTTTTAAGAGAATATATGTATATTCTGAAGTGTTACATTCAGTTACATTCTCTACCCACCATATTTTATTTATTTTTATATAGCTGCTAGTATCTATTCTTGCAGAACTTTATTTTCACCTACACACTTCACGTTCATCGAGATAAAAGTTTTCAGACATTTCATTACATATTTGATTACAGGAACAACAGGTATACATAAAACGAAGCGACAGTCAAATGTCTAGAACAATCACTATAATATACTGGTTTTGAAATTCCATTCTCTTTCCATGACATCGTGAAAAGCAACTGAATAATGAACACTTCAAACTGACAAAATGGGTTTGAAAATTAAAAAAAAATAACAACGAATATTTCGGAAGGAGTTAATGCCACACAAAGGTTATTTGAAATAAATTGTGTTTTAGAGAGATCCACATTTTCTGTGTATTAAGTGTTTGTCTATGTTTTATAGCTTACCATTTAAACAATGTTATACAAAATCCCTTACGAACAGTATAAAAGCATATGAATACCCTAACTTTTGGCTCCTTGCAGGTTTATTTGTTATTTTTCCTTGAATGCTGTTAAGCGTAACGTACAAGCGGTAATTTAAAATTTACGGCGTTTAAATCTACAGCACTACTCCTCTTTAGGGTCGGTTTCACCAAACGCGAGTAACTTTTACTCTCGAGTAAAACGTGGTTTACTCGCGAGTAAACCCTTTGAGCGTTTCACCAACAACTTACTCTGGAATAAATTGCGTATGCAAGAGTAAATCAGAAAGTAACGTTACTCGGCGAAATATTGTGGAAAAAAGTACAGAGTAACTGCTAGCTAGCATTTTACAATGGCTGCACCGCTACAGGGTTGATGGTTTTTGAGGACAGTTCTAGCGATGGAAATGAGGATTTTTACTAATGAGACTGAGTACTTTGGTGAATCTGGATCATCACTATGATCTGGCCTTGGAGGTCTACCACCTACATATTAGAAGAAACGCTTACACTACATATTTATGTTGCATATTAAAAAGAAAACAAATGTATCACTTGTCTTATTTGCAGCTATTCTTTTATTAGCTAAATTCTTCTATGCAGCTATTTTTAGCAGCTCCCACTCTGCCCTTATATTAGCTGCACTTCTGTGTCCCATAGTGGTGCCAACATTATATTTTTCTGCAGACTTCTCCCATGTATCCTTCTTCTTGCGCATAGCTGAACCATCTGTTCTCTTGTTCTCTAACACACTTATAAATTCTTCTACCACAGAAAGCAGTAGGAGTTTTTCAGAAGAATGCCAATTTGGACTTCTCCTTTGCTTTCCTTCGTCTGACATGATTCTGTAAACTTAACACATAAAAAGTATAAGTTAACAGGATAATTTTATTATAACGAAAGTTTAAGTTACATTTTTTCGAAAATGTTAGCTTTTACCATATATTTCTACTTACCAGTGCTTTCGTTTACTTCTTTCTGCGTAGCTTTAACCTCTAAAAACTTTCGTTTACTGGCACTAAATTCCTTAAAATGCGAAAAAAACTGTAAACATTGCTCACAAACTATGAGAAACTTCGCGATCGGCACTTTTCTGGTATAATTATTGGAGTACTAACTCGAGAGTACTTTAACCTCCACACAAGCATGTGAAACGAATACATGTCACTCGGGAGTAACAACCACCGGGTTAATGTTACCCTGGAGTTATTATTCTAGACTTTAATCGCGTTTGGTGAAACCAGCCCTAAAGTCGATGAAACAAGGCAACGGTGTCGGTAGTACATCTTGCTTGTGCACGTTTTAAGCAGCTTTTCTAACTGCTATGACGTAATTACCTTAAGGGTCACATACCCACGGCTCATTCACATTTGAAGGCAGAAGCTCTTCCCGCGCTGTGTTTTCATACTATCACTACATTTACGTTAATGTCACTAGATGGTAGCACTAGGCAGACTACTCTAATACAGACTTTGTAACAGAAGTAGGAAACGTGCACGAGAGCGGAAACTTCTCCCGGTTATTCCAGACCGTCCATACTACCAACTACAATTTAATTTACACATTACTTTGTTCTTTCCTTAATCTGCTGTACTTAGGGGTGAGGATTTTAATTCCCGATTATAGTACTCTCCTCCCCATATCGGTTGGATGGTCACCCATCTCTGCCATGTATAGGGTAGTTAAATTATATTCGAACCCACTCGAATGCATATAATGGTTCGGCAGCCGTATGTGCTGTTGCAGAATCTTGCAATAAGAGAGGTGTTTGAGGACAGAATAATTAGTGTTGATTTGTGGCCCCTTCGTTCTCCTGACCTAACGATTTTTATTTATGGGGTTCTTTAAAAGACAAACTGTATCGTTCAAATCCTCGCACACTACAGGAACTTGAAGAAAACATTGTACAGAAATCACAAAAATTCCTGTTGCTGAGCTTCGGAGAGTGAGCGAGAATATTTACACGAGATATGCTGCCTGTTTGAGAACAGGTCAACATTTCCAGCTTCTATTATAAGGTAAGGATTATAGTCCGCCTCTGCTGGCGTAATTTCCCCGGCGACTGCAGGTTGTCTCGCGGAGTAGAGAGAAAGAGAGAGGCCGCGAGTGGGTTCGAATATAATTTAACTAACCTATATATGTGGCCGTGAGATCGGCAGTTGAGTTGGCAGGTCAAGGCCCTGCAGGGACCATAGCGCCATGGGATTCAATTATGAATACAATAACAAACATCCACAAAAGAATACTTTCGTTTGTCACACAGCTTATGGTTTATTACTATAATAATAGTAATAATAATAATAATAATAATAGTTGTTGGAAGTGGCTGAGTTGTATCACTTTGCCCATAATAATAACTATTACGCAGCAGATACTATTTCACATTTTCAGAACTATCTGATTCTAAAATTTTGTTGAATATGCAAAATGTATACTCACAAGCCAATTGATGACAATGTCTTCAAAGGCTATTCTCGGATAATTCAGAATATAGGTGCATTTTATTTGTCGGTGCAAACGTCTTAAACATATAGCATTTTAATCAAAATCGTTAGGATCATTTTTGAGGAAATAAAAACAAATATTGTCGGGGAATTTTTCTAAAAATCTTCGTGTTGCATCCTTGGAGGGCGGTGAACTTATCTTCTTTCTCTGTTTACCCTTTCCGTTGTTAAGGCTTAGCACAGATAGAGAGAACAGCCAGGTTTGTAGCTGGAAACGGTGCTGTGCGCTGTTTGTAGTGCGAAATCGTCGATCCTTGGGTTGTTGTGGTCTTCGATAGTAATCTTCCTCGGCTATTGATGCTCGTCGGTTGTTGCTTATTCCATTCCTAACTTTTCGTACCTATATCTAATTCTTAATTCTCAGGTTATTGTGGGTGAGGCAAGTTGAAAAATACACCGCAAGTTTCCCTTAATCAATGAAGTTTATTCACAATTGAATTAATTATGGGCGGCTAGCTTTCCCCATTATTATAATCCCACCACTTTAACTAAGTCAGGAGCCTAGCTATCTGCACACGCACTCCCACCCTTGTGCATACACGTGCATCTGTAGCACCTCGTGCCGACGACAATTCATGAAGATCAGGAGAGAGAGAATGGGCTCTGAGGCCTTGTCTGCTCTTAAATACGGCAGCTTAGTGGCCTCTCCTCTGCGTTTAAAAATGTAACGACGTTTCCTATTGGTCTTCAGACCGCGTTACCTTAACATGTATGACAATGTGTTACTTCAAATCCATGCGCATAAGCGTCATCTTGGAGCATTGTGAAGCCAGTTCCATATCTCCGTCTGTTTCTTTTCTCTATCTGTCCCTTTCTATTTCTCCGTACCGTTACCGGTTCCCTGCCTGTTGTCTTGGTGAAAGGTATGCTCTACTTAGGATTATGCTTTTCCTGGAATTTTGCTAGCTCGCCCGTTTCTTACAACCAGCTTTGCACAAATGTTAGATGTTGAATATTTTAAAATGTTACTGAATTATATTATTACTGTACAATTCTTATATGTATGGTTCCCCTTTCAGATGTACAATTCCTATATATGTATAATATATCCTCTTACAAAGGCGGTGAACTTATCTTCTTCCTCAGTTTACCCTTTCGGTTGTTAAGGCTTAGCACAGACAGAGAGAACAGCCAGGATAAGTGATCCGCCTGAATTCTGGTATGCGAACGAGGAAGGAGATGATATGGAATGACGGTGAGATGAAATGATAGGAAAGGTGCTGATGGAGCAATTGGTGGAATGAATGGCGGGAGAAATCGGAGAACCCGGAGTCAAACTACTAAGACGCCTCTTTGTCCACCACAAATCCTGGGATTGATCCCGGGCCGCCTTAGTGAGAGGTTGTCATACCAGGCTTGGGGCTGATCCAATTAGTCTTCTACTCCCCAACAGGCGTCTGATCCTAGACACCCACTTCTAAGTCCTGAGGGGTGTAAGTCCTCCAAATGGGGAGGGTAAACACAGAAAGAAAGAGAAGAATCCATCACCACGGTCCCCTTTGCATGCTGATCACGCCGTAAGGATAGATAAGTAGTGGGGTTTTCCTAAATGACGCAATTGGCAGCACACTGCTCCCATGGCAAAGCTATACGAATCGTTACGTAAGTAGAGGCGGACCGATTCGTCCTTTTTCCCTTGGATAATGTTAACGAAGCAAAGCAATATGAGAAGTTTTTTTTATTATTTCATTTTACGTCGCCTTAACTCCCTAATCATATCGACGGATATGTTGGTGTATAACTCAAGAACGATATATGATTGACAGCCTTCTAGGTCTCATCTCTGTAACCAACCGCTCCGCCACGTGTCACAGAGAACCCAACGCATAGCTACCGAATCTTCTGCTTCGTGCGTGCAGACGGCATTAGGGTGCGGCCCAGTCTAACCGCCGCCCTCACACAGAAAGACGGACAGTTAGCCTTCTAGGTCTCATCCCTGTAACCACTTGCTTCATGACATGCAGACGGCATTAGGGTGCGGCCCAGTGTAGCCGCCGCCCTCACACAGAAAGACGGACAGTTAGCCTTCTAGGTCTCATCCCTGTAACCACTTGCTTCATGACATGCAGATGGCATTAGGGTGCCGCCCAGTCTAACCGCCGCCCTCACACAGAAAGGCTGACAGTTAGCCTTCTAGGTCTCATCCTTGTAACCACCTGCATCATGCCATGCAGATGGCATTAGGGTGCTGTCCAGTCTAACCGCCACCCACACACAGAAAGGTGGACAGTTAGCCTTCTAGGTCTCAACCCTGTAACCATCTGCTTCATGCCGTGCAGATGGCATTAGGGTGCCGTCCAGTCCAACCGCCGCCCTCACACAGAAAGGCGGACAGTTAGCCTTCTAGATCCTATCCGTGTAACCACCTGCTTCATGCCGTGAAGATGGCATTAGGGTGCCGTCCAGTCCAACCGCCGCCCTCACACAGAAAGGCGGACAGTTAGCCTTCTAGGTCTCAACCCTCTAACCATTTGCTTCATACCATGCAGATGGCATTAGGGTGCCGTCCAGTCCAACCGCCGCCCTCACACAGAAAGGCGGACAGTTAGCCTTCTAGGTCCTATCCCTGTAACCACCTGGTTTGTGCCGTGCAAATGGCGTTAGGTTGCCGTCCAGTCTAACTGCTTACATTCTCTGTAGATAGATGGCATAGCTGTCCATATTACCACTTATTTTTCATTTTAATATTGTTTTAGAGGTGGAAGTGGAACTTTAGGTCGTGGTATTAAATATCCAATCCGGCATTTACCTTGGCGACTGAGGAAAACCACGAAAAACCTCAGACAGATTGGTCGGGCCACGGGATTTGAACCCGGGACTTCACGAATGTGGGCCGCAGACTTTACCGCCTGGGCCATTCCGCTGGGTATATGAGAATTTATGTATATCTCTTTCGTTATAAAATATTTAAAATTACGCCCCTCTGCGTCTGTAAAAGTCTGTTGAACACATAATCGAACACTCAATAAGTTTCTGCAACCTAATCATTGGGGGAGGGAAGAAGAAGAAGAAAAAACCACCGACAACTACCTTCTAATTGTTCGAGCATATGGAATTTGTGGCACAGGCTCTATCTTTATCCACAGATAAATAGCTATAGGGCATACAACCTAGGGGGACAACTCGCGCACTACGACCTAAGGGAGTTCGATCGTTGCTACCATCCCCCAGGAGGATAGAATGAAGTGAAAGCACCGCAGAAGGCTACAGGCCACAGAGCGCGGAACCTCCTAACAGCTCCTCACTCGAAGACACATCACACTACTAAAACTGCCCAGAGAGGCGATGAACGACCGGTTCAACCAAGCAGCCCTTTAGTGACTACGGGGAATACTTTAAGCATTTGCACCATCTGTCCAGTACAGCCACACACCACGAAACCTAGAGGCATACCTGAAACATGAGAAGCAAATGGAATGAAACGGAAATAATAGAAAGGAAATGGTATTAGATGAGAAACCTTGGTATTTAATACACTTTTCCACTGAAGTATAGATATCATCTAGTTCCAATTAAATACTTTCGCTGCCTAGACATATCGGCAGCAGAGAAAGTAGAAATTGTTCAGAATGGAACTATGTATTTATTTGAATTCTCCAGGCTATTTGTGACATTTAGCTATAAATATACTTAAGCAACCCCACTTTTACTCTTATCGCGTGATTTTAAACACTGTATTTAACAACAAAATCACTTTTCTGTAACTAACACGCCCAAGAGGCGTAAAGTGGCTAACCTTCGCCTTATCTCAAAATACTGTACGTATATAGAAAGCAAGTTGAATGAGTAGGCGACTAAAACTTACGTCACAAAGCCAATGATCGGTGCCAAACGACATGGAAACGTTCTTGCTACGAAGAGAAATTGCAACACTAGTAAATGTATTCGGTGTTAGAGACATTCATGTGATGTTCTGCAAGAGGGGGAAGAAAGTTTCAGGTTCATTAAATATTTCACAAACCTATATGCCTTTCTTTTTACTTTCTGTACTACATGCATAGTGGGTAGAGAAGGTACTGCATTCCACCCACAAATTCGATAGCGATATTTCACCAGAAATACTTGTTTAAGTAGGTTGTTGCTTCACGTATGGAAAGCCAATTTGAAGTAGGAGTTGTATTGTAGTTCAACTGTTGGGGAGCCGAACTTGAAGTAGTTGCAACCGCACGTATGGTAAAAAGTTTCCGGTAGCCTTCGCCCCAAATGTACTTTCCGGTGAGCTTTGCCCCAAATGTTTAAAAATATTAACTTTGTATTTTTACTGTTTCTTTAAATATTATATATTTATGTTTGCCTCGGCTGCTTCAGTATTTATTTTTAGAGACATGAATGTCTTAGCAGGGAGTAATGCGGCTAAGATTGTAGGCTTGCACAGATTATAATTTTTACTTCACTACATTTATTAATCCTTGACACAATTTAAATCACACTTCACTGATATAGACAGAGCTGTGAGATTTTTTTTTATTAATTACTTGCACTTTTTAACACGTAAACTATTTTTCGTCTCACACTGAATACGTATTAAACATCTCGCGTCCGGTAGAAACACTCTACAACCAACGCATCCAGTTATGAGCGCTGTCTACAAGCAACTGACTTGATTTCAACCGCCTAAATAATGTAAATTTCTGTATTTCAAATCTCTGATTGACTATTCCGAATCCAATAGAATATTTTTATTTAACTTAAGCTTTTTTTGTTGTTGATTGGCTATTTTATAAACTGTCTCAAAATTTACATTATTGTTGCTCCAATAATGGCTAGTAGCATTATTAAACTCTCTTACTCATTATTGCCTCAAAGTTAGCTCATTGTTAGCAACGTTTAACCTATTATTCTCACAACTCCTACATTATTAAATTACGTAATACATTCACATAACATTATTGAACATTTATACAATAATATAAACATATACAATGGCTGTAATATACATTTTTGTATCTTATTATATGCATATATTGCTTTAAGGTGGGCTGTTATTGAATTTATATATTTTATATAATTAGACTGAAATCATTTAAGTGTTAAAAATACTGCCTCAATGAGACCTCCTGAATAAAGAAAGGCATTTTATAAAAAGGTCCCTGTGTGTCTGTGAACAGCATAGGATAGGATGGGACTAGAAGCACTCGACCTGCAGATCTACCTCTGATGGGGCGCCCCCGCGAAGGAGAGATAAAGATGAGAGGAGACAGAGGGCGGCTGGATAGGAGGCACGACAGGTAGCGGGCAGGGTCCCTCCGTTTAGATTTTAACTCCCCGGATGGCGACGGGTGAACCCCTGTGGACTACACATTCCCTGGGGTGGGGCCTGGATCCGGAGACCTCTCGCAATCCGGGGGACGAAGGTTTTCTCAAAGCATCCTTTTCCCCTGTCATGCACATGCCTCCCGCCGACACTTGCAGGCAGGTGAACGCTGATGTGAAATGAGAATGGAGATGAAATGGAGGGACAGAAAATTCGAGGGATGTAATGATTCTTCCCAGCATTCGCCTATCGACCCGGGGAAACCCCACAAAATCCCATGGATCAGGAAGGTCGACCGCGGAAATCGAACCCCTCGAACGGGCCACATACGTTACCAAAAACGAAAAGTCGCATAGATACCAAACTTGGTATTTAAGTTCATAAGCTTCAGAAGAAGCGACACGAGGATTTTCGAGAAAATACCCCACCCAAACTACCCTTTACGGCAACATTTTTCGAACATTCTTTATTAAAATACCACATATTAAAGATAGTTACACGAGAAATAAAATGCATACCTTGAATTCTCTGGGAATAGCCTTTGCACTGCTCTTCATTCGAAAGGAATTTTGTATAATCTTGTATAACTGGTAAACGTTAAGTGATAGACGAAAACGTAACTACACAAAAATGTGGATCTGTTTGTGGGACACAATATATTTAAAATAACTTTTTGTGGCATAAACCATTTCCGAGATATCCGCTATTAACGGTTCTAATTGTTTAATGCGTTGTCTAGGATTTAAAGCCCTGCCGACTTTCGGTTGTTTCTTGAAATGACATGGAAATTGTATGAAATTTTAAGCCCAGCATATAGCGTCCAGTTCTTAAACATTTGACTATCGCTGTTCTCTTTGTATCTGCAGTGTCTTCGTTTTATGCCAAGGCCGTGGATCGCGCGAATGCTTGCTCCGCACACAGTCCACTACAATGCGGGGTTTTTCGTTCCGTACCTCCCGCGTTTACTCACGAGTGTTAGTAACATACATGTAATGAGACTAATCTTGTTATAAGTGTTGTTGAAAGTGGTGTTTATCTGTTTGAAGGCATTCTTGACATCGTGACATTTCCATTTACACGCATAAGTTCTTCTTGTGTGATGTTCATAATTTCTGTTTTTATATTTTCCTTAATTTCGTCTAATGTGTGGAGATTGTTCCTATAAACTTCATTTTTAGCGTTTACTCATCCAGCTGTTCTAAATTTATTGACCAAACATCCCACAGTGTCTCTAACCGGAACTGGATAACCAGGAAATTGCTGCTGAAACTGTCTACACCCCTGTCTACATGATTAAGTTTTCACGTATATATCGTACATAAAAATATGCTGTTCAAGCGTGAATTCAAGCGTGAATTTCCGTGGGCTTATAAGAGAATAATATTCCTAAAGAAATCACATACAACCACTCGTATTGTCGAAAAACTTCACAACACGAAGACAAAGTAACGACTGAGCCAGCTCACAGCTGATAAACGTACCCTTGACACGTCTTGAGCTGCTTCTGCGCTGAGGCGTAATACCGAGGTCACTGCCGTCTCGGCCGATACGCACATAAGGCGACTATCTAAGAAATGTGTAATGCAGCTATTTCTGCAATTAATCTCGATTAAAATAAAGTGAATAGAAAATAAGCCTTCATAAAAACAGTTTGTATACACACTGAGAAAGGAGTATTTTAGAAGGAGTTGTATCATATTTCGACTCTTGGGGAAGCGAACTTGAAGTAGTTGCAACCGCACGTATGGTAAAATGTTTCCGGTAGCCTTCGCCCCAAAAATGTACTTTCCTGAGGCCTTAGCCCCAAGTTTAAAAATATTAACTTTGTAATTTTTACTGTTTCTTTAAATATTATATATTTATGTTTGCCTCGGCTGTGTGAGTAATTATTTTTAGAGACGTGAATGTCTTAGCAGGGAGTGGTGCGACTGAAGGATGTAGGCTTACACAGATTATAATTTTACTTCACTCCTTTTATTAATGCTTGACCCGATTTAAATAACACTTCACTGATATATATATATATATATATATATATATATCAGTGAAGTGTTATATATATATATATATATATATATATATAGAGAGAGAGAGAGAGAGAGAGAGAGAGCTGTGAGATTTTTTTATTAATTACTTGCACTTTTTAACACGTAAACTATTTTCGTCTCACACTGAATACTAATTAAATTTCTCGAGGACGCATCTCGCGTCCGGTTAGATATACTGTCTACAAGCAACTGGCTTCTAAATTTGTAAATTTTGCTATATTTCAGTTTCTGATTGGCTAATTCCACTCCAATAGAATATTTTCATTTAACTAAAGCTTTTTCTGGTTGTTGATTGGCTATTTATAAAACTGACTCAAAATTT
This sequence comes from Deroplatys truncata, assembly GCA_030765065.1. NCBI lineage: Eukaryota > Metazoa > Arthropoda > Insecta > Mantodea > Mantidae > Deroplatys > Deroplatys truncata. Next base: position 45,093,323 of record CM060981.1, read on the forward strand.
AATTATTGCCTCAAGGTTACCTCATTGTTACCTCATTGTTAGCAACTTTTAACCTATTATTCTCACAGCTCCTACACTATTAAATTACGTAATACATTCACATAACATAATTACACATGTATACAATAATGTAAACATATACAATGACTGTAATATACACTTTTTATATATTGTTACATACACATATTGCTTTAAGGCGGGCTGTTATTGAATTTATATATTATATAATTAGACTGAAATCATTTAAGTGTTAAAACATTGCCTCAAATTTTACCAGAAATACACATTTTGGTATCCCCTGGGACTTCCAAAAGTATTTTCATCTACATTTCAGTGCATATACACGTTTTGAACTCCTTGAAATTAAAAAAGCATTTTTTAAAGAAGGTCCGTGTGTGTACGTTTCCGATATCTGTGAACGAAAAGTTGGTTAAATACCAAACTTGATACTGAAGTTCAGCATCTTTCAAGGATGCGACACGACGATTTTTTAATAAAGCCCCCCCACACACAAAACTAACCTTTACATAGGAGTTTACGTTATTTCTAATTTTCTCAAAAATTGCTCTAGGGAGTTTGAATAGCATCTCTTCATTCTCAATGGCTTTTGCATTCCTGGTAAACGGTAAAAGATAGAAAAATGTTACTACACAAAACATGTAAATTTTTATTTTGATTAAAATGCCATAAATTAAAGAGATTACGTGACAAATAAAATGTACATATTGAATTTTCTGGGAATAGCCTCTTCATTCGGAATGAATTTTGTATAATCTTATATAACACAAAAAATATACGTTTCTTTAAAGCACACAATTTATTTCAAATAACTTTTTTGTGGTATAAGCAAATTCCGCAATATCTGTTATTAATAGTTCGAATTGTTCAATACTTTATCATTCTTCTACCCTGTCGACATTCAGTTGTTTCTCGATATTGCACGGAAAGTATGGAATTTTAAGGCCAGCATATAGCGTCCAGTTCTTAAACATTTAACTTATTCCCTTTGCATTTATAACGAGTTGGTAATTTAGCCAATTCTACAAGGGTTTATCTCGATTAAATGAAGCAGACAGAAAAAAAATCTAATGTGTTACACTCACATAACTTCCTCTACTCTTGGACAAACTATTTTGACAAACGCTTATTCTCCATCTACTTCATGTGACTCGAGATGTCAATCTTATTGCTAATTTTCTTGTAGATGCAAGGGGAATATGGTAGGCTTTAAGCGATAGTCAAATCGTTTAAGAGCTGGTTCCTATGTGGCGCATTCCATTCTCTTTGTATGTCCAGCACATAAAAAAACGAATAACGAATTCCCATTTGAGAAAAAGTATAAGTATTGGAAATTTCAAACAGATAACAAAGAATATCTCGGAAATGGTTCACTCCACAAAAAAATATATATGACACGAATTGTGTGTTTTAACGACATCTAAATTTTTTGTGTAGTAAAATTTTGTCTATCTCTTAGGCTTAGCAGTAATGCAAAACTTATTGCGAATGAAGAATACTTTTGGAGACATTCCCAGAAAATTCAAGATATACATTTCATTTGTTAAGAAAGTATCTTAAACATATCATATGTTAATCAAAATCGTTGGAGCTACTTTTGAGAAAACCAAAATTTTCAAAACATGTTCAATGTAAAGGTTAATCTGAGGTTTAGGGACTTTCTTGAAGATCTTCGAGTCGCATCTTTGAAAGATACTGAACCTAAGTACCATGTTCGGTATTTATCCGGCTGTTCATTTTTGAGTTATGCTGTTCATAGAAACACACGGACCTTTTTCTAAAAAATGTTTTTTTGGGATTCAGGGGCCTCAAAACATGTATTTCCAGTGAAATCTCGATATCAAATTTTTGGTGGAATGCAGTACTTCCCCTACTTACTATACGTACTAGAGAAAGTTTCTTTTTATTATGGAGTTAACCTTTTCCGAGATATTCCTTGTTATTGGTTCGAATTTTCAAATAATTACAGTTTTATCAAATGAAATCAACATCGTGGGTATGTAAAGAGTATGTACCTTCGTCAAAGAATGATGCCGCGTGTGAATGAAAGACGAGTCTGCACTTATTGTTTCGCAACTTTATCGTCATTGAAATGTTTTCCACCAAGGAATTTCTTCAGATGAACAAACAGATGAAAATGACTTGGTGCCAAATCCGGACTGTTGTGGCGAGAAGTGCCGATTTGAACTTTCATCACAGGTGGCACCATTCTTTGCCGAAGGCATATAAAACTAGTCAAGGATAACAAAGTATTTTGAAAATAATGTTCTATTATTTTTTTAAAAACTATCGGCACTTACTTTACAAACAGGTCTCATAAGCATCATTAGAAAGCAACACGCTATGGCTACGAGGGTTACTAATTATATTTTGAGCTAATAATTAAAACAAAGTAATTTATGATAGAAAAGTGGTTTATTGTTTTTCAAAATAGTATCCTTTATGATCAATACACTTTTGCATCCGAATAAACCATTTGTCTAAGCATTTATTCCAGTCTTCTTGAGCCACTTCCAAAACATGGTTTTTGAAGGCATCAACGGCTTCTTCTGCCAACGAAAATCGTTGTCCACGCAATTTATTCGTGATGTTCGGGAACAAAAAGAAGTCATTGGGTGCCAAATCAGTACTGTATGGCGGATGACCTATCAATTCGATTTTTTGAGCCTTCAAATACTCTGTTGTTAGACGAGATTTGTGCGCGCTCGCATTGTCTTGATGAAGAACGATCCTACGGTTCTTGTTGGCTTTCCTTACTTCACCGAAGACTTCCGGCAAACAAATAGTTGTGTACCATTCGGCATTGACCGTTTTACGTTCCTCTAAAGGCACTGTTGACACATGGCCAGTTTTGCTGAAAAACTAGGCGACCATTTGCTTCGAGTGCGAACAACTTTTGTTGGATTTGCTTCATCTTGAAACACCCATACAGTCGACTGCTGTTTACGTTCCGGCTCATACGCTTAGATCCATGATTCGTCACCTGTTAGAATTTTATATACGTCTTTTGAGGCACCGCCATTGTATTTCTTGAGCATTTTTGTACACCAATCGACACGATCATTTTTTTGAGATTGCGTCAAATTATGTGGGATCCAACGAGAGCAAATCTTTTCACGGCTAAATAATCATGCAATATTCTATATATGTTAGTGAAACTAATGCATAGGGTTGCCTCAATCTCACAATATGTCGCATGACGATCTTTCATTATTAGTTTTTGCACAGCATCAATGTTTTCTAGCACAACAACTGATTTTGGTAGACCATCACGAACTTCATCATTGAGCGAACGGCGGCCACGATTAAATTCGTTATACCAGCGTTTCACCGTGGCAAAGGATGGAGCTTCGTCGCCAAATGTGGAAGTTAGTTGATCGATGCACTCTTGTGTTGATAATCCACGTTGAAAGTCGTAATAAATCATTGCACGAACATTTTCACGACTTAATTCCATGTTTTTGTTGACACACAATTTTCAAGTTAGTGTAAACAAAACCAACGACGCTCTATTGACAAAATGTTTGAAGTAGATTATGGCCAAAAATGTCAAACTTTCCATTGGAAACGTCAGATGGCACTTAAAACATTTAGGGTTGCCGAGGCTCACAATATAAATAGTGGCCCTCGTAACAATTTACCCACTGTATTCTACAGAACGTGTAAATTTAGATTGAAATTTCATCCAGACTAACAAGAAATAGAATAATAAGATTTTGTTAGAGTAGTTTTAGAGGGGTGAGTAGAGAAAGTAATGTGAATGAACACATCATTACTTTTTTTGCTTTTGTTTTATCTATATATCTGTAAGGCCGTTGCCATTATTATTGGTATTGCTATTATCCGGGCCAGTGAATGATGCTGATGGTATCCTTGCAGGCGCAGCCGTGTGGAAACATTATATAGGTAGTAGTTATCTGGGAACCGGAATATCAATGTTTCATAGATACAAAGGGATGGTGCAAGGCGCGTGGACTTCCTGGACACAGCATCTTCCGGTCCATCGGCCCGGACTGAAAACTGTTTTGTATTTACCGGGATTAGCCATCGCCCTGGATTATTATTTCACAAGCCTCTCCGGGCCGCGCGCACTGAGTAAACACAACATTCAATATCCATTCCTGACACGATAAACGTTTTGCATTCCGATCGATTTCCCACTCCACTTTGTGCTCCATTGTGTACAGACCGTGCTCACAGACCCCTTCTCAATTTGGAATACCAACAAAAAGCTCTGGATCGCTCTCCAAGCCTTCCTTCATACCCCGGCCTAATCTTTGTTACACGAGCGGGACAGCCATACCTTGCTAATTATTTCAGCACAGCCCTTCATTTGTGAAGAATCGTACTCTTAAATTGTTCAATGAATTAAGCGGACTGTGACTCTTTTTTAATGGGAAAAAAGTTCTGTTACACTTCCTGATTCAGAATATAGAAGATGGGCCATTTGAAACAGTACAATATCTCCAAAACTAAGCGTTGTAGGAAGAAATGTCTTGAATAAAAGTTGTTTGATATTATGGGGGGAAAGCAAATGCCATTAGTCGTGTTTTGTTTGGAGGACGTTGGATGGTCATTTTAGGGTTAATTTAATTTTTACCTTCTCCACTACGTATAGTAAGTAGGGGAAGTATTGTATTCCAACCAAAAATTCGATACCGAGATTTCACCGGAAATACATATTTTGAAATCCCCTAAACCAAAAAAGAGCATTTTTGGAAACACGTCCGTGTGTGTCTGTGTGCCTGTGAATAGCATAACTCAGAAACGAACAGTCGGATAAACACCAAACTTGGTATTTAGGTTCAGTATCTTCCAGAGATGCGACACGAAGGTTTTCAAGAAAATCCCCCCTTCCCCAAATTACCCTTTACATGGAAAAATTTTCGAAAATGTTAATTTTCTCAAAAATGGCTCTAACGATTTTGAATAAAATATCATATGTTTAAGATATTTTCATGATAAATGAAATGTATATCTCGAATTTTCTGAGAATGTCTCCAAAAGTATTCTTCATTGTGAACGACTTTTGCATAACTGGTAAACCATACATTTTCCGATACATACACTTTTTCTCAAATTCGTTATTCATTTTTTTTGTACTGGTAATGCAAAGAGAATGGAATGCTCCACATAGCAACCAGCTCTTAAAATATTTGACTATCGCTTAAAGCCTAGCAATTCCCCTTGCATCTACAAGAAAATTAGCAATAAGATTAACATCTCGATTAACATGAAGCATATGGAGAATAAGCGTTTGTAAAAATAGTTTGTACAAGAGTAGAGAAAGTCATGTGAGTGTAACACATCAGATTTTTTTAAATGGGAACCTACGAGAGAGCTAAAAGACTACGAACCGGCTGCGCGGTGTTTTGCCTGTCCGCATCCTCGGCGCTCGTTGTCGTCTGCTGCTATCATAGAAAGGCGCAGATGAAACCATACAGCATTTTTAAAACTACTTTTAAAGGCTTCACTTACCTACTTTATGAAAGGAGATGCTGAAACTGGCCACCATATATTTTTGTCACCTCTTTAGGAAACTATCCATCACTCGCCGTAGTTCACGTTGAGAAATGCTGTCAATTTCCTGGCGGATATTTTGTTTTAATTCTTCCAGGATGTGTGGGTTTGTCTTGTACACTTTATGTTTTAACTTATCTCAGAGATAGAAATCGCTGGGGGTTACGTTCGGGGGACAGAGGGGGCCACAAGTCTCTACTAATAATTCTGTCCTCAAACATATTGTTCTCATCGAAATGTTTTTTTTCGGGTCAAAAGTTGACAGTCGTACATATGTGAATACAACTTTGCCCCCTGTATTACTTTCTCTACTACGTATAGTAAGTAGGGGAAGTATTGCATTCCACCCAAAAATTCGATACCGAGATTTCACCGGAAATACATGTTTTGAGACCTCCTGAATACAAAAAAAGCATTTTTGGAAACATGTCCGTGTGTGTGTCTGTGTGTGTGTGTGTGTGTGTGTGTCTGTGAACAGCATAACTCAAAAACGAACAGTCGGATAAACACCAAACTTGGTATTTAGGTTCAGTATCTTCCAGAGATGCGACACGAAGGTTTTCAAGAAAATCCCCCCTCCCCAGACTACCCTTTACATGGAACATTTTTCGAAAATTTTAATTTTCTCAAAAATGGCTCTAACGATTTTGATGAAAATATCATATGTTTAAGATAATGTCATGAGAAATGAAATGTATATCTCGAATTTTCTGGGAATGACTCCAAAAGTATTCTTCATTGTGAACGACTTTTGCATAACTGGTAAACCATAAGAGATAGACAAAATTTTACTTCACAAAAAATGTAGATCGCGTTAAAATACACAACTTATGTCATATACATTTCTTTTGTTGAGTGAACCGTTTTCGAGATATTGCCTGTTATTTCCTTAAATTTTACAATACTTATACTTTTTCTCAAATTCGTTATTCATTTTTTTATGTCCTGGACATGCAAAGAGAATGGAATGCGCCACATAGCAACCAGCGTTAAAATATTTGACTATCGCTTAAAAGCTACCATATTTCCCTTGCATCTACAAGAAAATTACCAATAAGATTGACATCTCGATATCTCGATTAACATGAAGCATATGGAGAATAAGCGTTTGTAAAATCAGATTGTACAAGAGTAGAGAAAGTCATGTGAGTGTAACACATCAGATTTTTTTTATAGAATTAACAGCCAGTGAGCTTGATTTTGCCTTTTGTCAACAAGACTCTGCAACAGCTTATAGGCCAATAATTCGATGAGAACAATTGAAAGTGTGTTTGAGGACAGAATTATTAGTAGATTTGTGACCACCTGCGATTTCTATCTCTGGAATAACCTAAAACAAAGTGTACAAATGCTCATTTTGCGATCTTTTCTTGTCTTCTGCTGTTATTCTGATTCAATTAGGGTTACTTTTCCCCACTCCATGTGCTGATTTTGACTGCTTGACTTTTTATGGCTAGATACTAAGTTATATGTAGCTAAATCAACCTCGAAGGCTACTCTATAAAACTGTAGAAACATAAAAATCTGATGTGATACGTTCACAGGACTTTCTCTACCCTCTATCGTTTATTAGAGATATAGAATTATTCTTACTTAAGTTTACTTTTTTATCTACTACATTTTAATCCAAATAACCTTTGCAGAAATAGCTGCAATACAGATTTTGTTATAGATACAAAGAGAGCAGCGATTGTCAAATGTTTAAGAACTGGACGCTATATGCTGGCCTTAAGATTCCATACTGTTTCCATGCAATCGCGAGAAACAACTGAATGTTGACAGGACTTAAATGACCAAGAAATGAACAGTTTGAACGGATTGTGTCACAAAAAACGTATTTTAAATAACTTGTGTGGTTTAATGAAATCTACATCCTTTGTGTAGTACGTTTTTATCTATCACTTAATGTTTACCAGTTAAACAAGATTATAAAGAATTCCATCCGAATGAAGAGGACTTCATAGGCTATTTCCCAAAAATTCAAGATGTATATTTTATTTTTCATGTAAATATCTTTCATATATGGTATTTAAAACAAAATTGTTGGAGACATTTTTCAGAAAATAAAAAAAATCGATAAAGGTTCTTAATAAAGGATAGTTTGGGGTGAGGAGATTTTGCTGAAAATCTACGTGTCGCATGTTTGGAAAATACTGAATCAAAAAAATCTGATGTGTTACACTCACATGACTTTCTCTACTCTTGTACAAACTATTTATACAAACGCGTATTCTCCATATGCTTCATGTTAATCCAGTTATCGAGATGTTAATCTTATTTCTAATTTTCTTGATTGATTTATATTTATAAACGCTCTTTAACCGCTATGGTCCTTAGCGTCCCATTCTATATTGGGCGTGAAAGATCGGTAATTTTGCTCAGAGGCCTCTATATGAGGCTTGAGGTTCTTTTACGTGCCGTAAATCTACGACACGTGACTACAGGCTTTACTTCGCTTCCGAAGGAAGGATTTACGCCCGAAAAAATTCATCGCCCTCCGACGGGTTTGAACCCGCGGCCTTGGGAACTAGAGGCTAGCACCGTACCACTAGTCCACGGAGGACGACTTAGGGGAATTGGCTCTAAGCGTTTAAGAGCTGGTTGCTATGTGGAGTATTCCATTCTCTTGCATTACTACGACAAAAAACATGAATAACGAATTTGAGAAAAAGTATAATTATTGGAAAATTTAAGGGAATAATAAGCAATATTTCGAAAATGGTTCACTCAACAAAAAAAAGGTATATGACATAAATTGTGTGTTTTAACGCAATCTACATTTTTTGTATAGTAACATTTTGTCTGTGTCTTATGGTTTACCAGTTATGCAAAAGTCGTTCACTATGAAGAATACTTTTGGAGACTTACCAGAAAATTCGAGATATACATTTCATTTGTCATAAAATATCTTAAACATATGATATTTTAATCAAGATCGTTATAGCCATTTTTGAGAAAATTAAAATCTTCGAAAAATGATCCATGTAAAGGGTAGTCTGGGGTGGGGGGATTTTCTTGAAAACCTTCGTGTGGCATCTCTGGAGGATACTGAACCTAAATACCAAGTTTGGTGTTTATCCGACTGTTCGTTTCTGAGTTATGCTGTTCACAGACACACACACACAGACATGTTTCCAAAAATGGTCTTTTTTGGATTCAGGGGCTCTCAAAACATGTATTTCCGATGAAATCTCGGTATCGAATTTTAGAGTGGAATACAATACTTCCCCTACTTACTATACGTAGTAGAGAAAGTAAAAATAGTTCCATACACCAAATAGCATTGTATATACAGAGATGTAGTACCGTGGGTTCGTTTCTGTGCTGAGCTTGAGGAAATAGCTGCAATCACTTGTTATTTACGCCATTTGGTTGCTAGAAATCGAGCATGCAGGGTGATTTTTGACTGAACAGTTAAAATCGGCTTCCAACCCCCTTGTTTGCCGCCCCCAGCCCAATGGATCCCCCAGGGGCCTACTGCTCCTGTCGGCTAGCACCAGTACAGTTTTTCCACTTTGTGGGAATGCGAAATCGGAACCAGTGGCCTCCTGTGATGGAATTTTTTTTGGAAACAAAAGCAAGGCCGGATATCGGTTACGTCACAAAAATTTGTTATTGAAGTTGGGGGGCAATTAAAACATATCTGACAAGAGATCGACTGGCAAAAGGTGCAGTCATCAACTTGCATTCAAACAGTTGCACATCGCGGTAACAAAAGAGCATTATGTAGCCTCCTTTCCTAATATATTTTTAGTTTCTTTACCACATATGCAATAGGTAGAGAAGATATTGCATTTCAATAAAATGTTACCAGAAATGAATGTTTTGAGGCTTCCTGAATGAAAAAGAAAGGAAACATTTTTTTAGCAAAAGGGCCGCGTGTGTATGTGTCTTCTGTGAGCAGCATAACTCAAAAACGAAATGTCGGGTTAATAACACACTTTGTTCAGTGTCTTCCAAAGATTTGACACGAAAATTGTCAGTTCTCTCATCCAAACAAACCCTTTACACGAAACTATTTCATTTTTTAAAATATATTTCTATAGATTTTTTATTAAAGTACCGCATATTTAATATACGAGGGCTGATCAACAAAGACTGAGACTGATTTTTTCCTGTATCTTCCGTGATAGTTTCGTATCTGTAACATAAATATTTGAAAAGAGCGGGTTTTTATGTATAATGTTGGTAGGCGGCAGCACTCTCGTATTGGTAGGTTGGTAGTAATGCTCTATTTTGTAGACCCCACGTGCATTTCGCATACCAGACAATGGAGGTGATGCATTTTTTAAATCGATTATCACCGGTGATGAGTCATGGCTGCATCATTATGTTCCTGAAGGAAAACAAGCCAGCACAGTGTGGAAATCGCCAGGTTCTCTAACACCAAAAAAGGCAAAAGTTGTTCCATCTGCAGGGAAACTGGTGGTGATCACATTTTTTGACTGTAATGGAATGATTTACCAGCATGCAGTTCCCCTCACACTACTGTTACAGCAGCATACTACACGTCAGTATTGCTACACTGAGGAAGCACATTGCAAAGAAACGACCAGAGCTTTCTCGGACTGGGTGGCGACTTCATCATGACAATGCACGGCCTCACGTCGCAAATCAAGTCATGCAGTTTCAGGCTCGATTCAACATTACCTGTGTACCACATCCACCTTATAGCCCGATCTTGCACCCTGTGACTTTTTTTATTCCCATCACTAAGGGAAAAGCTTAGGGGTATTCGATTTGAGAACTCTGAAGCAGTGCTCAAGAAAAGTGAGGCGATTCTGAAGGACCTGACAAAGAATGGTCTGCAGCACGTGTTCAAGGACTGGCAGAGACGCTATAAAATGTGCATTGATGTAGGAGGGGACTACTTTGAAAAAGATCATGTAAACATTGAATTGGAGTAAGAAACATCTGTGAAAAAAAATCAGTCTCAGTCTTTGTTGATCAGCCCTCGTATTTTCATGGCAAATAAAATCTATAGCTTAATTTTTATACGAATAGCTTAATTTATACGAAGTCCTCTTAATTCTGAATGACTTTGGATAATTGATAAACCGTAAGAGATGAGAACTACAAAAAAGTGGATATTATTAACACAATTTAACACAATTTTTTGAGTTAACACTTTCCGAAGTATTCCATGTTATTGGTTTATATTTTCAAATTCTTATACAGACTATTCAAAAAACAAGGAGCAGAGCTTTAGTTTTTGTAAGGGGACAAGATAGTCTGAACTCATGGAAATTACATCTTAAGGTGTTAAATTAGCACTGTTCTTAAAGTTCTCAATGGTTTTTCCTGAAATTTTTATTAGTTATTCTATAAATCATGACAATTATTTCAAGTAGTTGTTTGCGTTGATAGCTTACATAGTTCAATCCGTAAAAATTATTTCATTCAGCAGAAAAATAACAAAATTTACTCTTAAAACATGTGAATTCATGTACCTTTTTCTGTTATACTACTTGCTATACAGAAAGAGAAAGGTTTATTAAAGGAGTTGTATCGTATTTCAACTGTTGGGGAGCCGAACTTGTAGTAGTTGCAACCGCACGTATAGTAAACAGTTTCCGGTTGCCTTCGCCCCAAATTTACTTTCAGGTGCCCTTTGCCCCAAGTTTAAAAAAAAATATTAACTTTGTAATTTAACTGTTTTTTTTTAAATATTATATATTTATGTTTGCCTCGGCTGCGTCAGTATTATTGTTAGAGACATGGATGTCTTGGCAGGGTTGCGGTGCGATTTAAGAATGTAGGCTTACACAGATTATAATTTTACTTCACTCCTTTTATTAATGCTTGACACGATTTAAATAACACTTAACTGATATAGAGCAGTGATATTCTTTTATTAATTACATGTTCTTTGTAACACGTAAACTTATTTTTCGTCTCACACGAATACGCATTAAATCTCTCGAGGACGCATCACGCATTCGGTTACAATCACTGTCTGCAGGCAACTGAACTGACTTCAACCGTCTAAACTTGTAAATTTCTGTATTTCAAGTCTCTGATTGGCTAATCCTACCTCAATAGAATACCTACATTTAACTAAAGCATTTTCTGATTGTTGATTGGCTATTTTAAACCTGTCACAAGATTTAAATTATTGTTGCTCCAATAATGACTATTAGCATTTAAAATTTAAAATTCATTATTGCCTCAAGGTTACCTCATTGTTAGCAACTTTTAACTTATTTATCACAGCTCCTACATTATTAAATTACGTAATACATTCACATAACGTTATTGAACATGTTTACAAGAATATAAGCATATGCAATGACTGTTACATACATTTTACAAATTATTACATATACATATTGCTTCAAGGCGGGCTGTTATTGAATTTACATATTATATAATTAGACTGAAATTATTTAAGTGTTAAAAATACTGCCTCATAGGTATTTCTGAGAATTTTAGTTAAGCCAAGAGACGCTCATAAAGGGGATTTTAAGTATTGGCCCGGGCGTAAAATAATACAGTGGTAGTAGGTTTGGCTTTAGTAATAAGAAGGTGTGCATCTAATTCAGAGAGTTACTCTCTCTCTCTGGTACCTTCACCAGTACGTATTACTCGTGTGATATTTTAAGCGCCCAGAGACGGGCTTGTGTAAGATTTCGCGGCTATTGCGAGAGGTCTCGCCGATGAATAATTTAGCGACTCACGGCAAGTTACACTTCCAGTTTCTTTTATTGCAGAAACAGTTATTTCCAACCGTATAACGTCGATAGTACAGATTTTAGCAGGTATAATAATTCAGTAGTTACAATTTCGAGTGCAACGATTCATTATCAGTTTCATTCTTTATCTCCAAACGGTCGGCCACTCACTTCAATAGCTCATTCAGGTTAAATTTTTCATACATCTTAAAGTGGTGTTGTCTTTTTACAGTACATCCACGCATACCCTGAGGAAACATACTCATAGCTCATCCAGTGGAGCAGCCGGCAGCAGAAACAACAGCAAGTATTTGAGACAACGAGGAAAGTTGGCAACTACATTCCTGCTGCAAATGTCTCACCATCATCGCGCTGATATTGCTTCAACCGTGACCCCTTGGAGGGAGAGATGAGTGGAGCGACCCAAAAGTCGTCCTCGTGCTGTAGCGGTTACCATGCTAGCCTCAAATTCCCGAGGACGCAGGTTCAAACCCGGCGGGGCGATGGATTTCTTTTCTGGCGTAAAAATCCTTAGCATGGCTTTCTTCGGAAGGGAAGTAAAGCCGGTGGTCGCGTGTCGTAGATTTACGGCACGTAAAAGAACCTCAAGACTGATAAAGAGGCCTCTGGGCATAATTACCGGTCTTTCACGCCCAATATAGAATGAGACGCTAAGGACTACAGTAGTTAAAGAGCGTCCATAAATAAAACTCAAATTTAATTTTGAGAGACTCAAAAGGCGACTAGAGCCGGATGACGACAGGTGCAACAACGGACGGGGTTCCTAATGTTTCCAGATTTAAAGCCTCCAAAACCGTCCCAGCCCACTCATTGGATTCAAGCCTCCGGGAGGTCCTCGAAGGAACGCCTGCCCGAAAGCACCCAGAGGCGGGTAACCAACCGAGAGGTCCCTGGACGACGACAGGTGCAAGAACGGTCGGGGTTCCTAATTTTTCCAGATTTAAAGCGTCCAACACCGCTCGAGCCTCCGGAGGGGTCCTCGAAGGAACGCCTGCCCGAAAGCACCCAGAGGCGGGTAACCAACCTAGACGTCCCTGGACGACGTCAGAGCAACCCGTCGAAGACCGTCACTAGGTCCTACGACCCAGAAACAGATTACAGGTGCAGGAGAGTCGTGGTAAAAGACCGGGGAAACCATGAAAGGTTAGAGAGGGCAGTCCCCGATGATCGAACACGTAGCCTCCCAAATGGGGCACACGTTACCGCAGCAACACCTCGCTCGATAAGGAGATATGTAACTGTGATTGTAAATTTATCTAGATTAACAAGAAGTATATAAAAGGATGAGTTTTTGCCAGAATAGTGAGTAGAGAAAGCCATGTGAGTGGCACATATAAGATTTTTTTGTAGTTAACATAACAACTTCATTCAATATTCTCTCTCACCGTGGAACGAATGGGCTGACAGCCGCTCAGCATGAAACTCATTTATGGCTTTTAAAAAGACACTGTCAGAGGCGCTTGTTTTGTTACAAGTTATAACGGGACTGCTATGCTTGTTGCATTGTAATGAATGCCAAATTAACCAAACGTCCCTACCACACAGCAGAGACTTTACTCTTGACGGGGAGGCTGTTCAGGGCTAGAGTATAAATATTCACAGTTTAATTCTTCAATAACATGCTATTTTAATGAGTTTGGAATATTGCTGATGGTGTTTATACCTGCTTATTACCTTCTCTTATCACGTATCTAGCAGGTAGAAAATGTATTAAATTCCACTCAAAAATACCATAACGAGATTTCATCATAAATGCATGCTTTGAGTCCCTGATTAAAAACAAATTATAAACCATTTTTACATCTAATTCATCTACTTCATGTTAAACGAAATATCGAGATGTTAATCTTACTGCTAATTTTCTTGTAGGTGCAAGGGGAATTGGTAGGCTTTAAGCGATAGTCAAATATTTTAAGAGCTGGTTGCTATATGGAGTATTTGAGCCAGTGTTTTTAACACTTAAATCATTTTCAGTCAAATTATATAATATATAAATATAATAACAGCCCGCCTTAAAGCAATATGTGTATGTAACAATATATACAAAGTGTATATTACAGTCATTGTAAATGTTTATATTATTGTATATATGTTCAATAATATGTGAATGTATTATGTAATTTAATAATGTAGGAGCTGAGAGAATAATAAGTTAAAAGTTGCTGACAATGAGGTAACAATGAGGTAACCTTGAGGCAATAATGAGTAAGAAAGTTTAATAATGCTACTAGTCATTATTGGAACAATAATGTAAATTTTGTGACAGGTTATAAAATAGCCAATCAACAACCAGAAAAAGATTTAGTTAAATGACGGTATTCTATTGGACTAGGATTAGACAATCAGAGACTTGAAGTACAGAAATTTACAAATTTAGGCGGTTGAAATCAAGTCAGTTGCTTGTAGACAGCGCTCATAACTGGACGCGTTGGTTGTTGACAGTGTTCCTAATCGGACGCAAGTCGCGTCCTCCAGAAATTTAATACGTATTCGTGTGAGACGAAAATAGTTTTACGTGTTAAAAAGTGCAAGTAATTAATTAATAAAAGAATGTTACAGCTCTCTATATCAGTGAAGTGTTATTTAAATTGTGTCAAGAATTAATAAAAAGGAGTGAATTAAAATTATAATCTGTGTGAGCCTACATTCTTCAGTCGCACCACGCCCTGCTAAGACATCCATGTCTCTAACAAAAATACTGAGGCAGCCGAGGCATACATAAATATATAATATTTAAAGAAACAGTCAAATTACAAGTACATATTTTTTAAGCATTTGAGGCAAAGGCCACCAGAAAGCACATTTGGGGCGAAGGCTACCGGAAACCGGGTACTATACGTGCGGTTGCAACGAACTTCAAGTTCGGCTCCCAATAGTTAAAATATAATACAACTCCTTCAATACAATCTACTTCAAATTGACGCCCAAAGCGTGGTACAAATCTACGTAAAGAAAATAACTACTTCAAATTGGCTCCCAAAACGTGGGGCAAATTACAACGTAAAAACAAAAAAATAACAATACAACAAATATAACCTACTTTACGCTCCATTGTCTTTGCATGTCCAGGACATAAAAAAACGAATAATGAATTCCCATTTGAGGAAAGGATATGTATAGGAAAATTCAAACAAATAACAAAGAATATCTATGAAATGGTTCACTCGACTAAAAAAATGTATGACTTAAATTATGTGTTATAAGGAGATCTACATTATTTGTGTACAAATATTTTGTCTATCTCTTATGGTTTACCAGTTATGCAAAAGTCGTTCACAATGAATACTTTTGGAGACATTCCCAGAAAATTCAAGATATACATTTTATTTGTTATGAAAATATCTTAAACATATGATATTTTAATCAAAATCGTTAGAGCCATTTTTGAGAAAATAAAATTTTCGAAAAATGTTCCATGTAAAGGGTAATCTGGAGTGGGGGGATTTTCTTGAAAACCTTCGTGTCGCATCTCTGGAAGATACTGAACCTAAATACCAAGTTTGGTGTTTATCCGACTGTTCGTTTCTGAGTTACTATACGTAGTAGAGAAAGTAAAAAGTTTTAAACAAAAGCTTCTTCGTTTATTAAGGAATTAATAATTTATATCTCAAATTTATACCACAGTTCCATTTAAAATCCTGAAGTTCATCCCTCTCATTCCACTTGGGGCCAACTGGGACGCTACCCCTTGTGCTGTCTGGATGTCCGTTGCCTCCTAAGAGAATAAAAAGACGTCAGCACTTAAATTTATTGATCCATTTGAAAGTTATGGCCAATATTCCATACCTTTGTCTACTCTGTACTAACCGAGCGGGATGCCTCAGGCGATTACGTCCGTAGCCCGCATTCAGGAGCTCCCGGGATCGATCCCCGGCGACCGCCCACTCTGGTTCACGGATTTTTCGTGGTTTCCCCAGGTCGCTGCCGAATGCTGGGGTGGTTCATCTACGATGACTCTCCTTCCTATCATTTCCTGTACCCATCTTCCTTCTCATTTGTTTCACGGTTGTAGGACCAGGCGACGGTGGACGGTGGCTTGCGCTCTTTAAAGGTTTCCTCCCTGGCGTCGCTGCGGTACCGCTCAGTTAGATCTCCACTCAGCATGGGCCTCCGCTCCGGTGGACCCTGGAGGTTGGTTCCGACCCCTTCAGCTACCGTGGTGCGGACGCTGCGGACCCCGAGCACTCGTGCTACTTCTGACGTCACGAGAAGTACGCTGGTCCAAACATTCGAGCCCCTCCCTTTGGGGAATTGTTTGGATTGGGTTGGACTCGGCGGAGCAGTGGTTCCCGAAACCGTTGGGATATTGGGTACGTCTGTATGGGTTTCCATACCGGCGGACGGCTTGCTAGATTGCTGTCGGCCCTACCGAGGTTTTCGGTACTTGCCCTTTCGGGATGACGCGCGTAAGTGGTGGGGGGGCTTTTTAGACTCCAGGTATTGGCTGCATGGGAAATACCCACGGTGGGAGAGCCACTCGGTTGGCGCCACACCCTGGGCTAGGAAGGGCTTTGCTCCGGGTACACCTTCGCTCTTAATTGTCTCTCCTCTCATCCTTCTCTCCCAGGGGCACGTTGGAAGTACAAGGGGCCGACTGATCTGCGTGCAGTGCTCTGCTCGGTTCCGGGGGCCGGTCCGTGATAGGTACCTTTACCTTTACTCTGTATTATGTAACAAGATTAATGCCCACCTATGTGGTGTGGTGATAGTGTGTCTGCTTCACATCAAGAGGGTCCGAGTTCGAATCTCGATTAGGGTAAGCTGTGGTCGAAACTATGAAACCAGGGACTTAAAGTACTTACAACTTTGTAAGTCGCCATTGGGGTATGTCATCTCAATTGAAGAAGTTATTTTGTTGTAGAACTTGTATTGTAGTTCAACTGTTGGGGAGCCGAACTTGAAGTAGTTGCAACCGCACGTATGGTACCCGGTAGCCTTCGTCCCAAATTTTAAAAATATTAACTTTGTAATTTTGACTGCTTCTTTAAATATTATACATGTATGTTTGCCTCGACTGCGTCAGTATTATTGTTAGAGACATGTTTCTCTTTTCAGGGTTGTGGTGCGACTGAAGAATGTAGGCATACACAGATTATAATTTTACTTCACTCCGTTTATTAATGCTTGACACGATTGAAATAACACTTCACTGATATAGACAGCTGTAAGATTCTTTTATTAAATACTTGGACTATTTAAACACGTAAACTATTTTTATCTCACACTGAATACATATTAAATTTCTCGAGGACACATCTCGCGTCAGGAACACTGTCTACAACCAACACGTCCAGTTATGAGCACTGTCTACAAGCAACTGACTTCTAGATTTGTAACTTTTGCTGTATTTCAGTTTCTGATTGGCTATTCCTAATCCAATAGAATATCCTCATTTAACTAAAGCTTTTTCTGGTTGTTGATTGGCTATTTTATAAACTGTCACAAAAATTACATTATTGTTGCTCCAATAATGACTAGTGGCATTTAAAGTTTCAAATTCATTATTGCCTCAAGGTTACCTCATTGTTACCTCATTGTTAGCAACTTTTAACCTATTATTCTCACAGATCCTACATTATTAAATTACGTAATGTATTCACATAACATTATTACACATGGATACAAATATATAATCATTTAAATGTTAAAATACTACCTCACAATACAGTTTGAGATCTCCTTGTGGTTTACCGGAAAAAAATGCGAATCAGTTGGGGAACTTAATGCCGTACCGGCATGTTGCCATGGTAGATCAGTGGTTAGAGCAACCGGGCGGAAACTGGGAGATCCGTGGTTCAAATTCCGGCGTAGACATTGAATTTTTCAGGGGTATGAATGAGTACAGGAAATGAGAGGTAGACATTTCGTAGTAGAACAATAACCACCCCAGTATTCGCTTACCGACCCGGGGAAACCACGAAAAAACCATGGGTGAGAGTGGGCTGTCGCCGGGGATCGAACCTGGGACGTCCTGAATCCTAGTCACACACGTTACCACGGCGCCACCTCACTCGATAATTACACCAGAAAGTTGAAGTAACATTGAAAGCTGAGCAAATTCGCATTATTAAGTATACAAACAGGTCCACAGACATGCTTTCAAATGGATGCTCATCCGCCAGAGAGCGGCTACCATGGGGAACACACTGTTTGCTGGAAGAGTTGACAGGTCCAGGTCCCAGCGGAGGAACTTCCAACTAAACGCACTCTGTGCATCGTGTAAACGTACAGTGTACGTTCTTTCCTTGTGCCTATAATACTCGCCGCACGTGTATAACTGACTTCTAACACCTACAACCGAAATAATGTGGGCATATGAAACTGCACATTACAAGCAGACGCAATTGATTGTAATATACAATGATATGTATTCTTATATGAAATACGAGGGCGAATCGAAAAGTAACGCACAATAATGTTTGTTTTCTGTCTTGGTATTGCAGCTGGAATGTTGCAATTTCATACAGATATAGTTTGAAGTTTTCAGTACAGAGGGTATTTTTGTTTCATGTGTAGCTCTAACGAGAGAAGCAATGATGGCGCGCATGTTACTGTCGTCCACGTGGAGAGCAGAGAGGTGTGGTTCGATATTTGTGAGCCAAAGGGTATAAACCGAGTGATATTCACAGGGGCTTGCGTGGCGTGTATGGGGATGATTGTATGGGCCGTAGCAATGTCTCCAGGTGGTGTGCATTCTTCCTAGAGGGCCGTGTGAACTTTAATGATTCGCCACGCTCCAGGAAGCGGTAATAGCTGCAACCCCGCAGAATGTCAGAGGCATTGAGGCGGCAATCTAAAACGGCCGGCGAATGCAACTGTAAACCTTATGCAACAGTTCAACATTTCCTATGGTGCAGTGTACGATATTGTTCATGACACTTTGAAATTCCGTAAAGTTAGTGCTCGCTGGGTGCATAAGAACCTGACAGACAACCACAAGGGCCGCCGAATAATGACGAGCTTGGATCACCTAGTGCGGTACACCGCAGAAGGGCATGGCTTTCTAAAAGGAATCCTCACTGGTGATGAGTCCTGGGCATACCACTACACGCCGGAAACCAAGCATCAAGTATGGAGTGGAAACATGTTGGTTCCCCAGTGAAGAAAAAATTCAAAGTGACTCAATCTGCTAGGAAAGTGCTTGTGACGGTGTTCTGGAATATGCATGCTGTTGTATTGGTGGACTTTGCGAACACGGGACCACTGTGAATGCTGCAGCCTACATGTAAACTTTGGCAAAGTTGCGTCGTGCCCTTCGTGACAAACGCCACAACATGAATGATGATGTCAAAATTCTTCATGACTCACCCCCATGTTGCTGCTGCTGTTCGTTAGAAAATCACCAAACTTGGTTGTGAGGTGCTCCAGCATCCACTATACGTCCGAAACTTGCACCGTCGGACTTTGATCTGTTTGGTCCGATGAAGAAATTCCTGGCCGGCCAACGCTTTGCGACAGATGCGGAAGTGAAATCAGCTGTGCGCAGATGGCTATACTCCATAGAAATGGACTTCTACGAACAGGGCATATTGAAACTGGTATCACGATGGGAGAAATATATTGAGAAACTTGGTGACTATGTCGAAAAGTAAGTAAAAGGTGTAACTTCATTTCTGATGTTTTTTTTTGTTTCTGTTTTAACTATTAAATTTTTTGTAAAAAAAAATATTATGCGTTATTTTTCGATCCGCCTTAGTACATAATAATTTTAAAAGCATATATAATATTGATGGCAGAAGGAAATATATGTTCGCTGGGAAAAAACAAAACTTTTCTACAAATACAATAGGCAGGTTTTCTCTGAGGCGCCAGCATGTCAGCGGCATAATTGCTTGCAATTACAGAATAGGAGACCAGGACAATGGGACCTAGGATTACATGTGCCAAGGCAAGGTTTTGGCAAGACGTTTTTATCTTGAGAGCGCATCACTTCCCATGTGAACGTTTAAGCTTCAAACTCGTGTAAGAAGGTTAAGTGTGGAAGTTTTTGTAATATTTATCCATCTGAGATTCTCCAGATGTCTCCAAGAACTCAACATTAACTCATTAACTCATAAATAAACCCCTCTCTTGCTATTCCGCCCTGGAGAATCACTTCACCTAAAATAAATTTAGAACTGAACATCATCTCCAAAGAACACACGCATCCCTCAGTTTATCGCCAACTATTTAATTAATTACATGACAGATAAGGAAACTTTTTTTGTCCTGGACATGCAAAGAGAATGGAATGCGCCACATAGCAACCAGCTACTTAAGGATTTGACTATCAGTTAAAGCCTACCATATTCCCCTTGCACCAACAAGAAAATTAGCAATAAGATTAACATCTCGATTAACATGAAGCATAGGGAGAATAAGCGTTTGTAAAAATAGTTTGTACAAGAGTAGAGAAAGTCATGTGAGTGTAACACATCAGATGTTTAGATATGCAGTCGCCATCCAGTTGTTTCTCGCGAAGTCATGGAAAGAGTGTGCAATTATAGCGACTTTCTTTTTAAAGATTTTACTATCCCTTCAGTCAGATGGCGCCGCGGGAGCGTGTGAGGCTTTCATTTGAGAGGTCCCGAGTTCGATTCCATGCGACCGACCACTCTGAACTTCGGTTTTTCGTTTTTTCCCTGGTCGGTTTGCGAATGTTGGGGTGATTTCTCATTTACCATGCTTCCTTTCCCTCATTTACCTCTCATTCCGTTTCCTTGTTATCTTTCAGGCGTACTTCTATGTTTCGTAGTGTGTGGCGGTGGCGGATAAATGGTGCGAATGCTTGCTCCTCGTGGGCACTAGAAGATTGCTTGGTCGATGGGTCATCCGTCGCCCTCTCTAGGCCGTTCCGAAAGTGCGAAGGGTCTTTGAGCATGGAAGTTTTAGGGTCTTCTGCGCGTCTCTGTGGCCTGATAGCCACAATAGATTTATGTAGGTCGTAGTATATATACCTACACCTATCCCTTCAGCCATTTGACACCCCCCTTGTACCTAACTACCCTGTAGAAGTTATGTAAAAAAATCTCTTATGTGATACATTCACATGAATTGCTCTACCCTCTATTGTTTATAGTAGGTGTACAAATTATTCTTACTCACTCTTTTCTATCTTTGCAGAAACAGCTACATTACACATTTCGTTATAGATAGAAAGGGAACAGCGACAGTCAAATGTTTAAGAACTGGACGCTATATGCTGCCCTTTAACTTCCATACTGTTTCCATGACATTGCAAGAAACAACTGAATGTTGAAAGGACTTTTAAGAGCATGACCAACAAATGAACAATTCGAACCTTTCATAAAGAATATCTCAGAAACAGCTTATATCACAAAACACCTATTTGAAGTAAACTTTGTGTTTTAAAGAGATGTATATTTTTTGTGTATTGCGTTTTCGTCTGTCGCTTAACGTTTACTAGATTATACAAAAGTTCTTCTAAATGAAGTAGACTTCAATGGCTATTCAAGAAAATTCAAGATATAGGGGAAAGGTCCCTATATTGAACCACTTGAGCCTAAATAGTAAATAATTATAATTTCAAATCAAAATTTTCAGAAACACAAGCGTTAAAGCGACAAACCATTGCGCTATAAATATCCTCAACACAATTTAAAATTAATACAATTATCAAGTAAATAACATTTAAAAAGTGAGATGGTGTAAATCGGTTCAAATTAGGAACGTGGTCCTTAAATTGAACCACCCGTGTCTTAAAATGAACTACATACTTTTAAGTTTAAAAGTATTTTTATTAATACAAAATACACATATTTTATTGTACATTCACAAAAAATGTGCTATCAGCAACAAAAGTAGTGTCCAAAATTGTAATAAGAATAGCAATTTTCTTGAACATTTTGAATTTTTATATAATGACAATCACTTGGTTTTGGAATAGGTATTATTTGCAAATATAGCTATTACTAATTTTTACTCTCATACAGAAGAGTCCAATTATACACAGTCTTCAAAATAAAACACTTTCTTCTTGGCACTAACTTTTGCACACTTTTGATGAAGCCATATCCTACAACTCACACACTGGATCATGTCCATCATTTCAGACAATTCACATATTCATGTCAGCCACTGTTTTTAACATGATTTTTTTTAACTTAGTATATTATGTGGATATTTATTCACACGATATACTATTCGCAGTTGAGCAATCCTAGAACTGCAACAGGTTTCCTAAATTGGACCAGTTCAATATAGGGTTCAAACAGTGGTTCAATTTACGAGCCACGCCATTTCGGAAGCTTTAGCATTTATGTGACAAGGAGAGACGCTGCTTGAAAAAACGTATGCATGAATATTGTTGCTAAATAAACACTTCATAACATGTAATATACATAGATCATCTCAAACTTGCCTAATTTGACGTATAAGCTTAGCTAGATGAGTCAAATATTACTTATGAAGCACCAAAAACACACAACACTTCATACAACTAAAACCACAGCTCAGAATACAAAGTCAACAACTCCAAGCATTCATAGTTGTACACGCCACGCTTCTGCTAGGATTATGGTGCCATCTGTCGAACAATTTGGAAAATATCGGGGCGGTTCAATTTAAGAGGCGGTTCAAATTAGGGACCTTTCCCCTACATTTTATTTGCTATCTTTAGTAACGCATTTTAATCAAACCATTAGGGCCATTTTTGAGAAAAACAACATTTTCGAAAAACCTTCTATGTAGAGGGTAGTCTGGGGTGGGGAGATTTTCTTGAAAAATCTTCATGTCGCATCTTATGAAGGTACGGAACTTAAATAGAAAGTTTGATGTTAATTCAAACCTTTTCATTTTTGAGTTATGTCGTTCATAGACACACAGATAGACACACATAGACCTTTTCTAATAATCTGATGTGATACACATCACATGACTCTCTCTACCTCTATTTTTATTATTTATATATAAGCTATTCTTAGTAAAACTTATTTTTCTATCGACTGAATTTAATCCAAATAAACATTTGCAGAAATGGATACATTACACATTTCGTTATAGATAAAAGGGAAAAGCGATAGTCAAATGTTTGAGAACTGGACGCTATATGCTGCCGTAAAATTCCATACTGTTTCCATGACATCGCGAGAAACAACTGAAAATCGACGAGACTTCAAAAGAATGACTAGTATTGAACAAATCGAGCCCTTAATAACGGATATCTCAGAAACGACTTATGCCACAGAAAAACTTATTGTAAATAAATTGTGTGTTTTAAATAGATCCACATTAATTATGGTAGGTTTTCGTCTATCGCTTAACGTTTAACAGTTATACAAGATTATACAAAATTCTTTCGAATAAAGAGGATTTCACAGGCTATTCCCAGAAAATTCAAGATATGCATTTTATTTTTCATGTAAATATCTTAATATATGATATTTTAATCAAAATCGTTAGAGTGATTTTTTAAAAAAATCAAATTTTTCGAAAAATGTTCCATATAAAGTGTAGCTGGGGTAGGGGAATTTCTTGAAAATCTTCGTGTCACATCTTTGGAAGCTAATGAACTTAAATACCAAGTTTGATTTTGATTCGACTTTTCATTTTTGAGTTATGGTGTTCAGAGACACAAGGAGATTTTTCTAAAAGTGTTTGTTTTCAATCAAGGGGCTTCAAAACATGTATTTTCGGTGAAATCTCGTTATCGAATTTTTGGATGGAATGTAATACTTCCCCTGCTTACAAAACGTAGTAGAGAAGGTAAAAGTATTTAGAATTTTTGTTAAAAGAAATATTTCCGAAATGGCGTGGTACAAAGCCCTACCAATCCAAGGTTAAGTAAAGGTGAGAAACAATTTTTGCACCCTGTTACCATGGCAAGTTTGCATGATATCGTGTTTCCAGAGCAGTGACCACAAACCCGGCGGACAGGGCATGAAATCCCGGTCGGGTCATGTTACATAGCGAGTTTGTTTTCTTTTCTACCACTTGGCCCGTTCTGGCGAAGACAAATATTTGCCTGATTTATCACGCGAAGTTTGAACCGTAAAACAAAGAAGACGGCAACCGGGACAAAGAAGCAATATGGAATCAGAACAGGATCCGGTTGTCATGGAAACCACAGCACGGGACAGAGCTACAGTATGTTAAAAACCTTTATTGCATAAGATTGATGTGCATAGCATTCTGTATATTTGATTTATATTGGCTACATTTTACCTTCATGATGGTACTTTTGCGAATTTACCCGATGACGTCATAAAGTAGTGCCGCGTAAGAAGGAAGAATAGGTGCAAGATGTTACACTGGCTTTTATTTACGTAGTCTTCGTAGCTTTGGGAGGCATTCTACTGGCCTTCACAGGTGAGTATGTATTGCTTACGTTTTGAACGGCTCGTAAGTAGCCACATGTTTAACCCATGAATGCATGAAGTTAATTAGGAATTTTCTTTTAACTTTTGAAATTAATTTATACTTCTAATACATAAAAATCTGTGTTACATCACATGACTTTCATCTACTCTTTTACAAACTGTTTTTACAAAAACTTATTCTCCATCTATTTCATATTAATCGAGGAAAAATTTGAAGAAATGATCTTTTGACATGCCAAGAGAATTACATTTTACACATAGCGACCAGTTCTAAAAATATTTGACTATCGCATAAGACCTACTATGTTCTCCTTGTTTTGTATTTGCAAAAAATGTATGACATAAAGTGTGTATGTTAACGCGATCTACATTTTTTGTGTAGTAAAATTTTGTCTATCTCATATGGTTCACCAGTTATGCAAAAGTCGTTCACAATGAAGAATACTTTTGGAGACATTCCCAAAAAATTCAAGATATGCATTTTATTTGTCATAAAAGCATCCTAAATATATAATATTTTAATCAAAGTTGTTAGACCATTTCTGAGAAAATTAAAATTTTCGAAAAATGTTCCATGTAAAGGGTACTCGGGGGGTGGGGAATTTTCTTGAAAACCTTCGTGTCGCATCTCTGGAAGATACTGAACATAAATACCAAGTTTGGTGTTTATCCGACTGTTCCTTTTATGAGTTATGCTGTTCACAGATACACACACATATACACAGACATGTTTACAAAAATGCTTTTTTACTTTCTCTACTACGTATAGTAAGTAGGGGAAGTACTGTATTCCACCCAAAAATTCGATACCGAGATTTCACCGAAAATACATGTTTTGAGACCTCCTGAATCCAAAAAAAGCATTTTTGGAAACATGTCCGTGTGTGTGTCTGTGTGTGTGTGTCTGTGTGTGTGTCTGTGTGTGTGTCTGTGAACAGCATAACTCAAAAACGAACAGTCGGATAAACACCAAACTTGGTATTTAGGTTCAGTATCTTCCAGAGATGCGACACGAAGGTTTTCAAGAAAATTCCCCCACCCCAGACTACCCTTTACATGGAAGATTTTTCGAAAATTTTAATTTTCTCAAAAATGGCTCTAACGATTTTGATTAAAATATCATATGTTTAAGATAACGTCATGAGAAATGAAATGTATATCTCGAATTGTCTGGGAATGTCTCCAAAAGTATTCTTCATTGTGAACGACTTTTCCATAACTGGTAAACCATAAGAGATAGACAAAATTTTACTACACAAAAAATGTAGATCTCGTTAAAATACACAACTTATGTCATACACATTTCTTTTGTTGAGTGAACCGTTTTCGAGATATTGCTTGTTATTCCCTTAAATTTTCCAATACTTATACTTTTTCTCAAATTCGTTATTCATTTTTTTATGTCCTGGACTTGCAAAGAGAATGGAATGCGCCGCATAGCAACCAGCGTTAAAATATTTGACCATCGCTTAAAAGCTACCATATTCCCCTTGCATCTACAAGAAAATTAGCAATAAGAAAGACATCTCGATATTTCGATTAACATGAAACATATGGAGAATTAGCGTTTGTAAAAATAGTTTGTACAAGAGTAGAGAAAGTCATGTGAGTGTAACACATCAGATTTTTTTTTATTCAGGGAGTCCCAAAACATACATTTCCGGTGAAATCTCGGTATCGAATTTTTGGGTGGTATACAATACTTCCCCTACTTACTATACGTTGTAGAGAAAGTAAAAACCATCGACAAGAAACTGGACTCGAACCACCAGCGAGCGCATTTAAACGTACATATGCCTTTAAGTGCTCGTACCGTAACACTAGTAACATTTCGCTGGCGGTGTTGTATCTCAACATGTGCATATTGATGTTAGAAATTTAGCCACTACCTTATAATTCTAATTTTCTCAGCAATTAAAGACTTATAAATGATTAACCTACCTCTTGTGTGTAACCGTGTACTGTCTCCCAGCCATCTTGTGAGCACGTGTTTCTAAATCATAGTTTTTGAACCAAATCCGCTGGAAACACTTAAAGTCAAGTTAGCTACTTTCTTCCTGAAGTTAATGAGACCAAGATGGAATACATAACTCCATTTAAACACCCCAAAATTAAGCTTTTCTTGCGTCCGTTTTAACGGACGCTATGCACTAATGGTTTAAGAGAGTGGGGGGAATGCACAAAGTGCAGAAGTGTGGCAAATAAGGTACTTCATATAGGTATGATTACACCATGCCGATTGATGTTATCATTGTTGTTGCTGTTTTATCTATTATTGCATTCGTTTCTTTGTTCTATTCCTTATTACTTTCACCACCACTTCAGTGAAGTAAGTAAAGGAAGTGTTGTATTCTACCCTAAATTCCGATATAGAAATTTCACCTGAAATACGCCTTTTGAAGTCTTCTGGATAAAAAAATATTAAGAATGGTTTGCTGTGCGTATGTTATTGGCCATGGAATGCGATCTCAACCAAAGAGGTGTCGATTTTAGGTCCCGGATATAGGGCCGGTGTCGCTCAGCATCTTGCGAAAAATAAGGAGCTACGATAGGCCGCGGAGGCCAACTTTCTGGCTGGGGAATGCGTGATACTGGCCACATCACCTCCCCGTATCGTCTGGATGATCGCCCACCTCTGCCGCGTCTAAGTGGGCGTGAGGCCGATGGTCGGGTTGGCAGGTCAAGGTCCTTCATAGACTGTAGCACCATCATCACCATCAACCAAGGATGCCATAGACGGTTTTTCAAGAAAATTCCCCCACTCGAAACTACCGTTTACTCGGAAATTGTTTCGTTATTTTTTTATTTTTTCCAAAATGGCTCTAACAGTTTTGATTAAAATAAAATATGCTTAAGATATTTGCCTGAAATATAAGATGCATGCACTTAATTTTTTTGGCAATAGGAAGGCCTCTTCATTCAGAATGAATTTTCTATAATTTTGTATAACTGAAAACCATAAGAGAGAGAGAGAGAGAGAAACTTCCTACACAAAAATGTAGATCTCATCTCGAGCTTGCAGTAGCGTGTTATTTTACGTTCAAAGTTCAAGATTATTCATATATAAATATACAGAATGTTTCAAAAACAGAGCTCCGAGGACGCGGACAGGAAAATAGCCGCGCAGGCGGTTCGGAGTCTTTTGGCTCACTTTGTATTGTAACTTAGATTATGTTTAAACAGAGTTAGGAGTTAGTTCTTTCTTAGTAAAATTTGAAAACGTTCGCTGTATGAACACTGTATATATTAGCATTAGAGTTGAGTATCAAGAAACGCATCATACTCGAATACAGGCACACCTGAATCTAAGTACATAGATACATTTTTTACACTTTTCATACACAATCTTTTTTACTTTCTCTACTACGTATAGTAAGTAGGGGAAGTATTGTATTCCACTCAAAAATTCGATACCGAGATTTCACCGGAAATACATGTTTTGAGAGTCCCTGAATCCAAAAAAAGCATTTTTGGAAACATGTCCGTGTGTGTGTCTGTGAACAGCATAACTCAGAAACGAACAGTCGGATAAACACCAAACTTGGTATTTAGGTTCAGTATCTTCCAGAGATGCGACACGAAGGTTTCCAACAAAATCCCCCCACCCCAGACTACCCTTTACATGGAACATTTTTCGAAAAATGGCTCAAACGATTTTGATTAAAATATCATATGTTTAAGATATTTTCATGACAAATAAAATGTATATCTTGAATTTCCTGGGAATGTCTCCAAAAGTATTCTTCATTGTGAACGACTTTTGCAGAACTGGTAAACCATAAGAGATAGAAAAAATTTTCCTACACAAAAAATGTAGATCGCGTTAAAATACGCAATTTATGTCATATACATTTGTTTTGTTGAGTGAACCATTTTCGAGATATTGCTTGTTATTCCCTTAAATTTGTCAATACTTATTTTCTCAAATGGGAATTCGTTATTCATTCTTTTTCTTGGATATGCAAAGAGTATTAATCTGTGGTAAAGGGAATGGTGCTGCACCTAGCAACCAGCTATTAAGAGATATGTATATGCTTAAAGGCTACTGTATTACTGTATTTCTATATTGCCCTTGTAAATATATATTCCCCTTACATCTACAAGAAAATTAGCAATAAGATAGAGTCTGCAAATGTTTATCTCGATTAACATGAAGTAGATGGAGAATAAACGTTTGTAAAAATAGTTAGTACAAGAGTAGAGAAAGTCATGTGAGTGTAACACATCAGATTTTTTTTTACAATATTTAGCTTATAAAACTTAACCTATTGTACAAATTTTCTTGCCAGCTCTACTACTCCTTTTGCCTGGCATCCTGGCCTTCTGGCTCATCTGACCATCCCTTGCCGCCTTTTATCCCTATTGGCCATCCACTTTCTCCTCCGTTTGCCCTTCTGCCTTTCTTATCTCTCTACTTTTCTAATCCATTTCTCTTTTACTTTCTTTAGAAACTCCCCCATACTCTTATTTTTCTTTTCTTCTTTTCTTGTTAACATTATAATTGCTACTATTTTTCCATCCATTTTTTCACATTTATTCTCCCATAGTTCTCTTCTCCATTCTGCCAATTCTTTACATTCTATCATGTAATGCTCTGCGCTTTCACTACCTCCGCAAAATTCACAAATTCCCTTTTTCCTACCTCTTAGCCCTCTCAGATACAATGATCCTGTTCTCATCCATGCAAATGCTTCTTTTTCTGTTCTATTACAATGATCCACATAACCTGCTCTTCCCATTTCCTTTATACTAATCTATAAAAGCCTAATGACCTTTTATTCTCTAAGCTTCCCCAAATCTCTTGTCTTTCTATGTCCTCCACTGTGTTTCTTACTGTTATCCAGAAGCCATTGCTATTTCTTTCACCTGCTCTCCAAATATCTCCCATTCCTATCTTCTCCGTAATTTTTTCTACCCCTGTCCACCAGCTATTTTGTTCTTATTACTTTTTTGTTGTTCCTTGCAAATCTTTAAAATTTCCCGTCATCTTTTCTCATGCATCTACACCAAAATTTCAATATCCTTTCTAGTTTTACTCCCTTTCTTCTTGTTCTTCCTAATTCCACTAATGCTACTTCCCCTGGTGCTGATCCTGGTAACCCCAATAGCTCTTTACAAAACATACTATACCTCTGATCTATTTCTTGTTTAGTTCGGATCATCCCCAAATTTCCACTGCACATAACATTCTTGCATCTACCATTCTTTCTATCCATTTGGTTGGCATTTCTAATTTCTATTTGCACACCCTTACTTGCATCATTACCGCCTTTTCTTTAGCCATAACCTTCCTATTATGCGCTCCCCATTCACCATTACTGCTCATTCTTACCCCTGGATAAGCACACTCCTTGACAACTTCTAACTTTAAAGTTTCCATCTGCCATTTTTATTGTTTTTACTTTCTCTACTACGTATAGTAAGTAGGGGAAGTATTGTATTCCAACCAAAAATTCGATACCAAGATTTCACCGGAAATACATGTTTTAAGAGCCCCTGAATCCAAAAAAAGCATTTTTGGAAACATGTCTGTGTGTGTGTCTGTGAACAGCATAACTCAGAAACGAACAGTCGAATAAACACCAAACTTGGTATTTAGGTTCAGTATCTTCCAGAGATGCGACACGAAGGTTTTCAAGAAAATCCCCCCACCCCAGACTACCCTTTACATGGAACATTATTCGAAAATTTTAATCATATCTTTAATATATTATCATGACAAATGAAATGTATACCTCGAATTTTCTGGGAGTGTCTCCAAAAGTAGTCTTCATTGTGAACGACGTTTGCATAACTGGTAAACCATCAGAGATAGACAAAATTTTACTATACAAAAAATGTAGATCGTGTTAAAATATTCAATTTATGTCATATACATTTTTTGTTGAGTGAACCATTTTCGAGATATTGCTTGTTATTCCCTTAAATTTTCCGATACTTATACTTTTTCTCAAATTCGTTATTCATTTTTTTTTGTCCTGGTAATGCAAAGAGAATGGAATACTCCACATAGTAACCAGCTCTTAAAATATTTGACTATCGCTTAAAGCCTACGAATTCCCCTTGCGTCTACAAGAAAATTAGCAATAAGATTAACATCTCGATTAACATGAAGCATATGGAGAATAAGCGTTTGTAAGAATAGTTTGTACAAGAGTAGGGAAAGTCATGTGAGTGTAACTTATCGGATTTTTACTCTCTCTACTACGTATAGTAAGTAGGGGAAGTATTGTATTCCACCCAAAAATTCGATACCGAGATTTCACCGGAAAAGCATTTTTGGAAACATGTCCGTGTGTGTGTCTGTGTGTGTGTGTCTGTGTGTCTGTGTGACTGTGAACAGCATAACTCAGAAACGCACAGTCGGATAAACACCAAACGTGGTATTTAGGTTCAGTATCTTCCAGAAATGCGACACGAAGGTTTTCAAGAAAATCCCCCCACCCCAGATTATCCTTTACATGAAACATTTTTCGAAAATTTTAAATTTCTCAAAAATTGCTCTAACGATTTTGGTTTAAATAGCATATGTTTAAGATATTTTCATGACAAATTAAATGTATATCTCGAATTTTCTGGGAATGTCTCCAAAAGTCTTCTTCATTGTGAACGACTTTTGCATAACTGGTAAACCATAAGAGATAGACAAACTTTTACAAGACAAAAAATGCCGATCGCGTTAAAATACACAATTTATGTCATATACATTTTTGTTGTTAAGTGAACCATTTTCGAGATATTGCTTGTTATTCCCTTAAATTTTCCAATACTTATACTTTTTCTCAAATTCGTTATTCATTTTTTTTGTCCTGGTAATGCAAAGAGCAAGAAGCTCTTAAAACATGTGACTGTCGCTTAAAGCCTAGCAATTCCCCTTGCACCTACAAGAAAATTAGCAATAAGATTAACATCTCGATTAACAGGAAGCACATGGAAAATAAGCGTTTGTAAGAATAGTTTGTACAGGAGTAGGGAAAGTCATGTGAGTGTAATACATCAGATTTTTTAAATTTATTTCCTCTTTTAAATACCATAACTTTTGATTTATTTATATTTACTTTAATTCTTAGCAGAATTCATGTATTTTGTTGATTGCTTTCTGCAACCCAATCACCGTTATCACCCCCCATAAGATCATCTGCGTGTAATAAACCTCTCTATTTACTATTATGGGGCAGTGTGCATTTCTTTCTTTCACTCTTTCTAATATGTCATCTATAAATACATCAAATAATATAGGGCTCAATTTGCATCCTTGTGAATCTAAATATTCAATGCAGCATCTATGAAAACGCAAATTAAAAGGCGATCTCTGCGGTTACAGCTAACACACCCGTTTTTGGAAAACTGGTCAAGTTTCCTCGCGGTCATTCCCTCGTTAAACGAGAGGGCGTAAGAGAGGACCATGACTCACATGTTCCCGCCTCTCAGCAGAAGCTAAATGAACATAATTGCCACCTGAAAATAAAATTAAGGTCTTTTAAACGTAGCCTGTACTGATTTGAAAATACACTTGGTGTGGCTCATGGTGATTGTTCCATATGCGAACCTTCAGGCAATGGCCAGGATAACGTGGCGAGAGATATACTCATGCCACATGTGGAAGCCTCCCTCCTAGGTATGATCGAACCAGGCTGGATTCAATAAAGTATACTGCATTCAGTATTAGGTTGATTCGCGCCAAAACAAACGCATGTGACCAGTGCACCGTGGTACAACACTGTAGCAATGCGTGCAGGAAAGTAGTACCATGCTAATAATCTAACTTTTAGAATGAATTTAATCCTTAAATGGTAGAATATTCTATACAAATTCCTGAAAGTCTAATTAACGCTAATTTTTACTGTTAAACAGAACTACAAGTCCCAACATGCAATTCATATAAGTATAGGGTCTTTCAACAAGAGTATCCTATCTTTGAACTTAAATAAAATACGTTCTATAAATGATAGAGGTTTATTTCTTTTTTTTATTTTGGAACATAATTAATGGCATTACGTGTGGAAGAGAACAACAGTTAAGTGACCGCCGCGACTTCGTTGGGTTGCGTGTATACGGTTGACCTAATTTTCAATGACAGAAGAACGTAAATTAGGTCCAACTTCACGAATAACACGTGATGTTATTCATAAGATCATTTACTGTTTCTGGCTTCAACCCCACAAGAAGTACCTAATCCAACGGCGTTAAATCACATGACCTCGGGGGCCAGTTAACATCACCACCACGGGAAATGATGAAACCTCTGAACTTCTCCTTTAGAAGATCGATTGTTTCGAGAGCAGCATGACATGTGACACCATCTTGCTAGAACCAGATGTTTCTGAGATCCATACCATCCAACTCAGACCAAAAATATTCCCTTATAAGAGCCCGGTATCTTTCTCCATTGACAGTTAGAGCTTCTCCATCTTCATCTTGGAAAAATATGGACCAATGATTCCACCATAGCAAAATCCACACCACAGAGTAACCTTTTGGGGATAAAGTAGTCGTTTTTGAATCTGCTTTGGAGTGATTACTCCAATGGCAGTAATTTTATTTGTTAACACAACCATCCATCCAAAAGTGAGCTCCGCTGCTGAAGATGATTTTTCGACAAAAATCCAGGTCAGCTTCCAATTGTTCCATAGTCGAGTCAGCGAATACACGGCGCAACCTATGGTCGTTGGGCTTTAGTTCTTGAATTAACACTATTTTGTAAGCCTGAAACTTCAAGTCCAGATGCAGAGTTCGCCAAGTTGTGGTCGGCGAAAACCCCAATTCTTGCGCTCGACGAGCAATTGATTTGTTTGCGTTCTCGCGTACACACTCACGAACGGTGCCTATGTTTTCTTTGGAGCGCTTACGTCGATTACGTACTGGCGTTCTTTGATCACTGACAGAACCAATTCTTTCAAATTTATCGATCAAATCGTTCTCTCGCAGGGAACGATTATGCACACCGTAAACTTCACGCAATACACGGAAGGTTTGCGAACAGGTGATCCATTTTGATAATAATTTTTCACAATTTTTACGCGTTGCTGAAAGCTGTAACGTTCCATGGCTATTTGTCAATAACAACTGTAACCACACGAAAACAATGACTGCTGTAACTCAATAACAACGACAGCTATCACATGTTAAAGATAGGACACTCTTGTTGAAAGACCCTTTACCTGAATCCGGGTATGCGCAGAATATTGTTTGTAGCCAGAAACCAGCAGTTTCTGTTAGTATCATGGCGGACGGTGATTTGATCTTGCCTTTTCGTCGACTTACGTAAAGCTTAAGGGGGCAAACCATGTCTAGTGGTGGAAAAACAATAGTGTTGGAAGTTTATTTGTTAGTTATGTGAGAAATATCTAACACTTCCCGTGAAAGAACTGGTGAAATTAACTTCCGAGTTCACCGGTGTTTCGAGTACAAGCATAAACAGTGCTCGTGAAGAAAAATCTGAAATGGGAAAGTGGTCACACCCGGAAAAAACAGAAAACGTGTGAAATGCGCGATGCAAGAATGGGACAAGAATTCAATTCACGTAACAATATACAGTTTCTTTCTTAAAAATGAGCCGCCAACAGTTGATAAAGTGCCCCTTCTAGAGAACGAATAAATGTAAGATATCGCATACCTGTTACTTTCTTTTTCGCTCGTTTCTTTTAGAATTAACCATTGTTATATGTGCAACAATGGTTTATTTGGTTGCAATTATCAACCTTATCAACCCTAACAGAATATACTAGTAACCGTTGAAGTTGTCGGATCATGTTCTTTTTGCATTTTGTGTCGCGGTACTCGTCACATGGTTGAGATAGTATGACTATTTCTGGCGCGAATGGCGGAAGGATACGTTATAACGGTGCGCTGGTTACCTTGGGTTTGTTTTGGTGTGGATCAACTTAAGAGTGAATATAGTTTAGGAGAGAAATCCTTCGGTGCCGGTCATCGAATCTCCCACCTATAAGTAAACCACTTAACGCTTTACGACACTCAAATCCTTTACAAGATAAAGACTGAGGCAGTATTTTTAACACTTAAATGATTTCAGTCTAATTATATAATATACTTAAATAACAGCCCAACTTAAAGCAAAATGTATATGTAACTATATATAAAAAGTGTATATTACAGTCATTGTAAAAGTTTATATTATTGTATCCATGTTTAATAACGTTATGTGAATGTATTACGTAATTTAATAATGTAGGAGCTGTGAGAAATAGTTCAAAAGTTGCTAACAATGAGGTAACCTTTAGGTAATAATGAGTTTGAAAGTTTAAATGCTACTAGTCATTATTGGAGCAACAATAATGTAAATTTTGAGACAGTTTAAAAATAGACAATCAACAACAAGAAAAAGCTTTAGTTAAATGAAGGTATTCTATTGGATTAGGAATAGCCAATCACAGACTTGAAATACAGAAATTTACAAGTTTAGACGCTAGAAATCAATTCAGTTGCCTGCAAACAGTGTTCCTAACCGGACGCAAAAAGTGCCTTCGAAAAGTATAATACGTATTTGTGTTAGACGAAAATAGTTTACGTGTTAAAAAGTGCAAGTATTTAATAAAAACATCTCACAGCTCTCTCTCTATATATCAGTGAAATGTTATTTAAATCGTATCAAGTATTAATAAATGGAGTGAAGTAAAATTATAATCTGTGTAAGCCTACATTCTTAGTTGCACCACAACCCTGCCAAGAGAAACATGTCTCTAACAATAATAATGACGCAGCCGAGGCAAACATAAATATGTAATACTTAAAGGAACAGTCAAATTACAAAGTTAATATTTTTTTTAAACTTGGGGCAAAGGCCACCTCAAAGTACATTTGGGGCGAAGGCTACCGGAAACTGTTTACTATACGTGCGGTTGCAACTACTACAGGTGTTCGGCTCTCCAAAAGTTGAACTGTAATAAAACTCTTTCAATACGACCTACTTAAAAATTGACGACTAAAGCGTGGTGCAAATAACGTAAAGATACTATCTACTTCAAATTGGCTTTCATATGTTGGAGCCAACATAACTTCTTCAAGACGATAGTAATAATAATGATTTTTAAAACAATAGTTTTAAGTATTTGGCTCCGACGTGTCGACACTAAACTATCAGCTAAAAAGAAAATTATTGGTAACAGAAATGGATTATTGGAGGAGACCTAAAAGAGAAAAGATTAGAAATGGAATTATAAAAGAAAATATGAATGGTCAACTTTCAATTTTAGATTTTATTCAAAAGAAACAGTTAGAATTGTATGGGCATCCTAAAAAAAATGATAGATGAAAGATTACCCAAAAGAATAATGGAGTGGATGCCACCGGGAAGGATGAGAAAAGTAAGACCGCATTGCACCTGGTTTCAAGAAGCTAGAGGGGCAATGATGGATTAGGAAATTGAGGAATGGAGAAAGCTGATAAGAAGCTATTAGAAACTGCAGTCTTGGGTGCCGGAAAAATGTTTCTAGATTGTAAAACCGGAAATATATACAGGCTGGAGCATTTAAGTTCAGACTGTACAGCATCTCCAAAACTAAGTGTTGTAGAAAGAAATGTGTTTAATAGAAGTTGCTTGATATTATGGGTAAAAGTAAATGCCATTAGCAATTTAATTTTTACTTTCTCTACTACGTATAGTAAGTAGGGGAAGTATTGTATTCCACCCAAAAATTCGATACCGAGATTTCACCGGAAATATATGTTTGAGACCCCCTGAATAAAAAACAAAAGCATTTTTGGAAACATGCCCGTCTGTGTGTGTGTGTGTGTGTGTGTGTGTGAACAGCATAAATCAGAAACGAACAGTCCGATAAACACCAAACTTGGTATTTAGGTTCAGTATCTTCCAGAGATACGACACGAAGGTTTTCAAGAAAATCCCCCCACCCCAGATTACCCTTTACATGGAACATTTTTCGAAAATTTTAATTTTCTCAAAAATGGCTCTAACGATTTTGATTAAAATATCATATGTTTAAGACATTTTCATGACAAATGAAATGTATATCTCTAATTTACTGGGAATGTATCCAAAAGTATTCTTCGTTGTGAACGACTTTTGCATAACTGGTAAACCATAAGAGATAGACAAAATTTTACTAAACAAAAAATGTAGATCGCGTTAAAATATACAATTTATGTCATATATATTCAGTGAACCATTTTCGAGATATTGCTGGTTATTCCCTTAAATTTTCCAATACTTATAATTATTCTCAAAAGGGAATGCGTTATTCATTTTTTTTTATGTCCTGGACATGCAAAGAGAATGGAATGCTCCGCATAGCAATCAGCTCTTAAAAGATTTGACTATCGCTTAAAGCTTACCACATTCCCCTTGCACCTATAAGAAAATTAGCAATAAGATTAACATCTCGATATCTCGATTAACATGAAGCATATGGAGAATAAGCGTTTGAAAAATAGTTTTACAAGAGTAGAGAAAGTCATGTGAGTGTAACACATCAGATGTTTTTTTAAATGTGAATCTACATTTTTGTGTTCTTTTCTCACTCCTCATAAAAACTAAACAACATTTGTATAATGCACTTTGCAATTGTTCCTACACCAACGTAAATAACAAAAATTCTGAACGGATGTCTACGAAGATCGCAATGAATGGACGGACCACCATGGATGGTCATTTGAAGGTCAGGTTACGTTTCGTAATTAGGAACTAACATTTTTTGTTTCCTTATTCCGCATCACAAAATAAACAGCTTATATAAACCATTTTCTTACGAAAAAACAACTACAGAATGTAGGTTTCCATTTAAAAAAAATTAAACTGACACATAAATGACCATCACAACGTCCTCCAAATATAACACGACTAAAGGCATTTACTTTCCCCCACGATATCATGCAACTTTTATTAAAGGCATTTCTTACTACAACGCTTAGTTTTGGAGATATTGTACGGTCTCGACTTAAATGGTCTATCCTCTGTGTGTGTGTGTGTGTTTGTTTGTGTGTGTGTGTGTGTGTGTGTGTGTACATGATAAAACAGCCAATCATTATTATTTTTTTCCACCCAATATTTCTATTACCGTCTGTTTTACTCGTTGTTCCTATGTTTTACTCCCACATATACACATTTACAAACACCCATATCCGAGCCGAGTTTCGAACCCGCAATCCTCTGCGCCACCAAAACACCACAGTCACGAACTTTAACAGCGTGGAAATGGGCACCGGCATAGGCTCATTTGACTGCAGTCCTCGGCATTTGAACTAGCGAACCTCCGCACAGAAGCAATGGCTTGCCGCGTTTTCCGTGGCGACAAGCGGTATGCTTTTGCTTTCGGATAAACGGCAACACTCCCTTCTTAGTTTCATTTCGCGAACAGATAAGACGGATACTCCTAAATCTTAAAATACAGTCCAATGTTTGCCAAAGTATGTCTTATATTTACTGCATTTGAAACGTTTGTGTGCCAATACATCAGCCTGCAAAGCAAAATAGCGGTTTTATTGCGGTCAACTTTCGGCGCTGTCTTTGAGTCCAACTTTGGTTGAGAACAGCGTAAGGATAATTCGGGTAGGTGACGTGGAATGCTCCAAACGTAGGTCTTCATGTTCCTCCAGGTGCTGACTGGTCACTGGTACTTAACACCAGCACTAAATTTATGCTTGTTGAACAGGTTTGTATTTTGAAAATGTCGCGTGTTGAGCCGCGTGCCAATAGGATACAGCCTGAGTGATCAATCTACTATGAATATAAAACGTGGCGTAAGGAGGGATGTTAGGGATTAGAAATGAGGAAGTTTTTAGCACTGCATGTAAACCTAAACCTATTACGGCTGCATAACCTCTGGGAGGAAGGGATAATGCGAGATAGCACGATCCCATAGCGGGATCGTATTAACTCGCATATCCCTAACGTTTCCAGATTGGGACCGCCCCTCGAAGCACATCTATCACAGACAGAGTAAGATGGCGCCGCGATAACGTGTACGACTCACATTGGAGGTCCCGAGTTCAATTCCCGGTTCTCGCACGCTCTGAACCATGGATGTTTAGTGGTTTCGCTGGTTCGGCAGGCGAATGCTGGGGTGGTTCTTCTTCTACCATGGCTTTCTTGTCCCTCGTTTCCGGTACCGTTCCTTGTGTTCTGTTTTAGGGTTGTAGGACTAGGGACGGTGTTCGGCGTATTCGGTTGGGCGGTGAAGGTGCGCTCTGTAGAGGTTTCGTTGCAGAACTGCTTAGCTAGGACCCGCCTCTGGGTGCTCTTAGGCGGGCGCACCTTCGGGGGACACACGGAGGTTAAGAGCTTTTGGGTGGGCCCGGGCTGTGTAGGAAGTTCCATCAGGAAACGTTAGGGACCTCGTCCATGTTTGCGGCTATCGTCATCCGGATCTAGTCGCCCTTGTGTCTCTCTCCTCATCTCTCCCTCCCAGGGCTCACGGTAGAAGCAAAAAGGACCGTTGCGGAAAACTTGCGGTGCTTACGTTTTATATCCACTGCATAGTCCGCACATTACCGTCCACCCCGCCCGACCCTGCCATCCTAAAGTACGAAGACCGAAATGAGGAACAGGAAATTTTGTGGTATTATATAACCTATGCCAGTATTCGCCTACCGACCTGAGAAAACCACGAAAAGCGTCCACATTAGCGTGGCCGGTCTAATGGAAATAGAACCCAATGCCAGCCTCAGAGGTTACAGCCTGAGCTCGGATTTAAGCAGGTAATGAATTTAACATTCTACTTAAAAAGAAGCTCTTAAATCCAAATATCCCATAAATCATTACTCAACTTTCCTCACGTTATAATAGGTAATTTAATGCTTCAATTCCAAAAAGCATGCCAGTGTTTGAAGAAGTGCTGAGCTTCTGCGTTTGCAACATATGATCTCACAGCCTTTGCTATTTTGCTGTGCTTGAAACTATGTAAGTTATGTTATGCTTAAATAAGATTTATTGTAGAGATAATACATATTCTAAGGCTTCGTAACTATTACAGACTCATTGCAGCTAAGGATACAGGACAACCTAGGATCGAGTTTACTGTGCATCGAGTAGGGTGGAGTGAGGTGGCGCATTGGAATGTTGTTTACCTGTGAGACCGTGTACAATGTACTTCGTGACTAGAGGTACACTCGCTTCCATTTATACCATTACCGCAGTTTGGGAAGCATTTTACTGCCCTTCACAGCTAGAATATGTATCTATAGTAAGGAGGAGGTGCGAGTATGGTTTGCATTTACGCGCATCCAGTGGCGTACTGTTTTACGTATTTCACTTATAATAACCATGTTTAAATATATAACTAAATAAAAACCTGTATTGCAAATTATCTCCAAGAAAAAATATTTTTAATGGCGACATAATCACTCGTTGCCCTTTGCGAACACTGAAGTATAGGAACATTTGCGTTTAAAACCAGAGTTCTTCTAAGCGATTCAGTGCCTTGGCGGCTAAATCGGGTATTGGACAAGAATAGAGATTGGACAGATTATTAAAATAATGTCTAATAGCGGGTGTTTCAGAAATACTTTTACAAACTTCGGGTATGCGTTCCTCACACCAAAAGAAGGAAAAAAGTTCATATGAACATATGTTCCATAATCCTTGGTTTTCGCGTTATTCCTGTCACAATGAAAGTGTGAGTTCAACGGCCTTCGGGGTCCAACCTCAAAACTTCATTTCTCTATGCATTCATAGAAGGCGTTGACCCATTGTACTACATAGGTAGATGGCGAAGTGTTGCCATGGAGACTTGTTTACGGTTGTCACTTGTCATTAGTCTGTCTGCAAAGTTTCAATTGTGTAC
This sequence comes from Deroplatys truncata, assembly GCA_030765065.1. Taxonomy (NCBI): domain Eukaryota; kingdom Metazoa; phylum Arthropoda; class Insecta; order Mantodea; family Mantidae; genus Deroplatys; species Deroplatys truncata. The sequence goes on from CM060981.1 coordinate 45,133,628, forward strand.
ATGTAGTGAGTTAACTGCACGTGTTTCGTTCCACCATGGCTGGATATTCATTTCGTGAACAGGCAGACATGATTTTTATGTATGGTCGCGCGAATGGTAATGGACGGCTCTATCAGATGGAGTTTCCAGACCGAAGACAACCGAGTCATCCAACCTTTGTCGCTGTTTATCGTCGCCTTGCTGATAAATGTGATAAATGCCTGTCTCCGGCACATTTTAGTCGCCTTATTCGAGATGCACTGGTATCTACCATGACCGATGGATAGGCAGAGGAGGACCAGTTCCATGGCCTGCACGTTCTCCCGACCTCAATCCTGTGGATTTTACCTCTGGGGGCATCTTAAATCATTGGTTTATGGAGCAGCCATCCCGGATGCAGAAACGCTTCATCGACGTGTCATGGAAGCCTGCGAGACCATTCGACACCATCCCAGAGTTTTTGACAGGGTACGACATTCCATGATTCGACGAGTACAGGCATGCATAGAAGCAAGAGGAGGACATTTCAAGCATTTATTATGAGTTTTGTGTGTTATAAGTGTACCATTGTGTTGAGCACCTCCTAACGAGAAATCAAAGGATTATGGGACATATGTTCATATGAACTTTTTTCCTTCTTGTGGTGTAAGGAACCCATACCCGATGTTTGTAAAAGTATTTCTAAAACAGTATATGTGTCCTCTTTGAGAGTAAACAATATAATATATTTCAGTTTTATATTATGTTGTCATTAATAGTAGGTTATGATACAAGCGGTAAAAGTAGGAAGGAGGAGGCCGTAATGCGAGTTTTGCAATCCTACCAACAAAATAAAACCACTTTTAACACTTGGGCATATACTATATTTTAGACAGCACTGAATTTGTAAAATATCAATAAAATTATATCGATTCCTGAAACTAACAGAGCTCACGTTGAAGAAGATATTGTCTTTACGTTATTTGCACCACGTTTGGGATCCCAATTTGAAGTAGATAGTTGCTGATACGTATGGAAAGCCAGTTTGAAGATGATGCATTATATTTCAACTGTTGGGGAACCGAACTTGAAATTGCAACCGCACGTATGGTAAACATTTTCCGGTAGACTTCGCCCCAAATGTATTTTCAGGTGGTCTTTGCCCCAAGTTTAAAAAAATATTAACTTTGTAATTATAAAGTTTCTTTAAATATTTAATATATATGTTTGCCTCGGCTGCGTCAGTATTATTTTAGAGTCATGAATATCTTGGCAGGGCGTGATGCGACAAGAATGTAGGCTTACGCAGATTTTAAGTTTTAATTTACTCCTTTTTATTAATGCTTGACACAAGTTAAATACTTCATTGATATAGAGAGCTGTGAGATTCTTTAATTAATTAATTACACTTTTTAAGACGTAAACTTATTTTTCGTCTCACAGGAATACGTATAAAATCTCTCGAGGACGCATCACGCATCCGGCTAGAATCACTGTCAGCAGGCAACTGAATAGATTTCAATCGTTTAAACTTGTAAATTTGTGTATTTCAAGCCTTTGATTGACTAATCCTACTCCAGAATACCTGCATTTAAAAGCTTTTTCTGGTTGTTGATTGGCTATTTTTAAAAACTGTCACTAAGATTACATTATTGTTACTCTAAGAATCACAAGTAGTACACTTTTAACTTTTATTCTCACAGCTCCTACATTATTAATTTACGTAATATATCCACATAACATTATTGAACATGTATACAATAATATAAGCAGATGCAATGACTGTTACATACATTTTACAAATAATTACATACACATATTGCTTCAAGGCGGGTTGTTATTGAATTTACGTATTATATAATTTGACTGAAATTATTTAAGTGTTAAAAAATACACTGCCTGAACGTTTAGAATACGATTCTTGAAACAAAAGAAATGACGTTAAAAAAGCAGGATGTGGGATGTTTTATTGGTTCACTGGCAGTCGTTTTCAGTGAAATTATTATCAACATGTTTTGCCTTACACCACCCAATGAAGCGATTAAAAGCTGTATCATATTACTTTCTGGATTCGTTGGGTAAGCACTTCTAGTGTTATTCTTTCTGCTGCTTCTATAATTTCACCTGGTTCTTACATTTCAGTTTCCTCAGGATTCATAATTTCCGCCATATAATCCTTATGTAAGCCATACTAGATAAAATAATAACGTTTTAGATCAAAGAAAGCTGCCAGTATGACGTATAGGTTAACTCTACAACAAATTGCAATAAACTCAAGTATGACGATTTGTATTGTGAACAGATAATGCGAGCGCCATTAGAAATTAATCATTTAAACGGACATAATGAATAGCAAAACCTAATAAAAACAAGTCGAGTTATTAAACATGTGCAAATATGAAGAGTAATTGCCATGTGATTTGACTTGGCACCAAAGTTGGTCACAATGAAGATTATCGCACTAAAACTAGCTCATGTTGACTATGTTAGAAAGTCTACCTTTAGGCCATGCGGTCTAAAAAAATCTGATGTGTTACACTCACATGACTTTCTCTACCCTTGTACAAACTATTTTTACAAATGCTTGCTCCATGTGCTTCATGTTAATCGAGATATCGAGATGTTAATCTTATTGCTAATTACAAGATGCAAGGGGAATTGGTAGGCTTTAAGCGATAGTCAAATATTTTAAGAGCTGGTTGCTATGTGGAGTATTCCATACACTTTGCATTACTAGGACCAAAAAAAAAAAATGAATAACGAATTCCCATTTGAGAAGAAGTATAAGTATTGGAAAATTTAAGGGAATAACAAGCAATATCTCGAAAATGGTTCACTCAACAAAAAAATGTATATGACATAAATTGTGTATTTTAACGCGATCTACATTTTTTGTGTAGTAAAATTTTGTCTATCTCTTATGGTTTAGCAATTATGCAAAAGTCGTTCAGAATGAAGTATACTTTTGGAAACATTCCCAGAAAATTCGAGATATACATTTCATCTGTCATGAAAATATCTTAAACATATGATATTTTAATCAAATCGTTAGAGCCATTTTTGAGAAAATTAATATTTTCGAAAAATGTTCCATGTAAAGGGTAGTCTGGGGTGGGGATATTTTCTTGAAAACCTTCGTGTCGCATTTCTGGAAGATACTGAACCTAAATACCAAGTTTGGTGCTTATCCGACTGTTCGTTTCTGAGTTATGCTGTTCACCCACAGACACACACACGGACATGTTTCCAAAAATGCTTTTTTGGATTCAGGGGGCCTCAAAACATATATTTCCGGTGAAATCTCGGCATCGAATTTTTGGGTGGAATACAATACTTCCCCTACTTACTATACGTAGTAGAGAAAGTAAAAATAATTTTTCGTGGAGATATTGTGCAAGGGGTTTTATTTAAGTATATATTTAAACATAGCTGTTATAAGTGATGACGAGTAAACCTATTGCTCAAAGTTATATATTCACATGTGAATAATCTGGAATTGTACACGTAAAACAGGACGCCACTACATACGCGAAAAGATAAACAGATACACCTGTGAAGGAGTAGAATGCCTCCGAAAACTGCGATGACAGCATAAATACGAGTATACACCTAGACATATCAACCAGAATGTAGAGATTTTTGCGTCATAATCCAAAGAGTGTAGATACTCGTCTGAAATAATAACTTTTGACAATTGTATATACTAGACTAATATAATTCATTAATAATTATGTGATAATTAATAAAACTACTCATGATGCTGCTCCAGATCATCCCTAATTTGTCGAGCGAATTTTCTTGGATGAGCTACCGGCTGCTGACAAATCATTCTGTCCTCCCTCATCATTGTTTTTCGAGGACGACCAGACCTTGGCTTATTGGATACTGTTCCTTCCTGTTTTTGCCGTCGACTCCACACACTTCTTAGTTGTGATGTGCCAAACTTGCTTGTTTGCTAGATATGTGACCGCAGCAACGTGAGGCTAATAATGGAGTTCTACACAAATGTTTTACAATAAATTTGTAAACAAATGCCTAGCTGTTTGACAATGCGATAATTTTCAACAATGAAGAAAGAAAACATTTTTAACCACACCAGCTTTTATTAAGGGTTCTCAGTTCCAAATCTGTGCTAATCTGGAGGGGAAATTTTATAGGAATTCACATTCACCCTCTCAAGAAAGTATTTGTCTACACTTTAAAACAAAACCGATGTGTTAGACTCACATGACTTTCTCTACTCTTGTACAAACTATTTCTACAGACGCTTATTCTCCATATGCTTCATGTTAACCACTACTCCCAGAAAATTCAAAATACACATTTTATTTCCAACGTAAGTATGTTTAGTATATGGCATTTTAATCAAAATCGTTAGAGCCATTTCTTAGAAAATAAAAAATTTCGAAAAATCTTCCATGTAAAGGGTACTCTGGGGTGGGGCATTTTCCTTAAAATCTGTCGTCCTCCGTGGGCTAGTGGTACCGTGCTACCCTCTAGTTCCCAAGGTCGCGGGTTCAAACCCGGCGGAGGGCGATAGATTTTTTCGGGCGTAAAAATCCTTAGCATAGCTTCCTTCGGAAGGGAAGTAAACCCGATGGTCCCGTGTCGTAGATTTACTGGCACGTAAAAGAACCTCAAGCCCGATAAAGAGGCCTCTGAGCAAAATTACCGCTCTTTCACGCCCAATATAGAATGGGACACTAAGAACCACAGCAACTGGAGAGCGTCCATAAATAAAACTCAATTTATTTATTTATTTATGTTTCAAATCTTCATGTCGCATCTTTGGAAGGTACTGAAGATAAATACCAAGTTTGGTATTTATCTGACTTATCGTTTTTTATTTATGCTGTTCACAGGCGCGCGCGCGCACACGCACACACACACAAACACACACAATGACCTCTTCCTAAAAAATGTCATGTGAGTGCAACACATCAGATTTTTCTACATGTATAGCAGATATATCCATGCATAAATTAATTTATATGCTTTTGTGCTTTTCCATGTTGAATTAATATCAGTTTTACGTTATTTTATGTAATCATTGTCATTTTTTGAAAAATGTAGTCATTTCATAGGTCATTTTTCAAAGATTTATGTCATAAAAATCTAGGCTCTGGTAAATGCTGAAATATTTTCCTGACTTTATGTCTATGTAATTTATTAAAGCGTTTACAGACATATTATACAGAGTTGCAATGATTGGACAATGGGCAAACAAACTGATGTGATCTAACTTGTGACATTGCCCCATATACAAGAGACATCATGTCCATTGGATACCCATGCAATGGATTTTACCGAATCTTGAAATTGAGATTCCACCTGCCGAAGTTTTCTAACTTGACAGAAGGACCAATAAGGTCATCTGTTGAGATTTACTTGGTTGTTGTGGGAAAGCAGAATCCCCCAGGGATCCAGCTCGGACACATACAACTTGTCCCAGAGCGATTTTTTTTCTCCCCTCACTCGTCAGTGGAATGGAGTTAGGTGACTTGTCGGATAAGTGGAGAGAGGGAGGGAGGGAGGGAGGGCTTGAAATACCAGTTGTTAATACGCTGGCAAGCCAAGGGAGTGTCCCCTATAGCCACAGGGTTAATGGGTTGGGCAGCCTCTTCCATCTCTTTCCCTCGCAGCGGTTCCCTCTAGCTCCGTCTCTTTCCCTCCAACATAATTCCGGATTTTACCGGCGGCTCTTCGTGCTGGCTTGCATACGTAAACACGGCCTGCACAAAACTCTGGTGTACACTCGCGGAACTGGGTATTCCCTGACAACCGCTCATGGGCAAGCAGTCGCAATCGCAGCGGCCTTCGGTGTATGCGCTTCTCCGAATGTTTAACACTTCTGTCTGGTATATCACAGGCATTACTTGAAATGAATATTAAAAATTAATGTGATAGAGACACATGACTTTCTCTAACCTCTATCATTTATTCGTGGCTTTACAAACTATTCTTACTAAAGCTTATTTTTCTATCTAATAAATTTTAATCCAAATAAACCTTAGCAGAAATAGCTACATTACACATTTCGTTATAGATACAAAGAGAACAGCGATAGTCAAAGTTTAAGAACTACGTATAGTAAGTAGGGGAAGTATTGTATTCCACCCAAAAATTCGATACCGAGATTTCACCGGAAATATATGTTTTGAGACACCCTGAATCCAAAAAAAGCATTTTTGGAAACATGTCCGTGCGTGTGTCTGTGTGTGTGTGTGTGTGTGTGTGTGTGTGTGAACAGCGTAAGTCAGAAACGAACAGTTGGATAAATACCAAACTTGGCATTTAGGTTCACTATCTTCCAGAGATGCGACACGAAGGTTTTCAAGAAAATCCCCCACCCCAGATTACCCTTTACATAAAACCTTTCTTCAAAATTTTAATTTTCTCAAAAATGGCTCTAACGATTTTGATTAAAATATCATATGTTTAAGATACTTTCATGACAAATGAAATGTATATCTCGAATGTTCTGTAAACGTCTCCAAAAGTATTCTTCATTGTGAGGGATTTTTGCATAACTGGTAAACCATAAGAGGTAGACAAAATTTTACTACACACAAAATGTAGATCGCGTTAAAATACACAATTTATGTCATATACATTTTTGTTGTTGAGTGAACCATTTTCGAGATATTGCTTGTTATTCTCGTAAATTTTGCAATACTTTTTCTCAAATGGGAATTCGTTATTCATTTTTTTATGTCCTGGACATACAAAGAGAATGGAATGCGCCATATAGCAACCAGCGCTTAAAATATTTGACTATCGCTTAAAGCCTACCAATTCCCCTTGCATCTACAAGAAAATTAGCAATAAGATTAACATCTCGATTAACATGAAGCATATGGAGAATAAGCGTTTGTAAGAATAGTTTGTACAAGAGTAGAGAAAGTCATGTGAGTGTAACACATTAGATTTTTTAAGCAATATCCGCTCTTATTAGTGTGTGACACAGATCCTCGAAAAATTCTGATCTATAGTTTGGGGCTGAGAAGGTTGAAGGTTCACTTTCCTCATTGTCCTTTCTAATAATGCTGCATGTTCATGTGTTTTATCGAATTAGTGTTGTTTAAGAAGATGTTTAAACGTCTTTTGAGCTATATGTTACATCTGATGTTTTCGCCATCTGTGGTGAAGTGTTTCCTGCCACATTCTGTAATAAATGATGCTAATTCTTATGTACAAACCCTTCTTTGCTTTAGGCATATTGCCACAGTTCTCCACTGGTGTATATTATACAGCGAATAAATGAAACAGTTCGCAACGAAACCGCCTGTTGGGGCGGGGAGGTGTGTGACGATAGCAGGACCTGATGTCATCTATACTCCTTGCGGTAACAGGATTGCTCTGTTTACTTACTAAAACCCCTCTACCTGCTTATAATAACCTCTTCTTCTTCTTCTTCTTCTTCAGGCATAAGACCTCAACATCTGTTGCGTCTCATTGATCCGACCATCTTCTCTTGGGTCTTCCAACTCCTCTTTCCCCTCTCGGTTTGTACTTTAGAATCTTCTTTGGCATTCTTTCATTCCTCATGCTGTTAACGTTATCTTCCCATGTCTGTTTATAATCAGCTATTTTATCATTTAGTTCATATATTTCCAAACGATTACGAATGTCTGCATTGTATAATCTATCTTTTGAGACAGTATTTTTAACATTTAAATGATTTCAGTCTAATTATATAATATATAAAATACAATAACAGCTCACCTTAAACCAATATGTGTATGTAATAATATATAAAAAGTATATTAGTCATTGTGTATGTTTGTATTATTGTATACATGTGTAATAATGTTATGTGAATGTATTACATAATTTAATAATGTAGGAGCTGTGAGAATAATAGGTTAAAAGTTGCTAACAATGAGGTAACAATGAGGTAACCTTGAGGCAAAAATTAATTTGAAAGTTTAACAATACTACTAGTCATTATTGGAGCAACAATAATGTACATTTTGAGACAGTTTATTAAATAGCCAATCAACAACCAGAAAAAAGCTTAAGTTAAATAAAAGTATTCTATTGGAGTAGGATTAGCCAATCAGAAACTAAAATATAGCAAAATTTACAAATTCAGAGTTCAATTGGTTGTAGTTGCTTTTATGAACAAAGGGCCTATGAGCTGATAGTGCACTATCCCACACCACACGTTTAAACTCCATGGACGCTGATGTTCCACCTGATGAAGCCAACGGGGATTATCAACAGACCATTAGTGCATTCTTCTGCGGTTTACCTGGTCATGATTAGTAAATGTTGCCTGATCACTAAACAAGAAACGTGATGAATCTGGAGTATCATGTCTTAATGCCCATGTAGAAAAGTTAACACGATTCTCAAAATCGTTTCCTTGCAGCTCTTGATGGAGAGAGATGTGATAGGGATGGAACCTGTGTCGATGGCGAATGCGCAGTACACTTGCTTGACTTATCCTACTTCCACGTGCGATTGTGCGGGAACTAATTTGCGTATCTACTGCAATGGCAGCCAAAACATTAATTTCTGCCTCTTCTCCAGTCACTTGTTTGTTTCTGTTACGTTTTCTAGGTGTTACACTACTATTTTCACGTAATTAGTTGAAGAGGTTGATAAATAATTGCCGAGATGGTTGACGTCTATTGGGATACGTTCCGCATACACGTACAGGAACGAACTGCATTCTTCCTACACTCTCCATACACCACGAGCATGTCGGCTTTTTCTGCATTAGTAAACCACAACTTCCACTCACGACTTACTGCTTGAACTGTCACAAACTAACTGACCAGAAAGTCGCAATGCAATCAACGAACCGAAAACACAATGCAAACAAACATAACAACATCGTACCTAGCAACTAAGTAGGCTGAATGGGACAAACAATTGTCGGGATGGAAACTTTTCAAAATACGATTTCTCACTAGAATCCTACAACAAAGACCATTGGCATTCTAATTTACCCTACGTTTATTCTGTTGATGTAACTAGACATTGTTCCATTTAAAAAATTGTATGTTTGCTCAAAAAATACACTTTCACAGTATTATTAAAATCTGTTTATAGGCTAAATGTACGAGCCCCTGACTATCAATCAATGGTGTGAAAACTGCACATCAATGGCACTTTCCGTTTCCGAAATATCTGCGGTGCAAGTTTTAGGTGATTCACCCTATATATGACAGCTCACACCATAGGAATTTGAAGGAGCTTACATGTTCAATGCTTTGGTTCTGTATCACTAGTTTACATCTAAGAGGAAATCTTCCTCGAAATGCCATTGTCTTTGTTTTTTGGACGGATATCTTCAAGTTATATTCTCCATTAATCTTTTGTAATTCGAAGAGTGATCGTTGTAAGATGTCTTCATTGTCGGATATAAGAACTCGACCATCTGCATATAAAAGGGTGTTTATAAAATTTGTCATAATAAAATCATCTCTAAATTTTAAAGCATTTGTTTCCTGTTTCCACCTTCTTATTGCATCGTCAAGATATATGTTGAAAAGTGTGGGCGATATACAGCACCCTTGTCTAACCCCTTTATTTATTGCTTCTATAGGATCTAACCTGATTTAGTTTCTACGTTGACTTGGGTATTATGGTACATATCCTTAATAAGTTCAATTATATGGCTTATAATAACCTTGTTTAAATATTGAGATAGGTGATTGCTGCTGCGTATGGAAAGGCAGTTTGAAGATGATGTATTATATTTCGACTGTTGGGAGCCCAACTTGAAGTAGTTGCAACCGCACGTATGGTAAAACGTTTCCGGTAGCCTTGGCCCCAAATGTACTTTCCGGTGGCCTTTGCCCCAAAAAGTTTTAAAAAATTAACTTTGTAATTTTGACTGTTTCTTTAAATATTATATATTTATGTTTGGCTCGGCTGCGTCAGTATTATTGCTAGAGACATGTTTCTCTTTGCAGGGTTGTGGTGCGACGGAAGAATGTAGGTTTACACAGATTATAATTTTACTTCACTCCTTTTATTAATGCTTGATACGATTTAAATAACACTTCACTGATATATATATATATATATATATATATATATATATATATATAGAGAGAGAGAGAGAGAGAGAGAGAGAGAGAGCTGTGAGATTTTTTTATTAATTACTTGCACTTTTTAACACGTAAAACTATTTTTATCTCACACAAAATACGTATTAAATTTCTCGAGGACACATCTCGCGTGCGGTTAGGAACACTGTCTACAACCAACGCGTCCAGTTATAAGAGCTGTTTACAAGCAACTGACTTGACTTCTACCTGCCTAAATTTGTAAATTTCTGTATTTCAAGTCTCTGATTGGCTATTCCTAATCCAAAAGAATACTTTTGTTTAACTTAAGCTTTTTTCTGGTTGTTGATCGACTATTTTATAAACTGTCACGAAAATTAGATTATTGTTTCTCCAAGAATGTCTAGTAGCATTATTACACTTTCTTACTCATTATTGACTCAAGGTTATCTCATTGTTAGTAACTTTTAACCTATTATTCTCACAGCTCCTACATTGTTAAATTACGTAATATATTAGATAACATTATTACAAGTATACAATAATTTAACATAAAATGACTGTAATATAAACTTTTTATGTATTGTTACATATACATATTGCTATAAGGAGGGCTGTTAAATTTTTTTTATTATATAATTTGACTAAAAGTCATTTAAGTGTTAAAAATACTGCCTCAAATATAACTAAATAAAACCCTGTTTTGCGCAATATCTCTACGAAAAATATTTTTGATGGCAACATAATGTAAAACTAAAATATATTATACTTTTTACTCTCAAAGAAGACACATTTACTAGACATTATTTTAATAATCTGTTCAATCTCCATTCTTGTCCAATACCTGATTTAACCGCCTAAGCACAGAATCACTCAACGCCCTCTGGGATCACTGTCATGAAATGTGGGAACATTTGCGTTTAGAGCCACAGACCTTACAGCACCTAAGTGATTCAGCGCCTAGGCGGCTAAATCAGGTATTGAACAACAATGGAGATTGGACAGATTATTAAAATAATGTCTAGCAAACGTGTCTTCTTTGAGAGTAAACCGTATAATTTACTCATTAAAACACATTTTCGTGGAGAAATTGTACAAAAGTCTTTTACTTAGTTGTATATTTAGACTGGACATATGATTCCAATAAGTCTGGTACTCCTTGAGAGTAAAAACTATAATATATTTCAGTTTTACATTATGTTACCATTAAAAATATTTGCTCGTGGAGATAAGGGCTTTACTAGTTATATATATTTAAAAATGTTTATTATAACTGATGAAAAGTTATATATCCATATGTGAATAACCTAGAACTATGCACGTAAAACAGGACGCCACTGCATGCGCGAAAAGGTAAACAGATACATGCACCTCCTCTTTGCTATACTGCTCCACCTATGAAGGCCAGTGTAATCCTCCCGAAGTTGCGGTGACAGCATAAATGTAAAGGAGTGTACTAATTCAGCCAACCTGTCCTCTTAAAGAGTTTCAGGAACCCCTCAATTGGAACTTATTGGATACTATTACTGTGGGGTCTAAACTCCCTATAAGGTACGAAAGCACTCCCAGAAGTATCCGACCTGATGTATATATAGCGGTTGTTGTTTCAAACAAATGACTATGGTAGAAAGCATCAACCTTATAAATCTTAAGTTTGAAGTTTGACGATGCTACGTTCTTTAGTAATAGTGAACTCTCTCAGCGAATTTGTAAACATGGATAAAACTGGCCATCGTTGTGTGATACAATACTTTCATTTGAAGGGTCTTAGTGCAACTAATATTAAAGCTGAGCTAGATTCTACTCTGGGAGAGTCTGCTCCTTCGTTTACAACAGTAAAATATTGGGTGGCAGAGTTTAAGCGAGGCCGTACGAGCTGCCAAGACGAACATCGCAGTAGTCGACTAAATGAGGTGACCACGCCAGAAATTGTGATGAAAATCCACAAAATGGTATTGGATGACCGTCGACTGAAAGTGCGCGAGCTAGCAGACATCGTAGGCAGTTCAAAAAGTGCTGTACATCGCATACTGACTGAAAATTTAGACATGAGAAAGCTGTGCACAAGATGTTGCTGTGTTTACTCACAATGGAACAAAAGCAGCGTCGTGAGGATGTTTCAGTCGAGTGTTTGGCGATGTTTCGCTGCAATAAAACCGAGTTTTTGCCTCGATTCATAACCATGGATGAAACATGGGCCCAACACTTCACCTGAGATTAAGGAACAGTCAAAACAGTAGATTGAAAGGGGAGAATCGGCCCCAAATAAGGCAAAGACACTTCCATCTGCAGGCATGGTCATGGCCAAAGTTTTTTGGGATGTGCGTGGGATAATTTTCATTGATTATCTTCATAAAGGAAAAGCAATCAATGGCGAGTATTATGCAAATTTATTGCAGTGTTTGAATGATGAAATCAAGCAAAAACGGCCGCATTTAGCGAAAAAGAATGTTCTGTTTCATCAAGCCAATGCACCAGTTCACACATCCATTATCGCCATGGCCATAATCAATGAGTTAAAGTTCGAATTGCTTCCTCATGCACCCTATTCAACAGACTTAGCCTTCTGATTATTTTCTGTTTCCAAAGTTGAAGAAATGGCTTGGAGGTAAAAGATTTGCCAACAGTGAAGAGGTGAAGTTTACAGTTGATGGCTATTTTGCAGAACTCGACGGTTCTCACTATAAACAGTGTATCAAAGCTATTGAACATCGCTATCGAGCTAAAAGGCGACTATGTAGAGAAAAAAAGATGTTTGTTCCTAAAATGTTTGTTTCTTTGTTATGTCGGGTACTTCTGGAACAGCCCTCGTATATTCATATGTGAACAACCTAGAATTGTGCACGTAAAACAAGCGCCACTGCATGCGCGAAAAGGTAAACAGATACATACGCACCCGCTCCTTGCTATACATACTCCACCTATGAAGGCCAGTGGAATGCCTCCCGAAGTTGCGGTGACGGCATAAATGTAAGCGAGTGTACTAGTTCAGCCAACCTATCCGCTTAAAGAATTTCATGAACCCCTCAACTGGTACCTATTGGTTATTATTACTTTGTAGTCTGAACTCTCTATGAGGTAAACTGCTCTTTACATGGAACGTTTTTTCGAAAATTTTTTTTCTAAAAAATGAGTAACAATCCTCATTAAAATACTGCTTATTTAAGACATTTCCATGATAAATAAAATACATATCTTGAATTTTCTGGGAGTGGCCTCTGAAGCCCTCTTCATTCAGAAGAAATTCAATATAATTTCATGAACAAAAATGTACTACACGAAAAATGCAAATGTTACTAAAACACACAATTTACTTTGAATAACTTGTTCTATTGAACCAAGCAATTGCAAGATATCCGTTCTTATGGTTTTGAATTTTTCAATACTTTGCCATTTTTATTTTCTCTACCACGTGTAGTAAGTAGAGGAACTATCGTATTCCATCCAAAATTCGATACCGTGATTTGACCGGAAATATATGTTTTGAAGCGCCCTGAATACAAATCAAGCATTTTTGGAAACATGTCCGTTGAGTGTGTGTCTTTGTACTACATAACTCAAAAACGAAAAGTCAGATAAATATCAAACCTAGTATTTGAGTTAAGTACCTTCCAGGGATGCAACACAAAGTTTTTCAAGAAAATATCCCCAATCCCAACTACCTTTACATGAAACTTTTTTCGAAAATTTTGATTTTCTAAAACAATTCTTCTAACAATTTTGGTTAAAATACCATATATTAAAGATATTTTCATGACAAATAAAATGTATATCTTGAAATTTCTGGAAATAGCATACGAAGTCCTCTTCATTTGGAATGAATGTTGTATAACCTTGTATAACTTGTAGGAACGTTAAGCGATGGAGGAAAACGTACCCCACAAAATATATAGATCTCTTTAAAACACACAATTTATTTAAAATAAGTTTCTTTCTGTGGCATAAGCCATTTCTGAGATATCCGTTATTAAAGTTCGAATTGTTCAACACTTGTACTTTCAAAGTCTGATTGATTTTCGGTTGTTTCTCGCGATGTCATGGAAACAGTATTGAATTTTATGGCCAGCATATAGCGTCCAATTCTTAAACATTTGTATCTATAACGAAATGTGTAATGCAGCTATTTTTGCAGGGGTTTATTTGGATCAAATATAGTAGGTAGAAAAAATATCTGATGTGTTACACTCACATGACTTTCTCTACTCTTGTACAGACTATATATACAAACTCTTATTCACCAACTATTTCATATTAATCGAGATAAACATTTGCAGAAACGATCTTTTGACATGCAAAGAGAATTACATTTTACACATAGCGACCAGTTCTAAAAATATTTGACTATCGCTTAAGGCGTACTATGTTCCCTTTGTTTTGTATTTGCAAGGGCAATATAGAAATACAGTAGCCTTTAAGAATATACGTATCTATAATAGCTGGTTGCTAGGTGCAGCACCATTCTCTTTGCCACAGATTAATACTCTTTGCATATACAAGACAAAAAAAATGAATAACGAAATCCCATTTGAGAAAATAAGTATTGAAAAATTTGAGGAAATAACAAGCAATATTTCGGAATGGTTCACTTAACAACAAAAATGTATATGACATAAATTGCGTATTTTAACGCGATCTACATTTTTTGTGTAGTAAAATTTTGTCTATCTCTTATGGTTTACCAGTTATGCAAAAGTCGTTCACAATGAAGAATACTTTTGGAGACATTCCCAGTAAATTCGAGGTATAGAATTCATTTGCCATAAAAATGTCTTAAACTTATGATATTTTAATCAAAATCGTTATAGCTATTTTTAAGAAAATTAAAATTTTCGAAAAATGTTCCATGTAAAGGGTAATCTGGGGTGGGGGATTTTCTTGAAAACCTTCGTGTCGCATCTCTGGAAGATGCTGAACCTAAATACCAAGTTTGGTGTTTATCCGAGTGTTCGTTTCTGAGTTATGCTGTTCTACTATACGTAGTAGAGAAAGTAAAAAAGATTTGATTTCGTCTATCTCACTTTTGCTTAGTTCATTTATTTAATGTGGCTTTAAGAACGAGGTGAAATCTCTTCTACAATAAATTTTGCAATGTATTGCATAATTAGGTTACAATAACAAAGTTCAACGCATTCTTCGAGTATGCTGGATCACCGAGTGGTTGTTGGCATATTGCACCTACTCCTTGCATCATCGTAGAAACGGCAGCTGGTGAGAATGTGAATGTAAGCGGACAATGACAATGGTTTCACATGGGCGGAAGATCACGGACAGAGGTAGGAATGGGTAACAGCAGTCTGTCCGAGACGTAGGCGAGATAAGAGGACTTGATGGCGGCGCTTGAAATGTATGTGAGAATAAACAGAAATGGGAAGTACCTACACGGAAATGTGCACTGAAATATTTCAGCAAAATTTTATCTCGACCCACACACAGTAGATAGAACAATAAAGGTTCATAAGAATAGTTTGTAGAAGCTGTATAAAAATAAACGATAATTGGTAGAGAAAGTTATGTGAGTGTAACGCATTAGAATTGTATTTTATATCTCTTCTATAAACTATTCTTAGAAACACTTATTTTTTTAGCTACTTCATGCTAACACTGAGTGACACAAAAATCAGTTGACAAATTTAAAAAAATCTGATGTGTTACACTCACATGAGTTTCTCTACTCTTGTACAAACTATTTTTACAAACGCTTATTCTTCATATGCTTCATGTTAATCGAGATATTGAACTGTTAATCTTACTGCTAATTTTCTTGTAGTTGCAACGGGAATTGCTAGGCTTTAAGCGTTAGTCAAATATTTTAAGAGCTGGTTGCTATGTGGAGTATTCCATTCTCTTTGCATTATCAGGACAAAAAAAATGAATAACGAATTTCCATTTGAGTAAAGGAGTAAGTATTGGAAAATTTAAGGGAATAACAAGCAATATCTCGAAAATGGTTAACTCAACAAAAAAATGTATATGACATAAATTGTGTATTTTAACGCGATCTACATTTTTTGTGTAGTAAAATTTTGTCTATCTCTTATGATTTACCAATTATGCAAAAGTCGTTCACAACGAAGAATACTTTTGGAGACATTGCCAGAAAATTCGAGATATACAATTCATTTGCCATAAAAATGTCTTAAACTTATGGTATTTTATTCGAAATCGTTAGAGCCATTTTTGAGAAAATTAAAATATTCCAAACATTTTCCATGTAAACGGTAATATGGGGTGGGGAATTTTCTTGAAAACCTTCGTGTCGCATATCTGGAAGATACTGAACCTAAATACCAAGTTTGGTGTTTATCCGACTGTTCGTTTCTGAGTTATGGTGTTCACAGACACACACACGCGGACATGTTTCCAAAAATGCTTCTTTTGGATTCAGGGGGCCTCAAAACATATATTTCCTACTAGACGTAGTAGAGAAAGTAAAAAAACAAGGGATCTGAGGTCTGGTGACCGTGGAAGCCACCTCGTCCAATCCATTTCACACCGAACATCTTATTTACTTTCAGGCGAACAGACAGAGCATAATGTGCCGTGGCCACATCTTGTTGAAACCACATGATTAACAGTTGATTCAGTGACATACGATCCAGGAACTTCTGTAGAGTGGTATCCAACAATTCCTCAAATATGTGCTGGTTTCCATCAAAGAAATGTGGTGCAACAATCATGTCACCAGGGTCATTTGATATTCGCCTTTTTGGTTTTTCTCTGGACCAGTATGTATGAGTGTAGCCATCCATAAAGATTAGGCATTCGTCACAGAATTGGACATGCTGAAGGAAGAACGATCTTAGCGCAAACATTGCGTGATCCAGTTGCAATATGTTTGCCTCTTTATTGGATCCTCTTCGTGCATTTTGTGTACATGCTGTAATCTGTAGGTGTGATTTTAGTATTCTGGGTACAGATTCTCTACCGATACCACTTTTTCTAGCCACATAGCGTACTGATCTTTTAGGGCATAGACACACATGCAGACACAAGAACGTTTTTACTTTCTCTACTACGTTTAGTAGGTAGGGGAAGTATTGTATTCCACCCAAAAATTCGATACCGAGATTTCACCGGAAATACATGTTTTGAGACCCCCTGAATCCAAAAAAAGCATTTTTGGAAACATGTCCGTGTGTGTCTGTGTGTGTGTGTCTGTGAACAGCATAACGAACTGTCGGATAAACACCAAACTTGGTATTTAGGCTCAGTATCTTCCACAGATGCGACACGAAGGTTTTCAAGAAAATCCCCCTACTCCAAATTATCCTTTACATGGAACATTTTTCGAAAATTTTAATTTTCTCAAAAATGGCTCTAACGATTTTGATTAAAATATCATATGTTTAATATATTTTCATGGCAAATGAAATGTATATCTCGAATTTTCTGGGAATGTCTCCAAAAGTATTCTTCATTATGAACGACTTTTGCATAACTGGTAAACCATAAGAGATAGACAAACTTGTACTACACAAAAAATGTAGATATCGTTAAAATACACAATTTATGTCATATACATGGTTTTTGTTGAGTGAACCATTTTAGAGATATTACTTGTTATTCCTTTAAATTTTTCAATACTTATTTTCTCAAATGGGAATTTGTTATTCATTTTTTTTTGTCTTGGATATACAAAGAGTATTAATCTGTGGCAAAGAGAATGGTGCTGCACATAACAACCAGCTGTTAAGGGATATGTGGATGTTTAAAGGATACTGTATTTTTATATTGCCCTTGCAAATACAAAACAAGGGGAACATAGCAGGCCTTAAGCGATAGTCAAATATTTTCAGAACTGGTCTCTATGTGTAAAATGTAATTTTGTTGGCATGCCAATAAGATCGTTTCTGCAAATGTTTATGTCGATTAATATGTAATAGATGGAGAGTAAGCGTTTGTAAAAATTGTTTCTACAAGAGTAGAGAAAGTCATGTGAGTGTAACATATCAGATTTTTTATTGAACTTATGGCATGTCTGTGTATTTCTATTAACGCGACGTGTTAATTTAGCTTCCGATTTTACACGAAACCAACAGGGTTCTGAATATTCATGCTCAATGCTGCACTTCTTGCACACATGACCTGCAGTGAAATCCATATCAACACTTCTCACCTAAACCAGTACCTGCCAACAAGTTCTCAAACACAGGACTCTTCAGAAAATATAAATCTTAGTAAGCAGACCTGCACCTATGCATCACTTAAGTCCTCCAGGCCATTCAACTTAACTCAAGTAATCAATAGTGACTTCGACGAACCCTTTTGTTGCCTTCCTTATAATCCCTAAGTTCACTGCTGGTGTTAGTCTGACCAGAACATCTCGATAAACGAACACCGCAGCAGTAAAACTCGCATACGGGCAGCCAGCCTGCAAATAGCACCATAATCACCCAAATACGAAAATTGCTCCACATAACTCCAACCGCCAATCTTTTTTGTTATATTAATAGGGGCGGCCCCACACCCGCCGCCCCCGGTGACGATCATCCTCAGAGGCTACATCGTCTCCCCATATTGTTAGTATCTAACATGCAACTAGGGGGTGCTTTGTTAGTAGTGATATGCTGGTGCGTGTTGGATGAAGTGTGTTAGATGATTGGGTTCCGCGGAAGCACCCCGGTTAGTAACGTTAAACTGGCTGGCGCTCGGTGGTTAGTACTGGTTAGGTTAGGGTGGTAATGCTACGGATGCGTTAAAGAGCTTTGGCTTAAAAACTAAATGGGATAGCGCGGGTGTTAACATCATGCAGGTGATTGAAGTGAGAGGTGTGGTGGGATTTTACCGTTGGTTACCGAGATGCTGCTGTAGTGTTGCTGTCGTGGTGGATGGCTTATAGGTGGTGCTGGCGCAGTGGCAGGGGCAGACCGTTGTTTTGAAGTTCCTGTTTGGTATGGTTTCCTGTAACTGAAGACGTATCAATAGTGTGGGAGAATGTAACAAAGCTACAAAGTTATGGGGGTATAAGACGGTTTAGGTGTTCCTCATCAGGTACTTCATCGGACAGGTTGCGGTCAAACAGGGATAATGGTCGTTTGTGTTTGTTTATGGTGGTTTCATAGGTGCCTAGTGTTTGGATGAGGGGCTTTTTGATTTTGGTGCAGTTGGTGTAAAGATCGGCTGCTAGTTTTTTGATGAATTTTCAATGGTGTGCATCCTGAGTTCTTGATGTAGCACTTTGGAGGGTGCAAGTTGGGGTACTCTGGCTATAATACGGAGGATTTTGTTTTGGAGGGATTGGAGCGTGCTGATATGGCTTTTAGCTGCGTGCCCCCAGACGGGGCCGCGTAGGTGAGTCTAGGTCGGAGTAGCGTCTTGTAGAGGGTGAGGCCTAGACGTATCTGAAGGATACTGTTATAGTTGATAAGAGGGTACAGTTTGCATAGTTGCGCATTGCATTTTCTGCGGACGTTAAGTACGTGGTCTTTCCAGGTGAGGCCCTGGTCCATTGTGACGCGTAAGTAGGTGACGGTGTTGGTCCATGGTATGTGAGTGCCAAAGAGTTGCATTGGTGGCTGCGATCGCGCAAGTTGGCGGTGTTTAACCCGCTTGGTGAAGATTATTGCTTGTGACCCGCCAACCTGAAGGCAGACTGCAGTCACGCGCAGCCACCTAGACGGTTCAGCCAATTTGAGGAACAAATGACCCCTTTAAAGGTCGCTAAATAGAAATATTAACTGCACTTCTGGATTTTTTTAAACCAAGAGCAAAATAATCCAATTTCTTCCAAAGTTCCGTATTATCTGTCAGGTTTCTCCAGAGCTCCAATCGTTTTTATGAGGATAAGGGAAAACTCCCGGAAACATACAGGTAGTTCACCCCAACAGAGGATGAATCGGGGCAGTTTAAAACGGAGACACGCTATAATGAAGGCGGACAACTCCGATCATAGCAGTCGTGTGAGAAAGACTTTCTGAGAATCCAAGTTATCGAACTGGCGAAAGCTCTGAAAGAAGTTTCTCTCAACTAGTTCACGGATTTCACAATGTTTTTCTCCGTCTTTCGGTTGCCCGACGCCATTATTCTCTATCTCTCCACGCTTCTTCCTCCAACCATCTTGTTTCCGGTAATTCTGGAACAAACTCTTGTTCTGCTTTCTGGTATAGTCCACTCAAATATTTGTCCTTCCTTCTTCTATTGTTTTTAAGTCCATGCTATTTGGGTTGTTTATGGATAACGTCTAATATGGTTTCATATATATTCATGATGTCTCTAATTCTTTCATTCCTTATTTTATTTAAACAATAAAACCTAGCAAAGCCTCTTAGACAATTCATTTCTAATGCCAATAACCACCTCTTTTCCTCTACTTTTAAGACGATTAAATCCGAGAAATACACTATGAGGCAGTATTTTTAACACTTAAATGATTTCAGTTAAATTATGTAATATAAAATTCAATAACAGCCCGCCATAAAGCAATATGTGTATGTAACAATATATAAAAAGTGTATATTACAGTCATTATACATGTTTATATTATTGTATACATGTGTAACAATGTTATGTGAATGTATTGCGTAATATAATAATGTAGGAGCTGTGATAATAATAGGTTAGCAGTTCCTAACAATGAGGTAACAATCAGGTAACCTTGAGGCAATAATGAATTTGAAAGTTTAATAATACTATTTGTGATTCTTGGAACAATAATGTAATTTTTGTGGCAGTTTATAAAATAGCCAATCAATAACCAGCAAAAGCTTTAGTTAAATGAAGGTTTTCTATAGGACTAGGATTAGCCAATCAGAAACTAAAATTGAGCAAAATGTAAAAATTAATTTGTCAGTTGCTTGTAGACAGCGTTCCTAACCGGAAGCAAGACGCGTCCTCGAGAAATTTAATATTTATTTTGTGTGAGACGAAAATAGTTTACGTGTTAAAAAGTGCAAGTAATTAATAACAAAACATTTCACAGTTCTTTATATCAGTGAAGTGTTATTTAAATCGTGTCAAGCATTAATAAATGGAGTGCAGAAAAACTTAAAATCTGTGTAAGCCTCTGGCAGCAGCGTCTCCTTCATGTGGATTCCAGGTCATGAGGGCATCTTAGGGAGCGAGTCTGCCGACGCCGCTGCCAAATCGGCAATTTTATCGTCCAGAATTTTTACCTCTGTTGTTCCTTCCACTGATTTCTATGTTCTTTTACGACACCGCATCCTCTCGCTTTGGCGCGATGAATGAACGGCCCTCAGGGGGAACAAGTTGCGGGAGGTTAAACCTCTCCCATTAGTCTGGGGACCTCTTCTCGTTCTTATCGTCGGTAAGAGGTACTTTTAGCACGTTTACGAATCGCACATTGCCTTTTTAGTCCTAGATATCTGTTCAGTGGTGACCTCGCAGCACTCTGTGAGCGGTGTGATGCGCCCTTAACGGAGCGTCACATTTTAACAGAGTGTCAGGTTTTAGCTCCACTGCGCGTTCGTTTGTCTCTGCCTGTTGGCATGGCCAACGTTTTGGCAGACGACGCGCATACTGTAGAATCAATCCCAGGACCTCTCAAATGCGATCTCGCACGTTACCCGCTCGGTGCTATGGTGACAATCTAAGAGGGATGGAGGGAGTGAGAGAGGAACAGCTTTACAGTAAAAGTGACAACAGCCAGAGATATTCACCCCAAGGGTTCCCGTCATTCTGTGGTTAGTAGGGTGAGGTAAGGCTAGGGCAAGGTTCTATACTGTTGAAACGGGCGGTACATATGTAATGCTTAAAAGCCCAATAAGGACTATCGCTGCAGTCAGAATGAAGTGATGCGAAAGTCTCAAGCTAAAAGCGTGAAGCGTGTGCAGCGGTAGCTCAAGTGTTGTTGATCAACTCCTGAATTGTCGTGAAGCAGGTAACAAATCCAAGAGAGCTTTAGCAGCTGAAAGAAACAAGGGATTTTTATATGACTCCTTAATTGGGGGCAGTATTATTGGGTCTCTTCGATGGTACTGAGCAAGGAATTTGGATGACCTATTTGCGTCCTCAGGACTGTATATTACAGAGTATACAATGGAGAGGGTTAAATAATCATGAAATATTTTATATATGCTGGTAGAACTAATGCCTAGGGTTGCGTCAATCTCACAATATGTCGCATGACGATCTTTCATTATTAGTGTTTGCACAGCATCAATGTTTTCTGGCACAACAACTGATTTTGGACGACCTTCACGAACTTCATCATTGAGCGAACGGCGGCCACGATTAATTTCGTTATACCAGCGTTTCACAGTGGCAAAGGATGGAGCTTCGTCGCCAAATGTGGAAGTTAGTTGATTGATGCACTCTTGTCTTGATAATCCACGTTGAAAGTCGTAGTAAATCATTGCACCTACATTTTCACGAGTTAATTCCATGTTTTTGTTGACACACAATTTTCAAGTTAGTGTAATCAAAACAAATGACGCTCTATTGAAAAAATGTTTGAAGTAGATTATAGTAAAAAATGTCAAACTTTCCATTGGAAACATCAGATGGCACCTACAGCATTCAGGGTTGCCCAGGCTCAAAATATAAATAGTGCCCCTCGTATGAGGACTTGCGACAACAGCTTTCTTAGGGCATTTAAAACCACAGAGTTTTCTGTTGCACGCGTAGTGGCCGATTTAAAGGATGCAGCCAACCATGATTCTGTGGTCGTAGTTCCAAATGATGAAAAAAAGATAGTCCAGTCGTCTAACTGGAAGCCTTTGGCTATAAAGTACTCGTTCTCGACTGCCATGACATCGTCGCTCTTAAAATACTAACAACGTGACCAATTCATTGTTTCCGTTTCGTGGCTGTTCCATGACAACACGAGTGAAGAACTAATCTCAATAACGGAACGTGAATCACATAGTGTCTGCCAGGATGTCATGTGTTGCATCTACGCAGCACAGTTTCCTTTTCATTCCGTTTCCTTCTTATATTTTCAGGTGTGCTTCTAGGTTTCGTGGCGTGAGGCGGTACCAAAAAGAGGGCGCAGATGCTTGCTCTCTGTGGACACAAAAGGGCTGCTTATTTGGACGTGTCGTTCATCGTCCCTTTTAGGCAGTTCCAGTAGTGGGATGGGTCTTCGAGCCAGGAACTGTTATGGACTTGCGCACATCTCTGTGGCTTGTCTGCGTGGGACCTGTAGCCTCCTGTGGCTCAGTAACTTCATATCTTCCTCTTGGAGGTGGTAGCCACAACAGATCGCAGTGTGCGAGGTGCCCCTCCATTGTATACTCTGTAATACGAGGGCAAATCAAAAAAATTTTGCCCCTATTTTATTCGGGTAACATAATATACATATAGCCAACTAAACAAGTAGATATTATTCCTTTTATATTTCACTATTTTTCCCCATAGTCCCCGTGCCGGTTCAGACATTTGTCCCATTGCATCACTAATTTTGCGACGCCACTGCGGTAGAAGTCGCCCGTCTGACTACGGAACTACTTTCGCACTGTTGTCTTGACTTCGTCGTCGCAAGTGAATCGCTGTCCTGTCAGTAACTTCTTCAGCGGACTGAAAAGATGGAAATCACTAAGGGCAAGATACGGGCTGTATGGTGGATGCTCTAGAAACTCCCAGTGAAAGTTCCTTAGCTTGCCGACGGACTTGTTTGCCACATGTGGTCTCGCATTGTCGTTGAGGATGATCACGTTGTCAACATCGAGAATGCCGCGGCGCTTCTTTGTGATCACAGCCCGCAGAAGTGACAGTGTGGAACAATATCTGTCGGCATTGATGGTGGCACCTTGCGGCATGAAATCCAGCACGAGTGGTCCACGGCAATCCCAGAATGTCGTTAACATCACTTTGTGAACAAATAGCGCAGTACGGAACTTCTTTTTCACAGGAGACCGCGGATGTTTTCACACCATACTCTGCTGTTTTGATTCCGGCGTGTAATGCAGTAGCCAGTAATAACGCGATCCAGGAAGTTGTCACCTCCTCGGTATATCGTTGCAGATGATTCAAAGAAACAATCATTCGCTTGCCTTTCATCACGTCATCCAACTGCTTAGGAACCCATCGATATGAAACCTTCCTGTAACCTAAGCACTCGTGAATGATGTCGAAAGCACTCCCAAAAGAAATGTCTAGCTCCTGAGAAATGTCTTTGATGCGCACGCGCCGCTCTGCTTTCACCATCGCATCCACGAGGGCAATATTGCAATCAGTCACCGAAACACGCCGTCTCCCCGCACGCTCATTGTCATTCAGATTTGCACGGCCATTTTCGAACTCAGAACACCACCATCTCACACTTCTCAAAGAAAGACACCTTTTTCCATATGCTGGCTGCATTTCCCTGTGGATCTCGAAGGGTGTTCATCCCTTACTCCATAGAAAACGGAATACACTTCGTTACTCGTAAGCCGTGGACGTGTTAAGCACACCTGCCATTTTGAATGCACTGACAGCAGCGCTGCCGCCGGCAACATCTGGAAACTCTATGAGGACCGGCACATGAAAAGTCCACAACTTCGAATGTATATGTTGGTTTTTGTTTTACATTCGTAATTTGGCCGAAAAAATAGGGGCAAAGACTTTTTGATTTGCCCTCGTATACATTCCTTAGGACGCAAAACCCCTGCGCAAATAGGCAACCCAAATTACTTGCTCAGTACCATCGGAGAGACCCAATAATATTGCCCCCAATTAAGGAGTTACATCAAAATCCCTTTTTTCTTTCAGCTGCTAAATGCTCTCTTGGATTTGTTACACGCTTCACGACAACTCAGGAGTTGATCAACAACACTTGAGCTCCCGCTGCACACGCTTCAGGCTTTTAGCTTGAGACTTTCGCATCACTTCATTCTGACTGTAGCTGTCATTATTTAAGCATTACAAATGTACCGTCCGTTTCAACAGTATAAAACCTTGCCCTAACCTTACCTCACCCTACTAACCACAGAATGACGGGGGTGAATATCTCTGCCTGTTGCCACTTTTACTGTAAAGCTGTTCCTCTCTCACTCCCTCCATCCCTCTTAGATTGCCTCCATAGCAATAATTGTTCACCGAGCGAGCAAAGTTGAGAAATATTTGTTGCTGCTACGTATTGAAAGTCAGTTTGAAGAAGATGTATTATATTTCAACTGATGGGGAGCCGAACTTGTAGTAGTTGCAACCGAACGTATAGTACCCGGTTTCCGGTAGCCTTCGCCCCAAATTTAAAAATATTAGCTTTGTAATTTGACTGCTTCTTTAGATATTATATATTTATGTTTGCCTCGGCTGCGTCAGTATTATTGTTAGAAACATGGAAGTCTTGGCAGGGCGTGATGTGACAAGAATGTAGGCTTACACATATTTTAAGTTTTAGTTCACTCCTTTTTATTAATCATTGACACAAATTAAATAGCACTTCACTGATATCGAAAGCTGTGAGTTTCTTTTATTTAATTTTTGCACACATACACTATTTGCGTCTCACACGAATACATAATTAATTTCTCGAGGACACATCTCGCGTCTGGTTATGAGCACTGTTTAGAGACAACTGAATTGATTTCAACCGTCTAAACTTGTAAATTTCTGTGTTTCAAGTCTCTGATTGGCTAATCCTACTCCAATAAAATACCTGCAGTTAACTAAAGCTTCTTCTGGTTGTTGATTGGCTATTTTTATAAACTGTCACTAAAATTACATTATTGTTACTCCAAGAATCAGAAGTAGTACTGCTAAACTTTCTTATTCATTATTGACTCAAGGGTACCTCATTGTTACCTCTTTGTTAGTAACTTTTGACCTATTATTCTCACAGCTCCTACATTATTAAAGTACGTAATATATTCAGATAACATTATTGAACATGTTTACAATAATATAAGCATATGCAATGACTGTTACATACATTTTACAAATTATTACATACACATATTGCTTTAAGGCGGGCTGTTATTGAATTTACATATTATATAATGAGAGTGAAATTATTTAAGTGTTAAAAATACTGCCTCAACGTGCGAGATTCGCATTTGAGAGGTCCTGGGATTGATTAATGAGGCCGACCATTCTGACTAGTTTTTTCCTGATTGGCGAAGGCGAATGCTGGAATTCTTTACCTCCTACCACGAATTTGCTTTCGCTAATTTCCTATCATTTCGCTTCCCCTTTCATGCTTCAGGTAGGAGGGCCTGTACAGTGTCGGTGGTGTCGGATGGATTGCGCAAATGCTTCCTCATTGGAAAGTTCTTCTCGGCCCTGCAGACGACAGCCTTCTCTGAGCCGTCTCAGATGGGTCGAGGTCTCCCCGGTTCCGCCATAGGGAAGTCCTCTCCGAGCTGCCCGCCGGTGTGACCGGGTCTCAAGCTTGGAACCTATGCGACAAACTTTGAGGAACGATAGATCTCGCAGATGATGATGTTGATGTGATAGGGTTTAAGTGCGCTAAACATCTAAGGTCATCAGCGCCCTTACAAAGTATAACATTTAAAATCCAACACGAAAAATACGGGACACAAACCCGCTTAGTCTAAAACACTAAAACAAGACAGTAAATACTAAATTACACCACACTAAAACCATGGTAAATAAAAAAATCTGATGTGTTACACTCACATGACTTTCTCTGCTCTTGTACAATCTAATTTTACAAACGCCTATTCTCCATATGCTTCATGTTAATCGAGATATCGAGATGTCAATTTTATTGGTAATTTTCTTGTAGATGCAAGGGAAATATGGTAGCTTTTAAGCGATAGTCAAATATTTTAACGCTGGTTGCTATGTGGCGCATTCCATTCTCTTTGCATGTCCAGGACATAACAAAATGAATAACGAATTTGAGAAAAAATACAAGTATTGGAAAATTTAAGGAAATAACAAGCAATATCTCGAAAACGGTTCACTCAACAAAAGAAATGTATATGACATAAGTTGTGTATTTTAATGCGATTTACATTTTTTGTGTAGTAAAATTTTGTCTATCTCTTATGGTTTACCAGTTATGCAAAAGTTGTTCACAATGAAGAATACTCTTGGGGACATTACCAGAAAATTCGAGATATACATTTCATTTCTCATGACATTATCTTAAACATATGATATTTTCATCAAAATCGTTACAGCCGTTTTTGAGAAAATTAAAATTTTCGAAAAATCTTCCATATAAAGGGTAGTCTGGGTTGGGGGGATTTTCTTGAAAACCTTCGTGTCTCATCTCTGGAAGATACTGAACCTAAATACCAAGTTTGGTGCTTATTCGACTGTTCGTTTTTGAGTTATGCTGTTCACAGACACACACACGGACATGTTTCAAAAAAATTTTTTTTTTGGATTCAGGAGGTCTCAAAACATGTATTTCCGGTGAAATCTCGGTATCGAATTTTTGGGTGGAATGCAATACTTCCCCTACTTACTATACGTAGTAGAGAAAGTAAAAATCTGATGTGTTACACTCACATGACTTTCTCTACTCTTGTACAAACTATTCTTAGAAACGCTTATTCTCCAGCTACTTCATGTTAATCGAAATAAACATTTGCAGACTCTATCTTATTGCTAATTTTCTTGTAGATGTAGGGGAATATATATTTACAAGGGCAATATAGAAATACAGTAGCTTTTAAGCACATACATATCTCTTAATAGCTGGTTGCTAGGTGCAGCGCCATTCCCTTTGCCACAGATTAATACTCTTTGCATATACAAGAAACAAAAATGAATAACAAATTCCCATTTGAGAAAATAAATATTGAAAAATTTAAGGGAATAACAAGCAATATCGCGAAAATGGTTCACTCAACAAAAGAAATGTATATGATATAAATTGTGTATCTTAACGCGATCTCCATTTTCTGTGTAGTAAAATTTTGTCTATCTCTTATGGTTTACCAGTTATGTAAAAGTCGTTCACAATGAAGAACACTTTTGGAGACATTCCCGGAAAATTCGAGATATACATTTCATTTGTCATGAAAATATCTTAAACATGTGATATTTTAATCAAAATCGTTATAGCTATTTTTGAGAAAATTAAAATTTTCGAAAAATGTTCCATGTAAAGGGTAATCTGGGTTAGGGGGGATTTTCTTGAAAACCTTCCTGTCGCATCTCTGGAAGATACTGAACCTAAATACCAAGTTTGGTGTTTATCCGACTGTTCGTTTCTGAGGTATGCTGTTCACAGACAGACACACACACGGACATGTTTCCAAAAATGCTTTTTTTGAATTCAGGGGGTCTCAAAACATGTATTTCCGTTGAAATCTCGGTATCGAATTTTTGGGTAGAATACAATACTTCCCCTACTTACTATACGTAGTAGAGAAACTAAACAGAAAAGTGTCAAATGACGTGTCAAGAACTGTAGAACACAAGGGACATGAGCGCCATATGTCCGGCAGGTGAGAAGAGCCCCCATAAAACAGACAATATAAACTCACAAAGCTAAAAGACGCTCAGCGCATCAAATGCGACGGCTAAAACCAATGTCAGTGATAAAATGTAAAAGACATTCTACAGCATGCGCGTCGTCTGCCAAAACGTTGGCTATGCCAATATGCAGACCCACACGAACGCGCAGTGGAGCTAAAACTTGACACTCTGTTAAAATGTGACGCACCATTAAGGGCGCATCAGACTGCTCACAGAGTGGTGCGGGGTCACCACTGAGCAGGTATCTATGACTAAAAAGGCAATGTCCCATTCGTAAACGAGCTAAAGGTACCTCTTCCCGACGAGAAGAACGAGAAGAGGTACCCCAGACTATCCGGAGAGGTTTAACCTCCCGCAATTTGTTCCGCTGGAGGGCCGTCAACTCAACGCGCCAAAGGGAGATGATGCGGTGTCGTAAAGAAACATAGAAATCAGTGAGGGAACAACAGAGGTAAAAATTTTGGACGATAAAATTGTCGATTTGGCAGCGGCGTCAGCAGACTCGCACCCTGAGATGCCCATATGACCCGGAATCCACATGAAGGAGACGCTGATGCCAGAGGCACCAAGGATCTCGCAGAGGGGAACATGTTTTGTCAAGCAACCATCCTCCGACGTATCGTTACGGAGTTATTCACCCTTACTTGAAGCGTATTCGGTAGAATACTTTTGAGAGGCACAGCAGTACACTTTGACTCTGTTTACAAC